>BPLS01000701.1:377046-447724 GCA_019656275.1 Rhododendron kiyosumense | reverse complement strand
ATGGGGGGGTGGGGTGGAAACTGACCGTCTCCCATCAAATTCATATCAGCATTATGCACGTTCAAAGTGCACTGCATCTTCTTTGCTTTTATTAATAGCTGTGTCCCATTGTGATGCCTCATGGTGGTTTTGGGGCATCAATGCCCCACAGTAAGTATGGTTGCAAATATGTTTTAAGTAAAATAAATTTTTACTTTTGCAGGAAACTCACAAAACCACCATACTTTTAATATCTAGTTTTGATCTAACGGCTGTGATTGAACCATATTTCGAAATAAAGGTCACATGTTTGGTTGGGGGTGGGGGGCCATTAATGCCCTGAAACCACTATAGGGCATCATAGAAAAATCCTACCTTATATGGTCTCTAATGAAAAACCAAATTTTGATGGCAAATCACTTTCCATTTCACAAATCAAAGCAATAAATCTTAAAAACCCAAAAGCCCTATTCTTTTAGGAACAGAAGTATTCCCATTAAAGATTTCAGATGAAGCAAGTTAATGTTGATCGATTGTTTCAGATATCAGCCGTTTAAATTGATAGTTAAAGTGACAAAAAAGTACCGGTAAAGTGAATAAATGTTAATTGTTTAAGGTGTTAATTAACTGTTTAAATTGATGATTGTTAAAGGGTAAGGTGACACAAGTGGGACAGTTTGTGGATGCAAAGAGAATTTTTCACTAAAAGCGGAGTCACAATATGTATGCATTTATCAATGAATAGGCTCTTCTAGACCATTTACCTGATAATTCCAAGACTTTCCAAAGCATAGCCTGCAATTTTTGGCTCACTGTACGCCCTTGAACCGAAAGAATTTGTCGCCATATGGAAGGACAATGTCAGATTTAATCACTAATGCATTTAAATTAGGAATTGCTAGTTTAAGAAATTGTTAACAACAGACCAGAAGTGGAGTTGTCTTCCCCGAAAGATTGAGCCCGGTTGTCCTTGTGGACCTGAGTCGCTTGAGAGATGTTAATAGGTGGACTCTCAACGTCACCTATATTGTGGTCTTTAGAGCACTTCTCCAACTTCACAGGAACATCTTCAAGGAAAACATTTGTAAGATTAATGTTTTGTATTTTCCACACACAAAAAGTTAAGCATTTTGTAACATTATCCTTTTTTTTTAAGAGAAAAAGAATAATGATTCTCTTTTTCTTTTTCCTGCAAAGGAAACAAGAAGATAGGAAAGAGGTTGGTACACAGTTGTAAAACACACGGTGTAATGCCGGAATGACTACAGGATGCACGGGGTCCCGAATGCCCGGAAATGAAATGAAGGGAAATTGAGGACACTTGATATAATGAAAATGGAGAAATTTAGAGATTATTAAGTGACGTGAATATGAACGGTGTTTATTATCAAGTATTATTCTCTTCCTCTTGTACACATTGGAAACTTTCTTGTATCAATGTTCATCTCAGTGCATTGTCCATCTCATTAGCATATAGTTTGAGCAAAGATTTCTCTACTGGGCTAATGTAGCTCAACCTATTATTATTTTTCAGGTACCTCTCAGGGACATTGACATGGAGTGCTTGCTGTGCATTTTGACTATACTTTTGAAAGCTAACACCGAGGAATTACCATGGCATCTTTTGTAAAACTCTTTTGAAGATATAATCGTAATTTCAATTATATTCTTTTGACTTACACTCCCTTTGGATTATTGTCTAAGAAATTGAGGCCGGAGTGCCATTATTGTAAGCTTATAAACTTGTTGTTCACTTGGACAGATTATTGGAAACATTTTGGGGCACTATGAAGTATTATCGTGATGGACGATTATCGAAAATGCAATTATTATTATGTTCAAAATCTAGGGCGTGACACCCGCTTCGTGTAACTAAGGCGTACACCCATCTCGTTCAGTACAAACACATCATGTCCCTTTTCACCCAAAATGATGCCCTGCTATGCAAAGTTTTCCCTACCAGTCTCAGAAATCTGGGCCTCACTTGGTTCAACCAACTTGAGGTGTGGTCGATCTCCTGCTTGTGCGAGGCATTCATGGCGCGCTTTGTCACAAACACAAGATCGACTCACTCCTAGCACTGCGAAAGCGTAGCAACAAGACGTTTCAGCAATATGCAGAGTGCTATTGGGAACTCTTTAACGAAATCGAGGGGTGTGACCACTTCATCTCGGTAAGAGGCTTCAAACAAGGGCTAGGCACCGAAGATGAACAAGTGTACAACGATCTGGCTCGACACAAACCAAGTCCATGGAAGAACTCATGACCAGGATTGAGGAATGGTGCCAACTCCTCGAGTCGAAGGCCCAGCGGGGCATGGTGAAGTGCTCAACGGCCAAAAGCGTTGTTCCAATCGCCAGTGCTCCACTCGGACACACCTCAACGCCAAAGAAGCACGTAAACAACATCAAACCCATCTTTAAGAAGGGCCTGAAGCCTGCTGACTTCGCGGCCAAGAAAACTGTTTCCAATATCCTGATCTACAAGATTATTGACCAGATCAAGAAATGTCCTTTCATTTCATTCCCAACCCAGAAAATGGGAACAAAGAACGAGAAGGTTAAGAGCCCAATTGTTCGCTGCACATACCACAACGAGCAGGGCCATTTCAAGACCACTTGCAAGCCCTTCAAGACCTACCTAGAGCAATTGGTTACCGCGGGACATTTGAACAATCCGATCATCTGCTCCAGGTAGGCCTTGAAGGGCTTCCAAGCAGTTGTGAAATGGCCCTACTCGTTGTGGTACGTGCAACAAACAATTGGGCTCTTGACCCTCCTGTTCTCCATTCCCATGTTCTAGGTTGGGAATGAAATGAAGGACGGTCCTTCATCTGGTCGACAATCTTGTAAATCGGTATATTAAAAATAGTTTTTTCGGCCACGATGTCAGAAGCCTTCGGGCCCTTCTTAGAGATGGTTTTGATGTTGTTTACTTGCTTCTTCGGCATTAAGGTGTGTCCGAGCGGAGTGCTGGGGACCGAAACAATGTTTTGGCCGTCAAGCACTTCACCATGCCCCGCTCAGCATTCGACTCAAGGAGTTGGCACTATTCCTCAATCTTGGTCATGAGTTCATCAATGAACTTTGGTTTGTGCTGAGCCAAGTCATCGTACACCTGCTCGTCTACGGTACCTAGCCCTTGTTTGAAGTCTCTTGCCGAGATGACCGGGTAGGGTGATCCGAGCAGCCCCTAGGATGACGTATCCGAAGGATTCCCTCGGTCCGAACGGTTTTCTTGGTCCCTGAGGTTTGCTACATGCCCAAACCTAGCCAAGCCGATTGGCTCAGCCCCTGTCTGAGCCTGTGAATCTCAGGCCACTACATGTGCTATTGGACTTTCTTTCATAGATAAAAGCTATTTTATTGGGACCCTTGTACAGGTGTAAGAATCGAAACGTGTCTAGACATTGGACTCAAAATTTCCCCTAATTGTAGGATACCTAAAAAATAGGTCATGGACACAGGTACGGCGATATGATAGGTGTAGTGTCAAAATGTAATTAATAGGTCATCAGATTTGCCCATTACATGATTAACCAATTGTATCGAAGTTAACAATTTCAAAATGCTACTAATTTTCTTTTATTAGTTGCCATTAGTTAATGATGATATGTTCGTCTCATAGCTAATCATCCTTTCTACTATTGATTACTGTTAATCTTCTTATTTGCTGGAACTTTGTTGTTCGACGAGAGGTTACCGTGTCGCGTTGACACGGGTAAGACGCCCTAAACTGAAGAGTCCATGTAACACGGGATAAAGGACCAGTTTCATACAACTCTCTATGACAAATATCTTGTGCAGATTAATAAAACACATTTTGCATTAAAGTACGCAAGTTTTACTAAGGTGTACTTCACTTGACCAAAAGAAGTAGAAATTAACTTACAAGAATAGATCATGCGTTGCCAAAAGTTGAGGCGACTCCCACTTGAGAATGCAAACTCATTTTTAGCTATCCTTGCCAAAGCACTTGAGAAAGCACTACTATTGCCAGACCACAATGTAGACCACAATGTAGCTAAATGAGGATAGCGATCAACCAAATTCAAAGCTATATCTATTTGTTCGAAGGAAAAGAAAAAGAAAATTAATTAGAAATGGTTAATCAAACCAATAGAAATAGAAATTTGTATAAAACAATCAATACACAATAATGCATAATGATTTGACTTTAAACATTATTCTAAAACAAAAGTCCTGTTGGCTGTATATGTTTAAATAAGGAAGGGAAATAATTTGGGTAGCTAGTTTAGGAATCTGTATATTTGATTATATGTGTGTTTCCTTATTTCAAGATTTTGTTTCTGTAGTTGATAGGTAGCTTGTATTATAAATTGACCTCCAATGGGAGAAGAATAAACATTCAGAAATTTGTTCAACATGGTATCAGAGCGGGTTAAGAAACCCTAATATTTTTCTTTTTCTTTTTCCCATCTCTCTCATATCAGAAAGCAGAAAACCCTCGTACCTTTCTTTCGTTTCTCTGAATCTGCTTCTGTTCCAATCCTAAACAAAACCCTAGCCACTGTTGGGGTATCTCTCGTCTCTCGACTATCTCTCGCAGTCGCTGTAATTCTCGCTATTACTATAGCAACTCCAGCGATCGGTTTTTACGCAGATCTGTGATTCGTTTGCAGCTATTGCTCCCTGTTTGCATCTGAAACCTACTGGGTCAGAATATTTGAAGCTGTTCGAAACCCCATCTCTCTGATTCTACACCCTTGAGGTATCTCTAGTCCTATTTATCTTTGGTTATCTTCCTTTTTGCATCATGGGTGATACAAACAAGGAAAACAAAGAAAAATCAGGAGGATCATCAGATGCTATTCGGCATAATTTTTATAATCGGACTCTCACTACTATTAAGCTAAATGGATCCAACTATCTCCCATGGTCTCGGGCTGTCTGTTTCTCTCCGCGCGAGTGAGGAGACCTCTTTTATTACAGATCCACCATCTTCTGATCCCACTTGGGGCACACACGATGCCCATATTATGACTTTATTATGGAACAGCCTGGAACCTGATATTTTTAATAATGTGGCTTGCTTAGAGACCTCCAAAGCCATTTGGGACACTCTTCGCATATTATATTCCTCCGATCAGAATCTCTCTCGTATCTATCAGATTTATCAGAACATTTTCTCCCTTCAACAACGAGAAGGCCCAGTGGAGGAATATTTTTCAAAATTGAAAGGTATGTGGGATGAGTTAAACATCTATCAACCCTTAACCACAGATTTGGCAACTCAGCAAAAATACAGGAATGAGTTTCAAGTTGCTAAGTTTCTCTCTGGTCTCAAATCAGATCTTGCTTCAATTAGCTCGAATATATTATCTGGCCAAGATATTCCTTCTATTGGTGAAGCCTTTGCTCGTGTTCGTAGGGCAGCCACTCATCATTCTGCTCCAGAAAGTACTCCTCGCTCTGCTCTTGCTGCTCCTAGTGCTCGCTATATCCCATCCTCTGGGAACTCTGGGAGTTATAACCGCGGTCATACTGGTCCTTCTGACTGTGGTGGCCGTCGCGGTGGTCGCGGTACTAAAAACTACACTCACTGTAATCGCACTAATCATACTGTTGACTTCTGTTGGAAACTTCATGGCAAACCTGCATGGGCTAATCAAGCTATGATTGAGGGGGAGCCATCTGAGTCTGTTCCGTCAGATCAGATCACTATTTCTAAATCTGAGTATGATTCTATGATCCAACGAGCACATGCATCGTCTTCCTCCACTGCCAATGTTGTCTTCCTCCTCCCATGCACCTTGGGTTCTCGATTCTGGCGCCACTGACCATATGACTGGTAATTTGTCCCTCTTATCTGATGTAATTTCTCCTTCTGCTCCTTCCTATGTTACTGTTGCTAATGGAACAAAAACTCAAGTGCATGGCATTGGCACATACCGTACTTCTGGTCTCACTTTTACCTCTGTTTTATATTTACCCGGCTTTCCTTTTAACTTGCTATCCATTCACAAACTCACCCACAATTTCCAATGTCCAGTAACCTTCTATTCCTCTCATTGTGAATTTCAGGATCTCAAGACGCAGAGGATGATTGGTGGGGGATATGAGAAGAATGGCCTTTACTACTTCCAGTCGTCTGGTTCCTCGGATCCATCTGCTCTTCATTCTACCACAACACCATATCAGTGGCATTGTCGTCTAGGGCACCCGTCATCTGTTAACCTTAGATCTTTAATTCCATCTTTACCTGATTTTTCTACTTTTAATTGTGAAACTTGTGAACTTAGTAAACATCGGAGAGTTACTTTTTCTCCTCGCACTGATTCACCTAGTTTGCACCCGTTTGCTCTTGTTCACTCTGATATTTGGGGACCCTCTCGGATCACTGATTTATGTGGCTCTCGGTATTTTGTTACCTTTATTGATGATTTTTCTCGTTTAACTTGGATTTATATACTTACAGCTCGATCTCAAATATTTACTGTGTTTCAATCTTTTTATGCTGAAGTCCTAAATCAGTTTGATGCCAACTTAAAGGTTTTTCGTACTGATAATGCTCAAGAGTATCTGGCTAAACCTTTTCAGCAATTTCTAAACTCTAAAGGCATTATTCATAAAACAACTTGGGTCAGTACCCCACAACAAAATGGTATTGCTGAACGAAAAAATGGTCCTGTCTTGGCCATTGCACGTGCTCTCATGATCCACATGCATGTACCAAAATATTTTTGGGGAGATGCAGTTCTTACTGCTGGGTACCTTTTAAATAGAATGCCGACTCGTGTTTTACAGGGTAAATCCCCTTTTCAAGTCATGTTTCCTGATAAGAATCCCTTTTCTCTTCCTCCAAATTTTTTGGCTGTGTTGCATTTGTTCACAACTTACACCCTGATCATTCTAAACTTGATCCTCACTCTCATAAATGTATCTTTCTTGGTTACTCACGAACACAAAAGGGATACAGGTGTTATAGTCCTACACTACGTAAGCATTTTGTTAGTGCCGATGTCACCTTTTTTGAGACGGTTCCCTGTTATTCTCAAGAGAGCACTCACTTACAGGATCCCCTAATTAATACTCCGGTTCTTCCACCGGTACTTCCTGATATTGCTAGACCCCCGGTTACCCAGGTCTATGTTCGCCGCCCTCCGGCTACTGCTCCAGTGGATTCCCCTCATTCTCCCCCACCGCCTCCTCCACCGTCTATAGATCCACCTTCAGTTTCTTCTCTTGACCTACCCATTGCGGTGCGAAAGGGTACGCGTACTTGTACATCTCATCCTATTTCTCACTTTGTTTCGTATAATCGTTTATCCTCCTCGTTTCAAGCTTTTTCTGTATCACTCTCTTCTATTAGTATTCCCAAGTAGTATCAGGAAGCTCTTTCTCATCCTGGTTGGCATTCGGCAATGCAAGAAGAGATGCGTGCTTTGGATTTGAATCATACTTGGAATTTGGTTTCCCAGCCTTCTGGGGCTCATATTGTTGGTTGCCGATGGGTTTTTACTATCAAACATAATCCCGATGGCACCGTTGATCGTCTTAAAGCTCGCCTTGTGGCCAAAGGTTTTACCCAGACCTATGGCATTGATTATACCGAGACATTCTCTCCAGTGGCCAAACTCAACTCTATTCGTGTTATTATATCTCTCGCTGCTAATCGTGATTGGCCGCTTCATCAACTGGATGTAAAGAATGCGTTTTTGCATGGGGATTTGTCTGAGACTGTTTATATGGCTCAGCCGCCCGGGTTTGAGTCCAAGGGGGAGAGTGTTTGTCAACTTCGTAAAACTATATATGGCCTCAAACAGTCTCCCCGTGCTTGGTTTGATAAGTTCAGCAATTCTGTTTTTGCTCATGGCATGATTCGAAGTAAGGCTGATCACTCTGTGTTCTTTAAAAGGACCGATCGTGGGATTGTGATTCTGGTTGTTTATGTGGATGATATTGTCATCACTGGCAGTGATAGTATTGGAATTCAAAGCTTGATTCGTCACCTCTGCTCTAGTTTTCTTACTAAAGATCTGGGCAAGCTTCGGTACTTTCTCAGTATTGAGGTTGCTCGATCCAAAGTAGGCATCAGTTTGTCTCAAAGGAAGTACACTCTTGATTTTTTGAGAGATACAGGTTATCTTGGTTCCAAACCTGTCGCCACTCCAATGGATACTAATTTAAAGTTACTTCCTGACGATGGTGAGTTGATTGATGATCCTGAAGCTTATCGGAGACTTATAGGTAGACTTATCTACCTTACTATTACTCGACCTGATATTTCCTATGCAGTCAGTGTGATTAGTCAATTCATGACTCGTCCTCGTGTTCCTCATATGGAGGCAGCCATTCGTATTCTGAAGTATCTTAAAAATGCTCCAGGACGTGGACTTCTTTATCGATCATTTGGTCATCTTCGCATCGAGGGATATACCGATGCTGATTGGGCAGGCTCTCCTGCAGACCGTCGATCCACCACCGGCTTTTGTACTTTTATTGGTGGTAACCTCGTTACTTGGAAAAGTAAAAAGCAGTCAGTTGTTGCTCGTTCTAGTGCTGAGGCTAAGTATCGAGCTATGGCGCAAACAACATGTGAACTCACTTGGCTACGCACTCTTATACGTGAATTTGGGATTCCAGTACATGATCCTACTCCTCTCTATTGTGATAATCAGGCTGCTATTCATATAGCTAACAACCCAGTATTTCATGAGCGAACTAAACACATCGAGGTTGACTGTCACTTCATTCGATCAAAAGTGGAGTCTAAGGAGATTACTACTCCTTTCGTTCCTTCGGGGTCTCAACTCGCAGATATTTTCACCAAAGCTCTTCCCAAAGCTACCATTGATTCTATATGTTGCAAGCTGGGTGTACATGATATATACTCTCCAGCTTGAGGGGGAGTGTTGGCTGTATATATTTAAATAAGGAAGGGAAATAATTTGGGTAGCTAGTTTAGGAATCTGTATATTTGATTATATGTGTGTTTCCTTATTTCAAGATTTTGTTTCCTTAGTTGATAGGTAGCTTGTATTATAAATTGACCTCCAATGGGAGAAGAATAAACATTCAGAAATTTGTTCAACAAGTCCCTTCAAGAGGGCATAAATTTTCCAAAGGGATAATGCTATACAAACAAATATCTTTTACATAATTCAGATATAGAAAGTTATGACCTTCTTTGGTCTTTTATTTCAAACCCTAACACCCCCTAATGTCGTCCACTCGTCTACAATAGAAAAAAAAATGTGACTAATACATCGTTTTCACCAAAAAAAAAACTTTGCTATACTATTTATCCCTTAATTTCCATATCAGTTTCCTTTCCATTGATAAATCATTTGCAAATCGATGTTCCAATCACCATTGTTTTTCTTCTTTTATTGGACAAATCTGGTGGATATATCCAGGGACCGGAGGGGAGTGGAAATATTGCTTGGGTCTAACAATTCCTGAAATTATGTCTCGTAAGTCTTATATACCCTTTGTCTGTTTTGACATCGATTAAGATGTGGGACTAAGCCAAGTAAAAAGTATCTCCAGGTTTCGTCGTGGGAGTTTTGCTGGCGTTTTCCTCCCTTTGGAAGTTTTTTTAGTCCATTTGGGATTAGTGGAGAACCTGCCATTAGTGGAGAACCCACCAAAACCTTCGCCCAAGGAGGCGCTGTTGAAGAAAAACAATAGGTGGTATGCTGAGTCTAAGATGATACTATACAAGAGTAGGGGTGTGTGAATGTGTATGTATCGTGATCTCGTCGTATCTTCTATTTTAGGCATAGAATAGTTTTGTGATAATGTCATAATCATATCTCTTTGTAATATTTTATTTAAGGTATAGATTTCTAGGTTTTCTCTATTTAAGCTTGTGTTAGCATTGTAACCATTTACTCTCAATATTCAGTAATGCAGATCAGTTCTCTTTCCCATATGCTGTGTCAAATGGTATCAGAGCCTAAGATCTAGGCCTATGGGATATTCACTTTCCAGCGGGCAGTGTATGCCTCGCCACCATCCGCCAGGCACTCACTCATCTGTTTTGTCATATGGTATTAGATCTACCACCATTATTTTCTGGTATTGACCTTCCTATTCTCTTATCTTTGTTCAGTCTCTCTCTCTTCTCAATCTGTTCATCACGCACTATTCATCACAAGTAATGTTCATCGCGGGTGTTGGTCATCGCGCACTGTTCATCATAGCATTGTTCATCTGTTCTCTGTTATGCAAAATTTCTCTCTCCTTCCTCTTCAATCTCCATACATACTCTCTGATTTCGCATCTCTGTAGTTCTGTCTCTCTTATTTCTGGTTCTGTTTTCTTGGTTTTGCATCTGAAATCTGTAAGGCACTCTCTCTTTCTACTCCAACATCATCCGAATCTGCATCTTTTGAATCTGTTCTTCCTCTGCTCTGCATTTATTTAGCATCTAAAACTTGTTCATTTGTTTACTCTGCATCTACATCTGTGTGGCATCTATTCTGATATTTGCATCTGTTCAGCATTTGGTATCTGTTTGGCTTCTAGACTGTTTGGCACTCTTATGCTTTATTCAGCACTGTTTGCATCTTCTCCTCCTCCCATCCATTCTATCTTCTCTCACATCACACAAAAGCCATCTGTTCACCGCGATCTGTTATCAACAGCACTTACAGGTTTTCTGCAGAGTTTGGTACTGTTGGATACTGTTTGAAAACTTTCCAGCCCTATCCGACTCGTTGCGGCTCCATTTGGAAAAGTTTCAGCTTCTATTTGCACTATTTGGTTTGGAGCTGGCTGATTTCTTCCCCAAGATGCACACCACCGCTTGGTTTCGTTACCTCCTTGGCGAACTCTCGATGCTCTCCGGGCTCGCATCATGCGTTTGAGGGGGGTTGTGAATGTATATGTATCATGATCTCATTGTATCTTCTATTTTAGGCATAGAATCGTATCGTGATAATATCGTAATCATATCTCTTTGTAATCTTCTATTTTAGGCATAAATTTCTAGTTTTTCTCTATTTAAGCTCGTGTTAGCATTGTAACCATTTACTCTCAATATTTAGTGATACATACAGATCATTTCTCTCTCCATATGTTATGTCACAGGGTGGAGGTTATTCCTCCATGGCTGAGAGCCACAGGGTCCAAGGAAAAACTAAAATGACTCTGTGCGCTATCGAGAAAGGCGTTAATCATGAAACTGTTTGGACGGTCGGGTGGGCACATGGTGCTTCACTAGAGGATGCAACGAGCTTTGGCAATTGGCTGGCCAAGGAGATGGTTGGGCTAGGAGAGGGCTACTCTATGCTTTGGTTGAATCGCAAAGAGGATTATCTTCAGGTGCTCTCGGAGGGGGCCCTGGTGATTCTAGGGTATTACCTTACAATCCGAAAATGGTGCCCAAATTTCAAACCCCAAGGATGGTCTATCGATAACAATGATCTAGGTCAGGTTTCCTGGGCTACCGACACGTTTTTTGATGAGGAGATGTTGGAAAGCTTGTAGGGAATGCAGTGACACCCGATAGGATTTTGGAGACAAAGGCTCAAGGGGAATATGCACAGATTCGTGTGGAGGTTGATCTATCCAGAGCTTAGTTTCGAGAGAAATGGCAAACGATATTTCATTTTCAGTTGTGTCAGAGGAACTCCATGCAATTTGTTTTCACTATGGCAAATATGGACATAGACTGGAAGATTGCTTGCTTCTTCGAAAACCAAAGGCGATGGGAGCTGGAGGGGATAACCTACCGGGTCAAGGTGAAAGGGATCCAAAAAACTCGAATTTTGGAGAATGGATAGGCAATTCTTACTTATTACTGTTGAAATTAAACTCCGAAATACGTTTTTAAATTTATAATTTGATCCTCGCCATGTCTAACTTGAGAGATGCGTGTCCCCGGAGTGTCCACAGCAAGTGCCCTGCTTAAATAAGGAAATTAATTGGACACGCAACATGGCATGTCACATACGTGTCCCCGTCGTGTCCGACACGGATACAGGACCACTTAAGCCTGTTTGTGCTTCATAGATTCTGGCCCATCATGGAGGATACTTCGATAAAGATAGTTCAATCACCTATGTAGTCAGGGCGGTTACCAAAAGGGGTGATCGTATGCTAATTACCGTGATTCCCAACATAAATCACCCAGAAAACTTGAAACAATTCCGGCTAGTGAGTTTGTCATGGGGTGATTAGGGTCATCTCAAAAATTCTTGTCAAGAGAATTCGCCTGTTTTTAGGCAGATTGGTTAGCCCAAATTAGGCAAGTTTCATTCTAGGAAGGAATACAATGGACAATATATAGTTACTCAAGTGCTTCTCCCCACCATGAGAAAGGTGAAGAGGAAGAAGGAAGGAATGGTAATGAAGATTGATTTGGAAAAGGTGTATGATCAAGGGATTAAAAATTTCTCCAGAAGTACTACAAGGTATGGTTTTCGGACTCTTTGGGTTGAATTGATCATGCACTGTGTCTCTTTGGCTGAATTAGCACTTCTTTGGAATGGAGACAAACTGAGTTCTTCAAACAAGGCAGAGGGCTAAGGCAGGAGATTCCTCTCCCCCTATCTCTTTGTTTTCTATAAGTAGGCTCTGGGACAAGAGAGTGGGAAGAGTGGTGAGTCTGGTGACTATGAAGTGGAGACCCCACTGACCGGCAAGAGGGGGACCACGAATCAACCATTTGTTATTTGCCGATGACCTGAGGATTTTCAGGAAAGGAACTCAGAGAGCAAACTGAAGAGATGAAATCTGTGAGGACTAATTTCTGTAACATATCAGGTCGGAGGGTTAGTTTACAGGACATCGGGTCTTGTCTAATATCCCATGTAGCCATGCCAGAGCTCTAAGTGTAAGGTGTAACATTCTTTTAACGACTAATAGGGGCAAATACTTAGAGGTACCTTTATTGCATGGGAGGTTAAAAACGAGGCCTACCACTATATCTTAGAGAAGATTTGGCAAAAGGTCTCAGGATACAAGGTAAAACAACTCTGTTGCTGGAAGAACGACCTTGGTTCAAATGCACAATGCCACAATTCTAAATTATGTCGGGCAGACAGCTAAAACTTCCAGAACCTATTTGTGATGGCATCGATAGGTGCAACAAGAGATATTTATTGGGTGGTTTGGAGGAGAAAAGAGAAACTACAGATGCCCGATTGGGACAAAATTTGCAAACCAAAGAGACAGGGGCTTGGCCTTTCGCAAGATGAGGGGTGTAAATAGCAAACCTTGCAAAAACAGGATGAAATGTGCAGCAAAATGATGATGATCTCTGGGTTCAATTGGTGCGTAGCAAATACCTTAAGAACCCGCCACTCAGGGGTGGGGATGATATTTAGCACTCAAAGTCGTCAAATGTGTCTTATGCATGGTGAAGTTTGGTCAAGGGAGGCAGTTTATTAAGGAAGGTTGTAGACGAAGGTTAGGAAAAAGGGCAACGTATCAAATTTTGGTCAGACTGTTGGTTGGGCTACTAATGAGGCACTCATAGAACCAACGGACAGAGACATTCCTGTGACAGAAACTGGCAAGGTGGCTGGAGATTACTGGAGGGAAGGTCAAGGTCGGGACAGGCAGGAGCTAAAGCATTATCTACCTCCTCAGATGTTGAATCAAAAGGAAAGTTTCATTTTGGTGCCTAGGGAGGATAACCATGACAGGATCATCCGGATGCATACGAGAGATGGTCAGATAACAGTGAAATCAGCGTAGAATACCATTCAGAATGAAGAGGCTGGTAGAAATTAAAGGGCATTGAGAGGTATTTGGAAGGGAGAAGGTCCGAGGCATTGGAGATATCTTGCTTTGTTGGCTCATCATGATAGGCTGCTAACCAATTTTCCGAAAGTACAAGGACGAATAACGGATGGCGTAAAAAAGAATGTGGATGAGTCATAGTTCGGAAATCCAGGCTGTGCAAGCGTAGAGACAGTGACGGCAGTGGTGATGGCTTATACGAAATAGGTGGACTGGACAACAGCTATAACGGCTAAACTCTAAGCAATTTGCAGATTACAAGTGGCTTGGGATAGACACTGCACTGATAGACAAGCAGATGATAGACACCTGGATTTCAACATCAGTGAGAACATTCGCCGTTTTGTTTGGACATAATCGGGTTTGCAATTTGCAACATGTTTCAAGGCAGGCCAATGATTGTGGGGACTATCTAACATGACATGTAGGCTACAGAGCAAGGGAGTTAATGATCATGGAGGAACCAGCGGCAGGCGTAGAACAACTGCTAGCTTTGAAGGCTCTGGCATGGAGTCGAAGATTAGTATTGGCTTTGGCCAACTTTGTACAAAAAAGCAATGGTATTATGTTAGGTTGACACGATACAGTCCCAGCCTTCTCTCTACACCAAATACTGGATTGCAATGGTCCAATGGATAAATCAAATAGCGAAATTTGGCGTATCAAATATGAAGGCCAATTAATGAGGAAATTAACTTGTCACTCACCATAAAAATTGGATGATATAACAAAGATGATCAAGTCAAGACCAGACTCGTTGGAGAAGGGCAAAGACACTGGATCATCCTTAGTGACGGTCAACAAATATGAAAGGGTCTCCCTCTGGGCATTTAGAGCAGCCTGGTGGATTGGCAACCAACCAACTTTCTGACGAATATAAAGCAAAGGTGGGTGTTTCTGCACCAAGACCTCTGCAGCCTTAGTGTTGCCAACCCGCGCAGCAGCATGAAGCGCGGTTTGGCCTTGGTTGTCGGTCAGCGCCAGCGCCTCCACCGGCATCAGCTCCACCAACTTCTCCACAAATTGAATTTCTTTTCCTGTGCCAACTGCTATATGCAAAGATGTCTCCCTGAATTCGGTTACCCAGGCTGTGAGTGCACCTTGATCTTGGTCAAAGAATCTTTTAGCTCTCTCCCAGTTCCCTCCAAGTACAGCTTTGACAAGTGGTATGTATCTCCAGCTCTGATCCGTATCTGCCAAGTTGTCCACTGCATGGATTGATGACCAAATATAATTAATGTCAGGGCCAGCCTTAAGCATAAGCGGATGAAGCTGAAATGCTTGGTATTTAAATTTTCACTCAAAGATAGGCCCCTCCTAAATCTAGCTCTTCTACTATGCTAAAAAAAGAAACGAAAACATTTTTAAGCCTCAAACAAATAAAAACGAACTCTTAGAAAAGGTTTCCACTCAACTACAGTTTTTTTTTTTGGCCAAGGGAAGGAGAGGGGGATGGAGAAGGGGCTCCCAAGCCTCAACCTCTGGTCAGTGAGCTGGCTGACCCTAGGGGTCTGGTGCTTTTCCACTTGCACCGGGCCACTTGCTCACTACAGGTCATAACACCATGTGATTTGTAACCCTTATGAATCTTAATACAATCACTGTGACTGAGCTGTTCCCTTATTAGCCAGTGATGCTTGGGCTCAAGCCTTACAGCTGCTATTTGCAGCTTCCACTTTCCTGATAATAAAAATGTGACTGACATCCCATAGTTGACAGGTACTTGCATATTTTTCTAGTGATGGTGGAAGTAAAATGAAAAGTCTAGGAGGTGGAATTCAAAATCTCAAACTTGAATTCCTCCCCTTCTCTTTTAATGTTATTCACAAACCAACTTGAATGCTTGATTTTCATTATAACTATCTAGGTTACCTGGTTGTGTCGAGCGGCTGGTGGCAGCCACATTCTCCTGCGTATTTGATGAAGAAGCCATGATCAGTACTAGAGTGCACAAGTACTACTCTTGTCTTGAGGCAGGGCTAGCTGATGTTGAGTCTGCACAAAATGTCACGACTACTCATTTCTCTTTAGGAGTTATGGCAATATGAGTTTGAAGTACCATACACATATGTATAGTTAGTTAGTTGGGTCCAAGAAAGTAAAAAGAATAACAAAAGAGAGAAAGACAAAAAGATAAATTATGCCTTACCCTCCATTCTTGTTACAATGATAGTGCAACTTTCGTGTCAAAAGTTCACCAAAACGAAAAGAAAGGAATAACTAGAGTGCAACACTATGTAGGATGACGTTCAAGGCTTGAAGGCTTTAAGATAGAAACCAAAACCAGGTCAGATAATTCGGAAAGTGATAACTTGGCTATGTTTCAAATCTTCATTTTGATTTCCACCACTCGTATTCCCGTTATGATTCTTATCCTTACGATGATTGGCTTCTTCACTCACCAAATCTTCATGATCTTCTTCTTCATTCACCAAAATTTTCATATCCATAATTCTCCAAATTTTCAGATTCTTCATCTTTCAAGACTTCAACAGAGCTTTCTGCTTGTTTTTATCAATACACTTGTATATAAAAGAACCTAAGCATGGAAAGCCAAGGCATGATGTGAATTTACCTTATTGCCCCCGTATTTTTTCCTTTGCATTTTGTTCTTGCCAGTGTTTTAGGGCCAAAATTTGTACTCGGCTTCCTGATTTCACTGATCTCTTGTACTTGTTACGCCTGCCGCTGTCTTTGAACGAGAGCCGATATTTGTTCTCAGTAGTTCAGTTCCGGAATTCACTGAATTTTTGTACCTATTGAGCCGATTTATTTGTCCTACCTCATCATTACGACACTGTTGTTGCGGCAGATGATGTCTTTAAAGGAGATGCGAGATCTGTTATTGCTTCATCTCATTCCTGGCGTGCTACAATCAAAGAGGGCGTGTGAGGAGAGGTAAATTGTTGGTTTATTTGCAGTTTCAATTCGATCGATTTCGATTCGATTTCATGATTTAGGGAATACAGGTTTCAAGACCATATTTCGCAGATTTTTCGTTTGTAATTCACTGAAATAGGGGCGAAATAACTCCCAATGATGTATTCAACTATGATTTGAATTCACGTTGAAAATTTATTCCATAATGTAGAAAGGGATACAATTTTCGGTTTGCTTGAACTGGTTTGCGATCTTTGACACATGTAGCATGTGAACACATTGAATGGTTTTTAGAGCCCATGTGTGGTTCTGTTCAAAGTTGAACCTTGCAAATTCCTTGTAAGTGTTGGCCCACCTTAAATTTGAAGAAGGATTTATTCTTCAAGTATTTTCCTATCATACTAACACCATATTACTCATCTTCCATGTAATTCTTGGAATTGTCCATAAAGGTTTTGTTGAATAGCGGATGCAAGGTTTATCCAGTTGGAATTGTGGAGAATAATTTGAAGCGAGGTTGGTCTGATTTTTAGGCTGACCATTGTTTGGGAAGTAACTTTAGGATGATCTTCCGAAGTGAGCGTGAATGAATTTTTTACGTGATAATACTTGATCCACATTTGAATCGTGTTGAATATGATTGGAGTTACAATGGCAGTGAGCTGATTACTACACCTCCTGCGCTTGGTTAGTTTGTGTGTTTTTTTTAACCCAAATGAACTACTTGCTTAGTTTCATCTCAAGTAATTTTGTAATTTTCTTGTATTGCTTTTCCGGTTGAAATCTAATTTCCACATTTTGAATGAATTAGGGTTGAGAACAGCTATTTTAACTTCTATTTTTTGGGAATGGAGCTATTTGGTGGATTTCGGCCATGTTTCTGGAAAGCAATACAAGGAGCAAATTGCAACACTTGAAAAATGCGAGGAAAGGTTAGTGGTTGATGGTAGTTTTTGCTGTGTAGCTTTGAGTTAACTTTAATCCGATTGGCTTAAATTGAAGCTACTGAATTTGTTCATGGACCAGATACAAGACAGTTTTTGCAAATAAAATTTCAAAGTTCAAAAGGGCATGCTATGAGCTTTTTGGTTACAAGGTATTCATCTCTACATTCTTGTTGGTTCTCCTATAACTATCTTAACTCTCAAGTCTATCGTTATTGGTTACATAGATAAGGTCCTACTTTCAAAATTATGAGGTCTTACCGTTTTTGAGGAAAAGAGCTTATCAACAGCTCCTCTGAAAGATTGAACAAATGCTTTTACTTTTTGCTTCTTTTTTCTCTTTTTATATCCAGATGGGTAACTTGGAGGCATGATGTAGCTGATGTAGCTGAGTCAAAAAAACCAAAGAAAGAAAAAGAAGAAGGGGGAAAGAAAAAGAGAGAGGAAATTATGTCACATTACGGAAATGATTTTCACACCTCATTTTTCGATAATCGCACAATTTTTCTTGCCTTGTAATGCATTTGAAAAAAAATTGGTTTATTTTTGTCTTTATTTATAAAACTTATTTCGATCGTAATTTTTTATTTTTAGATTTCTTTGATAAACAATATCCTAAAAAAAATTCACAAAAAATTAATAAATAAGAAAAAAATTTAAATAAGGAAAAAAAAAAAAAAACAAGTGACTTACCCCTAAATACTCCATGCATTAATGCATACACACATATATACATGCCGAGAGATACTTACAATTGTAGGCTTTATGTAGCAAAGCGTCCAAACGGAGTCCGAATGTCGCATGTCTGAGACGCCGAATTGTTGGCCGGAATCTTCGATCTTCGAATGTGGTCCGTCCGTCCGTCCTTTTGGCCGGAATTATCAACCTCCGACACCCATCATGGAAATGAACTATTGGGGTTTTAGGATTAGAGCCGGTCCGTGACACCGTAATTTGTTGATTTAGACACATGGGTGCTTTATTTCACTTTTTGTCTGGACTCTGGAGTGAGTATTCCTCTTCTGACAAAGAGAGAAAGACCGGGCTGGGTTTTTGACTTTTGAGGGACCCGGGGGGAGCTGTGCGTCGGCGTTTCAAGAAAAAGGAAGGCGTTTCAAGAAAAAGGAAGGACCATCTCATGCCTTTACTCCTTTGGGTCTTTGGCTGTTATTCACACCACACCATTTAATGATTTTGTGTAAAAAAATGCTAGAGGCACATCGTTTTTATTAAAAAAAAATTGGATTTCGGTCAGAATTTTTTATTTTTAGATTCCTCTTGTTATGAGAATGTAATAATCCCAAAAAAAATTACAATAAGTCAAGTGATACAAAAAAAAATTGAATAAAGACAAAAAAATAAACCAAAATGGCTTATTTGGAATAACAAGGTTGGCATGAAAATCGAGATGATCCTTCCTTTTCCTTGAAACGCCAACGCATTGAGGGGCTATTGGTTGCTGCTGTGCTTTAAGGGCAACAGCCCCGGATCTGATTTTGAGGGAGGTTTTTAAGAGTAACGAGTTGAGACCGTCTCCAATAGTGGAGTTAAATTTGTGTTGTTATATATGACACAAAAATGCAAAAAGTGGGATCCAATTGTGTGGGTTAAGTAGTTTAATTTTCTACGTATGTTCCAATAGTATAACTAGCGTTGTGTTAAATTAAATACTAACTCAATCAAGCTTGAAACAATGAAACGTTGCTCAGATCAGTTGAACAATATCTTCTAAATTGGGGTGGTGCAAGTTGAACACAGATGGAGCAACAAAGGGGAACCCTGGTATAGCGCTTGAGATGATGCTGGGAACTGGATTGGATATAGACAACCAAATATTTTTCATTCAACTAAAAAAATTAGGAAAAATGACAGCCTATGACGTGTTTTGATAATTAATATCCGTCAAGAATATGCTGAGAACATTTGTTAATGCTAAAAATGTCCCTAACATGTATTAATTATTAAAACACGTCCTTGGTCGTCATTTTCCTAAAAAATTTCCAAGCTGACCGTTATATGCAACAATTTTTATTTTTTGGCTCAGCAAAATCCTAACTGCATTGATTACAAAGAAGAACAATACAAGAAGATAGGATAGCAATAATAGATCAACTAGACAAAGGAGGAAAAATATCCAGCACAAAACCTCAAGCTAAACCTCAGACATAACAAGTTGGCCAGAAACCAACCAATAGACAGAGGAGAAGAAGAAAAAAAAAACAGAGAATCAAAGGACAAAAAAGACCAGAAGAAGCTCCTGACCCAATACAAACTCAGAAATCCTAACAAAAGCTCCCTTAATAAGGTGCAGAAATCTTCAATGGAGAATGATTTGAGTTATCTTACAATGTTTTCACCCAAAAAGATGATATCAAAACCACTACACATACACCACTGCATTAATTAAGCCTTTAAAGTATACTGCAACCAGCAAGGGAAAATCCCGCCACGGAACAATGTCCAGGATTTTCTAAGATAGTAAAACGATAATGAAATTTTGGTGAAGAAACCTCTGAATTCCAACTACACAATTGCCACCAAATTGCCATCACAAACACCTCTGCATAACAACCATAATGGTTATGGGAAAACAAGATGATAATACATGCTTGGAATTCTTCTTCACCTTGTTGATCATGCTAATAAAGTAGCCGATCACTTTGCTTGCCGAAAATGCCCCGGCCATAGGTAGAAGAGATGAGATCTTTAAGAAGGGGGAATTGCAAGGTTACAAAAGAAGTAATTGGCAGACATGCTAATGCAGCCACTGGAATTAGTATCCACTCTTTATTGTGTCCAAACACAAGATAGAGGGTTGTACTAAATGCGACCATCATGGTTGTTATGGAGAGGAATAGGGTAAACAAACCAATTATCAATCTCTTTGGCAGGGCATAGAGGAAATCTTGTTCTGCGTATCGCGAAGTGAGGATGGACAAGAACATCAGCAGGGATGTAGTAGAGGTGAAGAGAGAGATAGCATCTGAGACGGCAAAGATGATGAACGCCTTTTCCTGGGAGAAAATGGGGATGCCTTTTTCACTGTTGTTGCCGCCTGGAACGGTGATTGCGGCTGCGAATACCATGGTGGCAATGAGCGCCGCCACGATTGTACATGAGTTTGCTGTGTCTTTCATCCATTTCTCTCCTTCAACAACCAAGTCCTTGTGTTCTTTAGTAAACACCACTGCAGCAGTTTCTCCCTTTTTGTTTTCAAAATCTATGTATATCGGGTTTACAAACTTCTTCACTTCCTGTATCATACATGTAGCCCGTAAATTAGACTTGTTTTCTGAATTAGGCAAAGCAATGAATTTTATAACTTTATATCACCCGGTCCTTGAAATTTCTGTCTCTTGTCTTAATTCGCTTCCAATAGTAAGGTGTAGTGAGAATCTCGAACAATCATGCGATTGGAAGTGCATTAGGATAGAAGTAGGGATTGGGGAAGAATATCTTGTGTAGTTGGTTTCTCTTCCATCCATACAAGTGGACTGGATCATGTCTAGTTTGGCTCACCACCGGCCCTAATTTGAATTTGATTCATTCATTTTGTCGCTCTAGGTCTGCTGATGTTCATGAAAATATTTGTCAGATCTGTTATTAAAAACAAGAGACGGTGTATTGACACAATTATCCTTGTCAATCATCTTTTTTAGTGAAAATTTTATGTCATCATGCAATGTAATTTTTTTTAATTTATGAAACTGATATATTCATCTATAATCTAGCCTATGGAATCCCCTAGGGCCCAGAAAGAATGTTGCTATCCACTTGAGGACCTCTTTATTTGTGCCATCTGGAGAAGACAAGAACTTCAATTACAAGAAGCAAATATAAAACAAAATTTATTGGAGACCGTGCGTAGGGGTTTTGAGACCCAAAACAAACAAGGTCGAGGGTTTTAGTCTTTAAGAGAATTGCATAAAGAGAAATACCTCTTGCCGAAACCTTGCTGCAAATGCAAAAGTAGCTTCTACCTATTTTAAAAATAAAAAAACTTATCCAATCCATGGCAAAAAAGATTGCCAAAACTTGAAGATGGTCAAACCATAGGCCATCTTTGACATCTTTGAATTTTTTTTTGGCAATCAGAGTTTTTTAAAATCTCTCTCTCTCTCTCTCCCTCTCTCTCTCTCTCTCTCTCTCTTGATGGGAGTAAAAAATGGAATTATATTTGATTTTTTACCAGGAAAAACTAAAAAAAAGCATCCCACCAATTTAAAAGTAATTTTTAGCATTATACGTACTGTAGCATCCCACCATTTTAACTAGTAATATGCAAATAAGACTGCTTCGAATAATCCATTGGAAGAAAAAAAGGATATAACTCTTAGGGAATGACTTCAGTGTCCCCGATCATTTTGGGGACACCGTAACTTTTGGCACAACAAAACCATTATAAATATAACCAAATTCAATACAAGCATAACCAAAACCATTATAAGCATAACCAAAACCATAACAAGGCATAACTTGGTTGGTTATGCCTTGGTTGATTTTTGGTTATGCCTTGATTGGTTTTTGGTTATGCCTTGGTTATGCCATGTTATGGTTCTATTATACTTGTAATGATTTTTGTTATGCTTGCAAGGGTTCTGTTATGCCAAAAATTACGGTGTCCCCAAAATAACCGGGGACACCATAGCATCATCCTCTTAGTCTTAATAATTACCTTAAACCATTGTAACTCACGTTGCATCTGCAGAGCTGCACCAGGAACAAGATTTAGTTTGTTTCGAGGCGCAAGCCATCCAGCCAAGTGCGGCATAGTGTCCCAAGATAGCTCCAGGAAATTGGTGGCAATACGTTTTTGGTCACTCATCTGATATGTGAGGTTGAAAATATTTTCATGACGGTGTATGATCCCTCGTCTCAAGAAGTTACGATCTGCAAGGTCTCTTGCCCAAATTAAATTAGGAAACCATTCGGCAATCTCTTCTATAACCTCACGAATCCCTGTATTTGAAGCTATGACGATACTGTCCCGGGCAATTTCAAGGTAAGCGTCTCTGTCGTTCAAAGATGCACTAATTTTTTCACACAAGGATTTGACGAGTTGAAGTGCTTGAAGATGAGTCACCTTTTTCTCTCGGATGTGTTTGATCTGAGGCACTAGTACTCCATTTTCCAATATAAAAAAAGGTCATAGATTAGATGTTGTAACTTCAAAGTGGCCTAAATTGATTGTTGAACTGCAAAGAGACACTAGTGTGATAGTTTGACGAGGCAAAGTGAAATTTTCCATAAAACAGAGTCAGTGTGCAAAGCACAGCCTTTAATTTATCACCCACCGGATGCCCTGAAACCAGTTGTATTTGTTGTTATATGCATATGGAAAGAGAATGTCAGATTGATCACATAGACATTGAATCAGGTGTTGCTAGTTTACAAGACTACATAATTCACACAGACAAACACAGTCACACACATGTATGCATGGCAAACTAAAATGCAAATGGGGAAGTTTAGTTTCATGGGTTTTCTGGCCTCCAACCTAATTTGCAAAAGAGCTCCATCTTCTTCTCTAGTGGCTCTAGTGCTCTTAGCCAATCTTTGGTGGCTTTATTGGGTATTTCTGAGGGTCAACTTCCAGTCAAGTACCTTGGGGTTCCCCTAATCAGTTCTAGACTTCCTCTGCCGATTGTGTGATCCTTAAAGAGAAAATCTTAGCTAGAATCCAAGGCTGGTCTCAGAAGTACTTGTCCCACGGGGGGAGAACCCAGCTGATCCAATCAGTGTAGTGTAATATTCATGCGTATTGGAGCTCCATTTTTGTTTTGCCTAAGCAAATTATCAAAGAAATTGAGGGTCTTCTCAGTGGTTTCTTGTGGTCTGGGATAGATATGAAGGATACGGGTGCTAAAGTGAGTTGAGCACACCTGTGTGTCCCCAAGAATGAAGGAGGGCTGGGTTTTCGAAAGGAGTGGAACAAGGCCTCCAACATTAGGCATCTCTGGGCTCTTAGCACAAAGGCTGACTCTTTATGGGTTCATGAGTACATCCTCAAAGGGAATAGTTTGTGGGCGATTTTGGTTCCAAATGATGCTGCTTGGGTGATTAGGAAGCTGCTTAAACTAAGGGAAGTGTGCCAAGGTTGGATCAGTTATTGTACAGGCAATGGGGAGGACACTTTTCTGTGGACTGATCACTGGCACCCTCTGGGGGCTCTGTACAAGAGATTTGGTGACTCGATTGTCTGGAATAGGGGCAGTGCTCTAAGGACTAAAGTGTCCTCTATTTTTGTGCATGGTTAGTGGAGTTGGCCTAGGCAGCGAAATAGGTCAATTATGGAGGTTATGCGGCACACTCCCTCTAACTTTCTTCCAGATCCATCAGTTAGAGATACGGTTGTTTGGACCCTTTCTGCTGATGGCATCTACTCTGTCAAGACAGCTTGGGAGGCGTGTAGACACAGGTACCCCTTGTAAGCTTGGCACTCTTTGGTCTGGTATCGGTACAATGTTCCTAGATGGAGCTTCATTTTGTGGCTAGCTATTTGGGGCAGACTGTCCACAAAGGATAGGCTCGAAAGTTGGGGATTGGCTGTTCCCTCACAATGTGTTCTATGTTTGGCTGGAAATGAATCGCATGCGCACTTATTCTTTAGCTGTCAGTTTGCTTCCTTGATTTGGAATGCTCTCTTACATAAAAATGGCATATCCAGAACTTCCCTTCCTCTGGAGCAGGAGCTTGAGTGGGCTGGACACCATAGGAAAGGCAAGAACTTATGTAGTGTTATCTTCAAATTATCTCTAGCTGCCACCGTCTATTTTCTGTGGCGGGAGCGTAACTTGAGGATTTTCCAACATAAGCATCGAAACTTGGATGGTTTGAGGTCTGTTATCCTTGAAGCTATCTGCGCTAAACTCAGTTCCTTTTCTTCTATCAAGTTTACGGCATCCAACAGGTCCCTATGTGATGCTTGGTTACTGGGTTCTAGGATTTTTAGACTCAACATTTGTGGATAGTCTTTGGTTTTGTCTGGTTTCTTCTTTTTTCAATTGTAATCAGTTGAGGTCTCTGGGTTTTTTTTTAAATTAGTTCAGGGGAATGCCCCGGTGTTTCTTGTAGTTTGGTGCATTTTTTGTGAAATAAATTTACTTACCCGAAAAAAACTTTTCACCAAAAGATTGAGCCCAATTGTCCTTGTGCATATGAGTCACTTGAGAGATGTTAAATGGATTGTCCACCTTCACAGGAACACCTTCAAGAAAAAAACATTAGTAAGATTAGCACACTTGTAAGGCAATCATTTTTCTTCTCTTTTTTTAGCCCAACAAAAAGTAGAATAATGATTAGTCTTAAATTTCCTGCACAAGACAGAAATAGGTAGTCAAGTTACCAGAAGGTATTAATCACCGTTTTTGTTCCTGCACAAGGTAGTAATGCAATCACCGTTTTTTTGAGTTGGGGGGGTGGGGTGTGTGGGTGAGGGGGGAGGATTTGCAGGAAGGAGGGGGTTGCTCAAGTTACAAGAAGGCTTGGTTGGGGAGGGGTATTTGTCAGGGAATCATTTCCGAGAGGGGAATAGACATGAAATCGATATGTGACTTTGATGCAGTTAGAAAAGCTTCCTTTAAGGTGTTAATAGTCGCACTACCAAAGTAGTTTGCTGCCAGGTTTGAACAGTCAAACCTCCATGATACAACAAAGTCGCTAGAACCAATAGACAATCTTCATAAAGAACTTCTTGTAAAAAATTACTTGTTTCCTATCGTTGAGAATGAGAGGTTTTCCATCATTTCCAAGTTCAAATCTACCCACTCTATTACTGGAAGTTGATGACTCTTCCCTTGAGGACTCATTCACTGAAAAAAAATATATCTTTCCAATCTAATAAGTGACACTTTTCCATGAAAGTGTATCACCACTTACCAGGAGGCATCACTCACCACAAAACACATTAAACACTAGAATATAGAAGTTTTACCCTATACTTGGGTTTAAGAATTAATACAAGGAAACTTACAAGAATAGATTATGCGTTGCCAAAAGTTTAAGTGACTCCCACTTGGGAATGAGGACACCTTGGTAGCTATCCGTGCCAAGGCACAATTCCTGTTTGGAGTTTGTAATGTAGCTAAATGCGGATAGCGATCAACCACATTCAAAGCAATATCTGTGTTATGAAAGAAAAGAACATTAACTACAAAAAGTTAAGCAACCAGCACATGTACAATGTAAAAGTTCACAAAATCAACAAACCGTAATGCATAAAGTTATGATTTGATTATTTTAAAACAAAAATTCCTTGAAGATAGGCTTAAATTTTTCAAATGAGTGATGCTATAGAAACATTATTTTTGTAAAAAATTCTCATAGACAAGTTGCGACTTTTTGTGATCGTTTCATTTTGAACATGACACCCATCAATGTGGTGTATATAAATAAATAATCACATTCTGAATACATTGAACGGCTCAAATCATCAAAATTTGATCGGAAAAGGGGAGGTCCGCATTTTAGCAAGTTAAGGACATCCATATAGGAAGTTTTGTGTATATCAATCCCCTTTCTACAAGTACATCCTTAACTTGTAAAATGTGGACCTCCCCTTGCCCGATCAAATTTAGATGATCTGAGCCGTTCAATTGTCACTACCACATTGTTTTCATCTAAGAAAAATTCTATGCAAATTAATTCTTTGGTTTTTATTCTTTTCACTTCTTTTCCCCTGATAAAGCATTTACGTACAAATATATGTTTCCAATTATCATAGTCATTTTCAATTGTTGGACAAAACTGGTGGGCATAAACACCTGTCTAGAGAGTGTGGGAGTCTCTTGGACTAATATTGCTCTTGAGCCTAGCAATTCTAAACTTCATATATGTTTCTCATATATAGTATCCTTTTTCTTTTCTTTTTTTCTTTTTTTCCCTGTTTTGACTTGCAATACGTTGTCATTTGAAATGTCAAACACGAAGTCAAATGAAGAAAGTAGTACTAATTATTTACCATGACATATGTACTCACCATAAAAATTGGATGTTATCACAGCTATGATGAACTGAGCACCAGATACGTTGGAGAAGGGCAAAGAAACCGGATCATTCTCAGTGACGGTCAACAAATACAAAAGGGTGTCCCTCCGAGCATTTATAGCAGCGCGGTGGATTGGCAACCAATTTGTATTGTCGCGAACATAGAGCAGACGCGGGTGTTGCTGCACCAACCCCCGCCCTGCCTCGGTGTTCCCGACCCATGCGGCGATGTGAAGCGCCGTCCGGCCACAGTCATCGGTCAATGCAGGCAGTGCCTCCGCAGGAATCAGCCCCACCAAATTCTCGACAAAATGGATATATTTCCCTGTGCCAACTAATATGTGGAGGGCTGTCTCCATCATCTCGGTGATCCTGGCCGTGACTGCTGCTGGGTCTTGGTCAAAGAATCTTTTGGCGCTCTCCCAATCCCCTCTCAGTATGGCCTTGACAAGTGGTATGTATCTCAAGCACTCTTTCTTGCACTGTTCCTTCATTGCCAAGAGGTTGTTCACTGCATGAAGTATATGTAGCTAGTTAACTATTTTTATTTAATATGTGATTGTGTTTGTTATTACATATTTATTTATGTGAGATTATGTTTTATAGCTACTTGAATTTATTATGGATAACCTGGAGGTCACGGATTCGAGACGCGAAAACAGCCTCTCTGTTTGCAGCAGGGGTAAGGCTACGTACATGAACCCTTTCCTAGACCCCGCTATGACAGGAGCCTCATGCATTGAATTTGCCTTTTAATCATGTCAGTACATGCACGGGTAGGGCTAGGTAGGCGGCTTGAGTTCTCAATTTTTAGATAATATATAGGTGTCGTGTTAAAATTCTGGAGAATATGTAGTAAATGACACCACTGAAATTGAACAAAAAAAACCTAAATGGCAGGGTCAATCTGAAAAAATACAATAGAAATTGTGAATGATTGGTTAAATTAATGACACCACTACATAAATATTCTGGCTACGCCACTAAGTACATGGTAAATGTATCCGTCTTATTTAATTGACATAGTCGAGTTTGGCCTCAGGGCCAACCTCGAGTAGCCCCCTAAGGCCATTGGACCTGAATTATGACTCAAAGATTAAACCCTATTTATTAAGTTTAGCCCTTACAAAGGCGACTGAATTCTTTTTAGAACCTATGCTTTACATTTTTTACACTGTAAATTTCAATCAAATCTTATTTTTCTTGCTTTCTGAGATTTTTTTTTTAAAAAAATTGCAATTAAGGTTTTGCATCCTTAGTTGTCTACCATGTCATTGTAAAGTGACGTTACGGATAATCTACTTCATATATATTTCTTATGATAGTCGATCTTAGTCCCTGTACGTACACCCAAATTTTTTCCAATATTTTTGCTTCACGCACAATTTTTTGCCCCCACTCAACAAAAATAAAAATCAAATGTTTGCATGTCAACCAGGTTCTGTCAGTTTAGCATATGATGATCAGGTATCAAAATAACACTAATTTTTGGGGCTTTCCGTGGTATATACGGTGCCTTAGGCAGATCTAAAGGACGAACTTACTGGCCTAATAGTTCAGCCGCCAAGAGATTTTTTAATTATAGTAAGATCAAAAACAAAATTGTTCTTGATAAGCCTCAAACAACTATGGACCCAAAATGCTGGTTTTTGTGAACAAGAAAGGGAGGCCACGTGTAAATTCATCAACCTTAATTCTGCTGAGGAAGCTTTTAAAAAACAGAAATCCAGAATTAAGTGGCTCTCTCTTGGTGATAAAAATACTAAATTCTTTCACCAAAAGATGGCTGCTTACACCCTTAGAAATAAGATTCTTTGTCTTAATGACAAACAGGGTAACAGACTTGATAATCCTCTGGATATTCAGAATGAAATTTTAGACTACTATCAAGGCTTGTTGGGGACTCCTTTCCCTGGTCATGCTCCTGCTCTCGAGGAGCTTAGGGCTTCGGTCAGAACACCAGTGCATGAAGAAGATTGGTGGGCAGGTTTGATTCAACCATTATGTGAAGCTGAAATTCTGGCTGCTCTTCATTCCGTCGAAGGGGATAAAGCCCCTGGCCCAGATGGCTATAATTCAGCAATCAGCATTTTACCAACAAAATTGGGATTTGATTGGGACAGATTTGATAGATGCTGTTAAGCAATTTTTTGGTTCTGGCTTCCTTCTCAAAGAGTGGAACTCTACTGCCATCACACTTGTCCCAAAGGTGGTTCTCCCTCTACTACAAAGGACTTGAGACCTATTGCATGCTGTAATGTATCCTACAAATGTATCTCTAAGATCCTAGCCAACAGACTTCAATCAATGCTTCCTAACATCATCAGTCCTTGCCAATCTTGCCAATCTGCTTTTGTAAAGGGCTTACCATTAGAACAAGGGGACTCCTAGGTGTGCTTTGAAACTGGATCTCATGAAAGCTTATGATTCAGTTTCTTGGCACTTTTTGTTTGATATCCTTTCTATGATGAACTTTCCTCATATTTTCATCCAATGGATAAAGCAATGTGTGACCACTGCTAAGTTCTCCAAAGTCATAATGGTGAACTGCATGGCTACTTCTCTGATGCTAGGGGTTTGAGACAAGGGGACCCCATCTCCCCCTACCTATTTCTGCTAGTAATGGAAGCCTTCACCTCTATTTTGCAACACAGAATAGCCCAAGGAAACTGTGCTTTTCACCCAAATTGTCAGGACCTACAGACTTAGCGGATGATCTATTTGTTTTGTGTGGTGCTGATACTGCTTCTTTTCAGCTAGTCAAAGATATGTTGGCAGATCTCTATATTTTTTGGGGGCTTAAACAAAATCTGGAGAAAAGCACAACTTTCTTTGTTGGGATTCAGAATAGGGAAAAGGAGGTGTTACGTAATTGTTGGCCTATTTCTGAAGGAGTATTGCCTGTAAAGTATTTGGGGGTGCCCCTTATCACAACTAGACTCCATTCTCATGACTGCCAAATCCTCATAGACAAGATTACTAGCAGGGTTAAATCATGGTCTCACGGAATCCTCTCTTATGGTGGTAGAGCTGAGCTTCTTTCCTCTGTGTTATTCAGCACTCAAATCTACTGGAGCTCCATTTTTGTCGTTCCTCAAAAGATTCTCAAAAGTGTGGAAGCAATTCTGAGATCTTTCTTCTGGTCTGGGCATGAGCTTAAAAAATCTGGGGCTAAAGTGAAGTGGAGTGATGTCTGTCTGCCTAAACGAGAGGGTTGTCTTGGTTTCAGAAACCTTAAGGACTAGAATAGAGCTGCTATGTTGAAGCTTCTATGGGCTATAGCAAGCAAAGCTGATACTCTTTGGAATAGGTGGATTCATTCCTATGTCATTAGAATGTATATGATCTATGAGCATCCCCTATTCGGCTTCTTGGACCATTAGAAAGATTTTCAAGCTAAGAGAGAAGGTTCAAGCCTGGATAAAATACATTGTGGGTAATGGTTTGAACACATTTTTGTGTCTAGACAACTGGCACCCCAGTGGTCCCTTGAAAACTTGTTTTGGTAGCAGAATGGATCAAAATTTGCTTAGGTCTATATCTGCAAAAGTTTCTGCTATTATATGTAACAACTCATGGTTTTGGGACAGAAATAGGAGTCATGTGGTGAAGGAAATCCTAGATGGTATTCCACCAAATGTGCAGCCTAATTCTACCCAAGAAGATACTTGTTATTTGGCTTTTAAACCCAATTGGCAGGGTCTCAATTAAATCAGCTTGGCAGGGTTTCCGAACTCCCTCTCCTGAGGTTTTTTGGTATAAAGTGGTATGGTTCCATCGAGCTACTTCTGGATGATCCGTTATCCAGTGGCTAGCAATCTTGGGACGGCTAACAACCAAGGATAGAATGCTGAAATGGGGGCTCAACATCAATCCTGATTGTGTGTTATGCTCTGGTCATGCGGAGACCCATGCTCATTTGTTTTTTGACTGCATTTTTACTTCCCAAGTTTGGGGCAGTTTACTGAGTAAAAATAGGATAGGATTTCTAAGCATCCTTAGAGGTTGATACAGGAATTACATTGGCTTGATCACTATAGAAGAGGGAAGGGCATGGTGCAATCTGTTTGCAAGCTGTCCCTTGCAGCTTCCATATATCATATTTGGCGTGAGAGGAATGCTAGAATTTTCAAGCAGAAAATGGGAAATGTGGATATTGTGGTTCAGCAGATTGTGTCTGATGTACAGTCTTGCACTAGCTCCTGGAGGAGGATTCCTAGATCAATCATCAATTTACAAATCTGCTCTGATTGGAACATTTCAGCTAAAATCTTTGTAAACTGAACTGCTGTATTCTCAGGTTTTGGTATTACTCTAGTATTTCGTTTTCTTGGTTTTTATTGATCCGTTGTTCAGGGTGGGAGTTTGATCCTAACCTTTTTTCTTTCCCTCATTTGTACGCTGTGTTCAGAGGTTGCTCTTCTGTTGGGTAATAAAATCTTAACTTACCAAGAACCAAAACACAACCCTATGGACCCAATCCAAGTCCAAAATACAATGATCAGTGAAATGTGTGAAAGATCTTAACCAGATTATAATACTGACGAATGCAAAGACATATGTGGATCCCCTAGACTCCAAAATGATTAGCTTGGGTTAAAAAAATTTAAAATTCGACACTAACTAGCAATTGGCATATGACCACTACGAACCTTAATTATACACTCAATGTGAAGGAAGACATTTTCATACCAGGTGTGATGTCTGGTTTTGCCGAGGTCGAACTTTCCCTTCTCTTATCCCCTTCTGCAGATTGTAAAAAGAAAAAAGAAATATACACACACGTGAGTGAAATCCCATAGTTTGACATGTACTTGAGTACTAGTATCATTCTTCTCCTTTCTCTTTCCAAGTCATTATTTACCTGGTTGTGTGGAGAGGCTGGTGCCAGCCCTGTTCTCCTGCTTATTGGATGAAGGATCCATGGGCAATATTTATTAGTGGCTTTACTGCAGAACTACTGCTCTGCTCTTCAGATCAAAGGGGAAAGAGAGATGGGAGTAAGAGAGGGAAAGAAATTGATACTCCTCTTTGGGAGAAGCTGACCAATGAGTGGGTCTTTAGGTTTCGTGCTGCCCCTTTAACTGGGCCATCCCTGTCATTTTTTATTTTTTATTTTATCATCATCCCTGTCAATTCACAACAGCCCTTCTTGACACCATAACTATTGGAAAGGAAAAGTAAAGTAAGGAAAGGAAAAGAAAAGAAAAGCAAAGAAAAATGAGAGGGAAATGGAACGAAAAATTTACTATTCAAACTTGAAATCTTTATTTTCTTCTGTCTTCTCTTCCAACCGGGGTTTTTAGGGGATGGAATTCTAACGGAGAAACATCCCAATCGTTTTCTTCCACTTCTCCGTCCCGTTCCACGCGATACCAAAGAAACCCTTCTCAGTTTTCAGTTCTCACCCAACTCTTCTGACGCTGATCAGCACCTCCTCCTCCTCTCGTTCATCATCGTATGTCAGGCCATTATCGTGCTGACGAGGTCTTTTTCCCCCCTTGTTTATTTCAATTAAAATGGAATACCAATGTTAGGGTTCCATTTTTGTTTTGTACAGCAATTCCCTCAAATCAAGGTCTCTCTTCCCCTTAATTTCCCTGCTGAAATCAATCCCCAAGTTTCTCAATTGGGTTTCTTTGAAATCGCTGACCCATATTTTCGATGATTGCATTGTTGAGAGTTGCTGTGATGCTGTTTGTCTCTGGTAAAGGAAAGAAAGATGGGTTTTGTGCTGATCAACCAATGAGCTATTAATTTGAGTCACAGTAGCAAGAAGAATCTTGTGCAAGGTAAAATCATACACGTTATAGCCACTGGCCAATTCTCTCTTGCGTTACAGGCACTGGCCAAACTCCTCAAAAAAACACCGGGTAAAAAGAAGGGTTTTGGCCGGATGTTCATCTCGTCAATGTCGACTGCAATGGTGAAACGGAGGAAGAGGTAAAGTCAGCGTTGGAAGAATTGGGTGAGAACCGAGAAGAAGGAACAAAGGCGTTTGTTTGAAAAACGGCTGTGTAATAACGCGACGGAGAAGAAGAAGAAGAAAACGATGTACACTGCAAGTCTGCAACCCGCAAGCAATAGTATTATTTTATTTTATTTTATTTTATTTTTATTTGTTAGTTTTACAATTTATTTTTTGTCTTTTGTGAAAAATTTATGAGTTTTGATAATAAAAAAACTTATAATTTTTCGACTTCTCGTGCCGATTCAAATCAGTAAGTCACAAAAATCTAACGTAAAATTAATAAATATGAAAAAAATTTGAATAAAAACAGAAAAAAAGTCTTACTAATCTACTTAATCTAAACCCACCCTAAGATGAAGACAACACATCTGTAACTCATTCATTCTCATTAAGGTGCAATGTTAATTCTCAAAGGGTGCCATGTTAATTCACTCAAGGTACAATATTGGTTTATAAAAAGTAGCACCGGTTACTTTTCTCCCAACAAAATGTTGAATTTAGACTATCACAATGCAACCCAATCGTCCTCATTTGGGTGGGTGCAATGTTATTCTCAAAGAGTGTAAAAATAATTCACTCAAAGTGCAATATTGTTTCATCAAAAGAGCAATCGTAATTTTTTCAAAATCAAATAAGTTGGATCAAGACACACCAGTAACTCATTTTTCCTCCTTGGTAATACATGTTGCAATACCTCAGTTTTATTTCCAAAGCTAAAGCAAAGGATTCCGAGACTGTGGACGGAAATAGAGTATCAGTAGCACCGCTGTTTGTCAAAACCAATTGTGAATTCCAAGCCTAAAGTTATGAACAAGCCGAAACCCAAATCAGGCTTTTAGCAATTTGCTCGGCCACAACGGCTGCAACTTAAAAATTCTTCTGATAAGTGTATCGAATAAGGTGGTGATGATTTTGGTGGGAACAAAGGGAGGAGAGAAGAATTGGAGGATAAAGTTGACCACGAGGAGAAGAGGAGTGAACCCTATTGCGCGTGCACACGTACACACACGGGGAGAGGGAGAGAGAGAAAGATGAATTGAATAAGGGGGCGACTGGAATGCCATGAAGGTGCCTTTTCGTCGTTAGCCAAGTTAACGTCACTAGAATCTAGGGCTCTGTTTGTTTTGATATAAAATATTTTACATAATTAAATTTTTAACTTTTTTTTTTAGTATTTGATTGGCACATAAAAAAATATTTTAAAAAATCGACAATATAGTGGAGAGAGAGAGAGAGAGAGAGAGAGATGAAAATAAGGGAATTGAACGTGGGCCATGACTACCAATCGAGAAAATTGAGTAGTAAGAATTGCAGTAGAAAGCAGTGAGTTTATTTCGGAAAATAACTTACGGAAGATTTAATAGTAAGTCATTTTCATCCAATTAATGAAAAATATTTTAAATGTAAATTATTTTTCTCATTTTTTATACACCCTAACACTGAAAAATATGTAAAAATATTTTACGCCCAAACAAATGGAGCCTAGAAACTAGTAAATTCAAGTTCTATGCTCCGTAAAAAATTTGGAATATATGAAAAAGAAAATAGTAAATTCTAGTTCTATGCACCGCAAAATTTTCTTTCCAGTTTTTTTTTTTTCCAAACAAAGGGCTGGGTGACGGAATAGGTGAATTTTTACATTGTAGTATGTAAAATAAGCTAGGAATCTCTCCCGAAGTTTATGAAATGAGCTATTAATAGTACAAAAAGTTTAAGCACACATATAAATAAGGTACATATTTTATACAGATTCTTTGTGGGGCCCATCTCGGGTCTGACATAAACGATTCGAATTATTCATTAAATGTAAAACATTCAAAGGCCCTTGCAAAAAATTAGCTCAATCCAATATTTTTAGATGCTCGATCCAATCATTTAACTGTTCATTATCTCGAAATCAAAATAAAAAGTTAGATAATCGGATCGATTATTTATAAGTATAGGAATGAACTAATTTTGAGAGGGCTCTTGAAAAAATATTTTACATTTAATTAACGGCTCGGATTGTTTGTGTGGGACCCAATGTGGCCTCACAAAAAATTTGAGTAGAATATGTACCTTATTTATATGTGTATGTGAAAGATTATGTTTGATTCTGTGTTTTTGGCATTTTTGTATATTTTTTTATTAATGAAAGTTTCCACCAACAAAAATAAATACCGATAGGGTCATAAAGACCCTTACTGCCACACCCCAAATGCCCCCAAAGCAATATGTGCATCTAAAAGATCTTTCATATTGTGTCAAATCCCGAAGTTTGTTTTGGTCCTCTTCCATATTACTCCCTCCGTTCTAAATTGAATGTTAATTTTTAATATCCGTACCAATTTCAACTCCTTATATTTTTCAATATGGATCTCAAAAAATATGCAATATGAATCTTATTTAATAGTTCTTAATTAATTCTATTATACAAAATTTTCAAACTCATGAAAAACATTATAGATTGAAAAATATAAACCATAAAAAATGAAAAATTGTAATTCTTTTTGGGACGGAGGAAGTACTGATTAGAAAAAGTGAGCCACCAATTCAGGTACAAGATACTACCACCTGTCTTCAGAAATTTGTTGGACAGGCAAATTCACTTGAGTTAAACGTAAAGTCAAAAGGAAGGTAACCACTTGTCTTCAGAAATTCGTTGGACATGCAAATTCCCTTCAGTTAAAATTAACGTAAAGTCAAAAGGAAGGTAACGTGGACCGAAATTCAAATGATATCAATATGATTTTATATCCATCTATGTTAGAAAAAAAGGGATACATAAACGTAATTCAGGGATCAAACATGAAATATGCGTCCAGATTCAACCTTCTAACGCATAAACAGAAAACCCAGCCAGGTAGGGAAAAAACAATTCAAGCCAGGCAATATCTTTCTCCACAACTTGAATGGTACAACATATTTTGCCAATACATAAAAATGCACGCACTTGATGCGTCATAGCGAAACATAAGAGTGCAAATTCGCTATATGTTGTTCTGTATGTCTCCTATATGTGTATAACCTGAGTCTGAAGGAGAGATCAAACCCGAATTGGTTCAGCACTGAAAACCATCAAAGCTTGGCCAGTCAAAAATAAGCCAGTTTTCTTGAAGTTGTTCACAAATGTGTATCCAAGTGCTTACATTACATTATCGAAGACAATCTGGAAAAGGACCAGGCCGTACCAATTTCATACATAAGAGAGGGATATATTTGGTTAGAACAAAGCATGCATGGCATTAGTTTGAACTATTAGAGAGAAACCAATGAGAGACGACCAATAAATCCAGGAATTGCGGCACAAGATTGCCTGAAGTAAAGAAACTATAATTAGCAGAATATAAAAAATTCCAAAATGAATAAATGAACAATGTTGTAATCCCCTGACTAACATTCCTCCTTTTACCCCATTTTCTTTTTTGTTAGTAATAAGAAGAGCATAGTATGGAAGAAAGGTACAAAAACGATCACCAAGTCCCTTGATGCAGAAAGTCACTTGGTGAACCTAAGGAGGCTATTTGAGAGGCTCAGAACAGCTCCGTCTCAACCCACCCAACCAGATGCATATTTGGAGTTACCTCTGGCATTCAATCATGTAAATTTGGACAGCAAAGGTATATGATGCCATCAGATAAACAACATGAACATCAAATACACCCATGTGTATATATAAGGAGCTTCAAAAACTGCCTATTTGGTAGACTAATCCTGCTTCTCTTAAGACAACATGTGAACAGTTTAGGAAATTATAAACTTCTCAAGGAATAACATGAAAGCACATTAATCTGGGATACTAAAATAAGTAGAACAACAAAAATTTACACCAGCAATTCAAACCCAAATCAATTGAATGTCTCAAGTTCCTGTTTTCTTCCCGTACTTCCTCAATTACCAAACCGAGCATTGCTAAAGGAAAACTTGGAAATGTACAATAGTCATACTTGACCACTTGACCCAAAATACCCACAGGAAGTGGAGGTGTCAATGGTCTGGATTGAGTGCACCGCCATCCCTTATGTGGATGATTTGGATTGAGTGTAACACCAGCAATTCAAACCGAGCATTGCTAAAGAAAAACTTGGAAATGTACAATAGTCATACTTGACCAGTTGACCCACAATACCCACGGGAAGTGGAGGTGTCAATGATCTGTATTGAGCGCACCGCCATGCCTTGTGTGGATGATTTGGATTGAGTGTTATAGGTCTTCCCCTGGTGTGGAAGAGTTCATGGTGTGGATTAAGAGTCCGTTTTCAGTCACTCCTTACAATATGGTGTCGGGTTCAGTGACTCCTATTCTGTATTCAATTGCAGAGATATAGCTTCCCTTTGTTTGTAGCCTTTAGAGAATTTTGTGTAGTTGTTTTCTCATGTTGGTAGATGGTTGTCTAATCATACTTATCTTATTTACTAGAGTAAATACTGTCCCCAGTTAAGCTACAAGCCAGTACCCGGTCATTACAGGGGCTAACAAGCAACTTTGTCATTAGCATTATGTATGAAAAATCGAACCAATGCAACGCTAAGCATCCGAAGATCATCTACTTACCGTTTCCCATCCACCCTAGCAAGAAAGCCAACACCTCAATAGTCGCATACGACCTCAAAAAACAAGATACTGGACCTAGAAGAAAGCTTAGGGAGTGAGAGTTCCATTTTGCACAAATCTAATGGTGATGCAGAGGAAAACTGATATTCTTTCTTGAGTGGCCACTGACTATAGTAGAAGCTCCTTGAGATAATTGGGTGCAACTACCACGACCTCAGGAGCCTCAAGTTTTTACCAAGCAAACACCAATACTTCCTGGACACTGGGATCTATCAAGCAAACAATACCGTCTCATGGACTGGCTTAGTTGACCTCTGCATTTGCCTTAAGCTTGTGCCGTATCTGAAAAGGGTTTCTAGTGGGAGTGGGAGTGTGGGACTCAAAGTAAATGCCATATGGCCCATACCTGAGATTAGTTACTATACATGAGAGAGAGAGAGAGATTGGTTGCTCTCGTCAGAAATGTCAAAAGTTGTTTGTATTGTCGCCAAGTCACTAACGATCATTCTCCATGACAAACCCTCACTGCATTATCTAATTCTCTCCGTCTCCCACCCAGGCCACCATATTCTGTCTAGTCAAGCTACAGCACCTTCTTATTTCCTTCACATGTTTTCCCAGGAAATCTTGGTTGAAGATCACAGTTTCATCAATTTTTAAACGCAAAGAACTTTACGTAAAACAAAATTAATAAACAGCAGCAGGCGAAATTTCCTTGAGTTCAATTTTCATGAGTTGTAACTTGGAAGGGCCCAAACCTTCGTACAAAAACTAAAGCAAATGAAAAAGACTCAATACTGAAGTTGTGCTCACCAACGAAATCCACAAATAGTAAATGATTGACATGTAACTCCATCAAGACTTGCAACCAATTCACTTTCAATAAACTTCAGCAATTTATATTGCTTATGATGCAGATGGTCTCCGGATTAGCACAAATAGTTTTCAAGGCACGGGTCATTTACCTTTTCACAAAGCACCTTGCTCGAATTCCTAGACAAAAATTAGAAGACGAACAAGAAAAGGAATTAGAAAACCACTTGGGTTCACTCAAGCGGGCAGAATTTGGGACATATCAAGCTATTTTAGAGAGTTATCTGGTTTTAATCTGAAGAAATGGACCAATGGTTAATTTCCATTTCTCACTCACCCTTAGGCTACTACCTTCGCTCGGTTACCTAATTATATGTGGCATGAGGTGGGCTACGTGTACCCCAGAGATTAGTCGGGACTTCAAACTATTGGTTCGAGCACCACTGTACCATAAAATAGAGATATAGAGGGCAAGTAGGAGATGTTCTTGGCTATATTCAGACTAGCAATCCGTTTACAAAGCACTATTGGAAATAAAGAGGCAAATAAACACCCAAAATTAGATATGCTCAGCCAAAAAGAAACAATTAGACACAACTTGATCAATTTTACAACTTGAATTAAATAGCTAAGCATTACAGCAGACTCCAAAGCTTGAGCATGTACATCCCTTATTCTATAGAACCAAATTAACCTATTACTTTGAACCTGACAAACCAGGGAATCGATGATTAGAGCAGCAAACCATGGACGCTTTCTATAAGACCAAAAGCCTTCTTGATTGAATGAGTTTCATTAGGTAAAATACTTATGCTCTGTTTGGTACTTAGGGAGAGTGAGGGAAAAGAAAAGAAAATGAGAGGAAGATTTCAATATTCACAATTCTTGAATTTGTTGTTTTCTCTTCTCTTTCTCTTATAACCAAACAATGGTAAAGAAATTTTTTCAACTTTCCTTTCTTGAATTTGTTGTTTTCTCTTCCCTTCAATGTTCTAAATGGCGCTCGGCACTAATCGGGCGGCGGGTGCGCCTAGGCGGCCGCCTAGCGATTCGGCATTTTTTTTCAAGAAATATATTTTAAATATTTTCAAGGCAATTAAGCTCCGCCAAGATGGCCGCCTAGCTCCGCCAAATCTCTCTTAGTCGCCAAGCTCTGCCAAATCTCCAAATCCGTTGACCAAGCCGCCGAGGGTGAAATCATGGTGCCGACTTGCCGCCAAGTGCCGGCGGGTGCCATTTAGAACACTACTTCTCTTTCTCTTATAACCAAACAATGGTAAAGAAATCTTTTTAACTTTCCTTTCTTTTCCCTCAATTTCCCTAAGTTCCAACAGCACATTAGTCTTAGCCTGCGAATTTTCTTTAATGAAGTAATGGGCAGCGAATAGATGGAAAGGTAGAGTCCTCATTGCCTCTTTAAGTTCTTCCTAACTTGAAAATTTGTTGTGAACCTATATGTGGATCACTGACCATAAGCAACTGCCTGATACTTGTTTGAGGGAAGCACAATACCCATTTTAAAAAGAAAATAACTGACCATAAGAGTTTTATGTAGAACACTAACATATATAGAAAACATACCAAATCATTAAAGCTACAGCAGAACGAAGAATATCAGATTGGAGTTTGCCAACATAGAATACAAATCATGCATCTTCTTAGCATCTCTACAGAAGCCCAGTCATTGAACTAGAGCAACAGATGGTATGTACCCAGAAAATATCACTATGTCAAGCAGATGTAACTCACATAAGCTATCTCATTCTGTCCAAAAGCCCAAGAGAGCTACCCGAGAATGTATCTTAGAAACCTTCTAGACCTGCAATTCAAACAATCAACAATTAAAATAAAACTGCTAGCTACTAATCAAATGTAAAACAACAGCCAGATGTCCCACCTTGAGCTTATCATCTAGCCATAGTTCCCAATTCATCACAGATTATTGTTGAGAGCCCATTTTCTCTTCCCTGCCATGGTTGCTTTGCACATGCTTCATTTGATCTCCTACAGGAAGAACTGAGTACAACCCATTGCTTACTTTCTCCCCCTGTGCATTAGTGTTCTCTAAGTGACCTAAATTATCAGACCTCTCGTTTACATTATTCTGAGTGAACGGGGTTCCCACATTAGAAGCAGGACTCACTCTCGGTCTCTCATTCTCAACAGCCATTCCTGCACCATTGTTCTGTATTCCCGATACTGCACTCAGTCCCCCAAATCCTTGCAATCTCTCCTTCTCTCTCAAGCCTACGGCATTCAAGCGTGCCGAAACCTCATTAGGACCATCCACTCCTTCTACGGCACGCTGATTACCAACACGGTTCAGCTCCATGATGGGAGCTGCATTCACAACAATAGCAGTATGAGAAACATACAAACACAAAATTTATACACAATTTTTGGACAGAATCTATTATATATTACTATTACGAAAGGAACACCTCTTTATGGTGTGAATGTAAATTTGAGATTGGCTCACATTTATTCCTATATTACCCCTATAACTGTCTACAAAAAGTCAGAAACTACCAAAAAAGAAGAAAAAAACTGCAACCTAATTTTCTTCTCCCCTCTTTTCTACTTTCACAATCTCAGATTTCATTAGAGATAAATCTCAATTGCAGATTTTCCTCTTTTCCTCTTCTGCACAATGTTCTAAAAATCGCTAGGCACTAGTGTCGAGCAGTCAGCGGAGAAGGGGCACCTAGAGCCCAGATGGGGACTAGGCTAGGCTGCCTAATCTAGGCATTGGATCACAGACTAGTCGGCCCATGTGATTGACTTTTAGGACGCTGCTTATGCATGATACAATTTGCTTATGCGTCTAGTACCAATAAAGTTGGTTCCTTTTTCTTTCCTTCTCAAAAACATCATTACCACACACATTTGTATATTTATAGACATTTGCCATGAATTTTAGCATTACCAGCTTTATGATTCCTCTCCTTGGCAACCGAAACCTCAGCAGACGCTGCTGCCACCGACTCCTTCCGCTTCACTTTCTCCCTAGCAACAAGGAACGCCACGTGCTCCAACGCCTCCCGCGCCCTCTTCCTCGCGAAAGCAGCCTCCTTGGCCCTCTTCTCGGCCTCTGCCCTCGCCCCCACGGCAGCCTTGGTCATCGACCCTGCAGCGACCTTGACGGCAGCGAGGAGCACCTTGGCCCCCCGCTTGTCCAGCTCCCTCTTGCTGGTGTCGAAGATCGGGGTGCCGGGGTTTGCGCAGGGCGGGCAGGTGTAGGGGGAGGCGGGCGATCTGTTGGGGCCGCCGGCGCAGTGGGGGTGGGAGAAGGAGTCGCACTTGAGGCAGGAGACGGCGTCGGTGGAGGAGGGTGGGGGGAGGAGGGGAGGGGAGTAGACGAGGAAGCAGGTGGGGCAGAATGACTGGGGGTGGAGACGGAGGACGCAGGAGGTGCAGAGGCGGCGGAAGAGGCCGCGGTGGCGGACGTGGTGGAGGAGGAGGAGGCGGCGCTCCTCCACGCCGCAGTTGCCGCACACGGCGGTGGAGGTGGGGGTGGTGTTCATCGTCGTCTTGTGAACGAATCGAACATCGACAGTAAACCCTAGTTTCTGAACCCTATGGTAGTAAGTGAGGGTGGGAAATTGGTTGAGAAATTCAGGTGAAGAGAGAGAGAGAGAGAGAGAGAGCGCTAGGGTTTGTGGGAGGAATGAGAGAGAGAGCTAGGGTTTGTGGGAGGAATTCGACGTGACGGAGTTGCAGAAGAAGGTGGGGGAGAGAGAGGATGTTTTTAAATTCGTTTTGATGAAACGGCGTCGGGTTGTAACAAAATAACCTTGTGGCCTCTCTTCTATCAGTGCCACGTAGATGTCAACAATGGTTCTGTACGTTTTTTTTGATCCGTAATAGTTCTGTACTTTCCGCCCAGTGAAATTACAAAGAGTATACAAGTACAAACTCATTGCAATTTATTTATGGAAAAACATCTCTTCAACGGAGCTTCCGTGAACACGGATAGGGGTTAACAGAGGTAAATCACGTGCGTCCGTTCAAGTTTTGGAGAGTCTAGCTTTAAAATTAAAAAATTTCAGAGAAGAGTGACAGCTCAGATCGTGCGTCTCTGTGAATGTCTAATTCACGATGGCTCTGTGAATAAGACAATCTCTTATTTATAGGTCCGACGCATTGAATGTATAGTTTATGTTAGGGGTGTTCAAGAAAATCGTTCGAACCGTAAAATCGGTCCGATTCGGACCGAACCGTCTTATTTGGTCTGATTCTGTGATTCTATAGTTAGGTTATGGTTCCAAAAAAATAAAAACCGTAAATTTTGGTTCGGAAGAACAGTGGTTAGAACAGGATCGGACAGTTTAAAACTAATATATATATATATATATAATTATATAAAAATAAATATATGTGTGTAATTTGGTAGGTTAATCTCTTTCTTGCTAAACTTACTTTATTTAGAGATGAAATCTCATTTGTTAGGAAAGTTTTTATTTTCTTCCTTATTTTTCTATTCTAATAAATTATCTTCCTATTCTATCAATTCTCAAGTCTCTCTTTCTCACACACCGGTGATAGGTTTGGATGCTAATTGGATAGAATCGGAACCGGAACCGAATCAAAATTGGACCGGTTTTGCGGTTTGGTTCTGATTAGGTTCTACTCATATAATGGTTAGGTTCTGGTTCCCAATTTCTAGAACCGTTTGAAATGGTCCGGTTACTGGTTTTCTAGAGAACCGGACCAATCCGGACCGTGTAAACCCCTAGTTTACGTGGATCCCAATGTGAATGTAAAGTGTTTTTTTGTTGGGGGAGCCTTTTTGTTAATATCACTCCCCTTTGTGTCTATATAAGATGATTTATTTTGTGAAAGAATGAGAGTGGTATTAACAAAAAGAAAAGTGACAAAATCAATTCCCTTTTTAAAAAAAAAAAAGAATTGATGTAATTCCATGATTTGTATATCTCTCAAATCCACAAACTTAAAAAAAAAAAAAAAAGAATCTCAATTCCAAAAAAACAGTCTTTTAGTACTTCCTATTTTTAGATGTCAAGAATTGAACAAAATTATTCTATATTGTTTTGTTTTTGTCTTTTTGGACCCTTTTTCTGAGTTTTTATTAAATTCGTGTTGCATTTGAATTATCCATTTGTCTTAACTCAAAGTGTTGACTCAAAATTTATGACAAAAAATTTACTAAATACAACTAAAAGTTTGATAAACACAAAATGTCTTTTGTGCCTTTGGAGTTGTCTCATATGGATTTTTTTCCCCATATTTCTACACTTTTTAAAATTTTCTCAACAAGTCGAATGATAAATTTAGAGGATATGGATGAAAATCTAAACGAAAAATCATTAATATCAATAACACCCATTTTGAAAGAAAAATCAATTTTGTCCAAATACACTCGTTGCGCCACATCAATTGTATTGCGCCACATCGCCATGTTTTATTAATTGGAACCACTGTTTTGACACGTGTCGCAGTATAATTGATTTAGAGGAAACAAATGTTTACACCAGCAGTGTAAGGAATTTATTCTCTTTCATAAATGCTACTAACTTTTTCATAGAGAATAGAATGCGTATAGGAAAATGAGAGAATTTCTCAAATTTTAAACAAAATGAGGAAACTATAATACTATACTATGAAAGTGTCATTTAACCTCTCCTCTCTCATGCTAAATTTTGTCAAAACTTTTCTTTAATTAATTTACTCTCGTTAACTTAACAAAATAGAAGAAGATAACAGCAAGAATAAAGTGAAAACATACCAAAACAATAAATTTCCAATAGGGGATTAGTAGTCTTGTTGGAGTGACGAGATTATTGGAAGCAATTCACACAAATTCCTTTTGGAGACAGACAGAAGTATAGAACTCTTTTACAGACTACCATTGACAACAAAGGAGCACATTGGCTCAGTTCTATCATCAGTACATGTTTGAGACAATCAGACAACAACAATCCATTCCCATAGATTGATCATGATCATTTTTTCTCCTTAATCATTGGTGGTAGTCGATCGGCTAATTATCTGCCAATCTCCCATAGATTAATAGTTCCGAGCTTCCAACGAGACGTAAACCTGTTGCTCAAAGGGAAACTTCGGGCCGCGATTTCCAAACGTTTAGGAAGTTGTTCAGCGATGTGTTTCTTATGTGAACCGCGAGCATCTTGTATCTGCTGCAACTGCAATGCTTGGGTCTTTCTCTGCCTGTGGCTGTGGATGATCTTGACCTCCATTTCACGATACGGGCTTTTTCGGGTTAAATGCACTTCCACCTACATATGCAATTCAACAATCTCCAAGGCAACAAATAAGAGGGCACAAACTGTTTTGAAAAGGCAAATCAAAAGGTTGAGGGCAGCTTAACTTCAATACACATAGGATTCCCATTGACTAGCAGAAGTTATCCGGTAGCTATAGGTCCGCCCCTAGCGTGTGATTTTGTCCACAGGGGCGCATAAGACCGTCTTGTGCAGAAAAATGGGACGTAAAAGTAGACACGTGTCCTCCTTTCGTTGGTAAGGCACGGAATAAGCCGGGCATAATGGATAAATTCTTCTTTCACTGGGGGGACAACCGAGCTCTTTACGCGGGGAGAGGGAATGATTGGCAACGTTTTAAAAAGTCGTGGAGGGATCGAAGGATTCACCGAATGTGAGATTACAGTGCACATTTGGTGTCCCTAGCTAGCAAAATTGCTACCTTTGCGAGACTCTAATTAGGTCTAAATTTTGTTACTGATCAATGATTTTCAGAGTAAAGAACACTGATCTGCAAACGTGAGTACCTTTTATTCAAGATTAAGAACTAATCTATCTTTTACATGGATTACATATAAGAGACAGATGCAAAATATCTATCTTTAGTCTTTTGTGTGTGTGTGTGTGTGTGTGAGAGAGAGAGAGAGAGGAGAGCCAGGGAAGAGGCAGTGCAGGGGAAGAGCATCAATGGTGTGAATTAAAAGCTCATCTCATGCTCTGTCTCGTCCCCGTCTATCCTCAATCTTAAATTTACCGACAAATCCAAATCTGACACAGCTCGAAACCAAACACCGCCCGGCCCAAGGATCTACCAGCATTGCCTATTATTGCCGGAAACCACCAGCGGAAGTCTTGGGAGGAAGTTGCGTATTGTATGTTGTTTGTGCATATCATCAGTGACAGGGGTGAGTAATTTATAGAGTAAGGCAAGACTTAGTAAATGAGTTGTAGTACTGCAGTACATCCTCTACAAGTAGTACTATCGAATTGGCTTGTTGATGCCATTCTGTACTATCCAATAATGAGAGTACTTCTCATTGTGTGAGCTCAAAGATACACTGCTAAAAAATAGGATCCTACCTAAAGCTTTTAAAAAAGGAAAAGAGAATAAATTCTCGGTGTAAACATTTGTTTCTTTCAAATCAATTGCATTGCGCTACGTCGCCGTGCTTTATTTATTGGGACCACTGTTTTGACACGTGTCGCAATGCAATTAATTTGGAGGAAACAAATGTTTACCCCGGCAGCGTAAAAAATTTATTCTCAATGGAAAAAACTTCGTTACTGGCCACCGGACACATGTCTAGGGAGGCATATATCAAAAACTATTCGATGTGCATGGATTTCATATGTGTCGTGTGGAAGAGAGGCATTCCATTCTAGGTTGGCTAACTTTGTCGAAAAAACAACCATGCACAAAGCATCTATTGAAAGGCATTGTTAACTTTTCTACTTTTTAATCGGATTTAGGCTCCGTTTGTTTCGACGTAAAATATTTTTACAAAAAACGAACTTTAAACTTTTTTTTTTCGGTGTTTGGTTGGCACATATAAAATATTTTCCAAAATTATTCTGTGATGCTTACAAAAAGACTACTTTTTGCTGCTACATTTAATCTGAAAATTTGAGGGGTCCAATCGACTGGTGTCAAGTGAGATTTTAGAGGGGCTAAGAAGCAACATTGGCTGCAGTTCAGAAAAAAAAGAAGCAACGTTGGCTCTGAACCGCAGTTCAGGGGACGTGTAGGTGTTTTGGCACGGAAAACAAAAATGACTTACGGGGAAAAAAAGAGGAAAACGTTTTTCACCCCTTGATGTAAAATATTTTACCCTGGAAATATTTTCCTCCTCTTTTTTCTAGCCAAACAGTAGAAAATGGATAAAATATTCTACCCAAAAATATTTTACGTCAAAACAAACGGAGCCTTAGTATAATTTCTTTTTCATCTTTTGAAGGGTAATATTTCTTTCTATAACAACGACTACGTAGTCACTTGAGTATTATTCGGTTTTCGCCTTCTTGACTGCCACCCAATTGTAAAAGCCAGTAAGAAGTCAAAGGTGAATGAAACAAAAACCAATTAAAAGGATAATCCAAACAAGGCGTTACCTCAGTCCCTCACAACAAAATTAAAAAAAAGAAAACAGAAGATAAAGGATGGGGCTTCAGTAGGGTATAGAGCAGGCTATTCAAGGACCACTGTCTGTGATGATCCATTGTCACTAGCAAACACTAACACAATACATCCTCCACTTTCCAGGTTCTGCATTCGTTACCTAAATTTGAATTGTTTCTATTTGTATTCCAGATTTTGCCCCATCAAAAAAAAATCGAGGCGTAAATCATATCTGCTTCATGTCATTTTCTTGAAAGTGATACCCATCTTCTAACCAGCAGCCAAAACTGGTGTCCTGGTCTTCTGCTGGCCAAACCCTTTACGATAAACGAGACCCAACCAATGAGCTATGTAAAATAATGAATCCAACTGAGGTGAGTCAGGTGGGATCCATCCACCGCGATTAGTCCTCTTATTGGAGTGACCTGATTGGTGGTGATTCAAACAAATTGCATTTGGAGACAGAAAAAGTAGAACTCTTCAACAGAATGTCATTGACAACAAAATTGCATATGGCTCAGTTTCATCTTCACTACATGTTTGAGACCATAACAATCCATTCCCAGAAATTGGCTATCATTTCTTCTCCTTAAGCATTGATAAGGGAAATTAACTATCAATCTCCCATAGATTAGTTCCAAGCTTCCGATGAGACATAAACCTGTTGCTTCAAGGCCAAATTCCTCGTACAATTTCAAAACGTTTAGGAAGTTGGTGAGCAACGTGAACTGCGAAAATCCTGTATCTGCTGCAACTCAAAAGCTTATGTTGATCTTTCTCTGCGGATGATCAATCTTCCATTTGTGCCGAGTTGAACTCCAATTCATGATCTGGGCTTTTGGGTCAAATACACTTGTACCTATATAATTCAATCAACAATCTCCAAGGCAACAAAATTACTATGTTATAGAAAGGAAAATCAATAGGTTGATGGCAGCTTAACTTCAATAGACAGAGGACTCCCTTGACTAGCAGAAGTTATCTGGTAGCTTGGGTCTGCTCCATAGGGGGGCATAAGATCGTCTTGCCTGGAAAGTGGGAGATAAAAGTAAACATGGGTCCCCGTCCGTGACATGGGAAGAGGGCATGATTGGCAATGTTTTAAAAAGTCAGAGAGGTATCACGGGATCCACCACATGTAAGATTGGGGTGCACATTTAGTGTCCCTCGCAAGGGGTGGTACTTTTAGGAGACTCTGGTTAGTTTTAATTGGTGACCGATGATTTTCTGAGTAAAAATCACTGATATACTGACATGACTACCTTTTATTCAAGCTAAAAAACTAATCATATCTATCATATGGATTAATATCAGAGAGGGAGACACATTATACCTTTGTGTCTTTGTGCATGAGAGAGAGAGAGAGAGAGAGAGAGAGAGAGAGAGAGAGAGAGAGGAGAGCCATGGAAGAGGCAGAGCATGGGAAGAGCATCAATGGTGCAGATTAAAGGCTCATCTCAAGCTTTGTCTCGTCCACAGCTATCCTCTTCAATCTGACATTTAGCTGGAATCCAAATCCAATACAAATTGAAACGTTTGGCATCCCCAAGGATCTATTACCATTGCCAATTATAGTCCTTAACCATCCCGGGAAGTGTTTGGCAAGGAGCTAAGGAACGAAATCGGATCCTTTGAGATAAGTGTTTAGATGGACTCTCTCTCTCTCTATCCCTCTGCCTCTCTCTCTCTCTCTCTCTCAGTGAATAGAGTACAAACCCTGATGAAAATATTGCGCACAAAGGAGTGGCAAGTGGATCAAAAGAAAAACCATTTCTCCAAAGCAGACAAAGTTTGGCAAGGCGGTATACAACTCTTTGTAGAAGAACTCTTATTTATAGAACATAGAAATTTGGCCAGGTAAACAGGAATCAACATTAATCAAGCACCAAGTGTAAATGAAAGCCATGTATCTTCCTATATTTGAGGAAGGCTTTTGACCTTTTCACTTGCAACAGCCCATTACCAGCAAAAGTTATCTGGTAGCTATAGGTCCGCTCTACCACGTGACTGAGTGTCCACAAGGGTTTTATGCACCGTGCATAAAACCGTCTTGTGCAAAAAATTGGAGATGAAAGTAAACATGCCTTCCCCATTCGTTGATAAGGCACAGTATAAGCCGGATTTATTGGATAAGTACTTCTTCACTTGAGGCACAGCCAAGCTCTAAATGCAGGGAAGAGGGGATGAGTTGATTAGCAACGTTTTACAAAAGGTAGTATAGAAGTATCGAGGGATCCATGCATGCCAGATTACTGTGCACATTTAGGCTTTGTTCAATTGTACAAAAAGATGGAAAACAATAGAAAAATCAACTTTTAAGTTCTGATACCATAACTTCAATTTTTTCACTTGAAAACACTTTCTTGCAATATAGATTGCATAAAGAAAGAATTTAACGATCTTGCAAGACTTTTTGTCAAAAAAATACACACAGAATAAGAATTTTCTTTTCCTTCATTTCTCCCAATGATACATTTTCCCCGTAACAACGAACGGAACATTAGTATCCCTAGCAAGAGCTGGTACCTTTATGAGACTCTAGTTAGGACTAATTAAATTTGTGACCAGTGATTTTCAGAGTCCAAAACATCTACTGACATGAATACCATTTATTCAGGATCAGAACTGAACTGATCACAACTTTTGCATGGATCAAATAACAGAGCCGAAAATACATTATATACCAATGTGTGTATGTATATATTCACATATATATATATATATAGAGAGAGAGAGAGAGAGAGAGAGAGAGAGAGAGAAATTGCAGGGGAAGAGCACCAATGGTGTAGATTAAAGGCCCATCTCATGCTCTGCCTCGTCCCCGCCTAACCTCCTCAATCTTACATTTGCACATAATTGGTGGCAGGGTCAGTATGAAATTCTGCGGTATCTCTACAAGTAGTACTACTATATTGGTTTGTTGATGTCATTCTGTACTATCCAATCATGAATCTAGATCCTTTCCACCTAATGCCTTGAAAGTCAATTTCTAGCCCTCCCCTCCCCCTCAGCCCATTTGGATGGTGAGAAAGAGTGAGATAAGAAAGGGGAGCCTTTTCTCACAAAATCTCACCATTTTTGGTGAGATTGGATGAGAAAGGGTTGCCAGTCAAAACATTTCATTTCTGTACTTTTCTCTCCATTTCTCACTGAAATAATCAATCCAAACAAGTGATTTGGCTAGAAACCAAAACCCGTTTTTTTCTTTTCTCTTGAAATCACTCCACCCAAAGGTGTTGTTAGAAGGTAGTGTTTTTTTTTTTGTTTTTTTTAATAAGTACTTAGCTCTGTTTGGAACCTAGGGAAAGGAAAAGAAAAGAAAGGAAAAGAAAAGGGAAGGAAAATGAGAGGAAAATGAGAGGGAAAATTTACTATTCACCACACTCAAAATCTTTATTTTCTTCCCTCTTTCTCTACAACCAAACAATCATTAGGGAAAATTCTTTATTTTCCTTTCTTTTCCCTCATTTTCCATAGGTTCCAAACAGAGCCTACCATATCACTCTTCCAAACTACCACATCGTGTTCCTATCAAACTAAAGCCTCTGTAGTTAAATTTTACCCCTCCCCTCCTCTTAGTGTTACCTATTGCCGTTGCCAAATCGCTCTTCCTAACTACCACATCGTATTCTTTTCGAATTAACGCCTCTAGAGTCAATTTCTACACCTCCCCTCCTGTTAGTGTTACCATTTGCCGTATCCATAATCGGCCAACCTACCATAGTCATGTCCAAACCACCCTAACATGCTCAAACTAAGCATTTTCTTATTTTATCCCCAATTTCCCGATATATTCTCTCACTAAACAATCAAAGCTCAGTCTTTATGTTAGTTATCAGGTCAAGTAGCACTCACAAACCAAGCAGACCAAGATTGTAGAGAGAGAGAGAGAGAGAGAGAGAGAGAGAGAGAGAGAGAGAGAGAGAGAGAGAGAGAGTACCAATATTGGTGTCTATGAAGCTTTTGAGAAACCGAAGAGGATCGAACTGCGGGAGATCACAGTGACGGGGTAGGAGTCGAGGTTTTGATGGTGTTGAGGAGAGAGAGGCGTTGGTGGAGGAGGTTTTGAAAGAGGGAAAGCGAGAGAGAGAGGGGTCGTGTTTGGAGTCTCTCACCGGCACTGCCATGGGAGGACGACGGTGGAAGCTTATTAACGAATTGACCAAACGCCTACATTTTAAGTTTATGAGAAAAGCGTAATTGCCAATCCCGGCATTTGATCCACTGGCCGCCATTTTTTGCAGCTGGCCGCAATATTTTGCATAACGACCACCAACAATTGCTCCCTGGCCGCAAACAATTGCTACTTGGCTTGGCTTATTATATACGAAAAGCGTTTCTGTCAATAAAGCCATCTAATCCACGGTCGCGAACTTTTTCTCCATGACCGGAAACTTGCTCCTTGTCCTATCTGATGAGAAAAGAGTGTCTGGCCAATTTTTGGGTACTCTTAGAATACCATATGGCATTGCTATAGAGTACCTTTCGCAAATAAAATACCATTACCACACAATATAAATCACTTTTCGTCTCCCGAAAATTCAACAAAAGTGAATGATAATCCCAATCAAATAAGTCGTTACTACATAAATAGCTAGGAGTACTACATACGCAACCCTATATTTTACTCCAAGACGCTAAATAGTTACTAGTCGACGGGGTGCACAAAACCGTCTTGCGCGAAATAATGGGAGAGGAAAGTAAGCATGACAGAGCCAAGCTCTTGACGCAGGAAAAGGGGGGAGCAACGTTTTTACGGGTAGTAGAGGAATCACGGGATCCCCATGCATGTCATATTACTATTCATATTTGGGCCTTGTTCAGATGTATTGAAAAGATGGAAAATGATAAAAAAATCAATTTTTTTTAAAATTTATACTAATTGACAACAACTTGGGGAACTCACAACTTCAAAAAAAAAAAAAATCACTCGAGAACACTTTCTTGCCATATGGATTGCACAAAAAGAAACAAAGTTAAAGCAAAACACTCATTGACAAAAAAAATTTCGCACCTCATTTCCCTGGATGATACATTTTTTGGCCCCGTTTGGCTAAATATTCAAATTTTTCTCGTATTTGTTAGTTTATCGTCAATTTTTTGAAAATTATTGTATACAAAAGGAATCTAAAAAGTAAAAAATTATAATCGAAATCTAATTTTTTTAAATAAAGACGAAAAAATAACATTTTTGACGAATAAAGAGAGCCTAGGTATCCCTAGCAAGACTAGTAGCTTTATGAGACTCTAGTTATGACTAAATTTAATTGGTGACCCATCATGTTCAAGGTCAAAAACACTATTCTACCGACTACCAAATATTAAGATAAAGAACTGACCACAACTTTTCCATGGATCAATCATCAAATATCAGAGAGGAAGATACGTACATACCTTCTTGTGTTTGTGCATGTCTACATATATATAGAGAGAGATAGAGAGAGGAGAGCCAGGGAAGAGGCAGTGCAGGGGAAGAGCATCAATGTTTTGGATTAAAGGCTCATCTCATGCTCTATCTCGTCCCCGTCTATCCTCTTCAATCTTACATTTACTCGAAGCATCCATGTCCTCAAGGATCTACAACCAAACCGTTGCCGGAAACCATCATAGGAAGTAGAGTTGAGTTTTGGTTCACCCTCCACTTAGGAGAATGGATCTTATCTTCCTTCCTATTGGTTGAAATGGTGTGAATCCCACCACAAAGTGATGTCATACTTACCAAAAAGTGTATTTTACGGGTGGGACCTACACCATTTCAACCAATAAAAAGGGAGAACTTCACCCGAGGTGAACAAAATTACACTCCGGGAAGTATTGCCTATGTGTTGTTGTTTGTGCATATCAGCGACATGGTGAGTTTATAAAAGGGTAGACTTGTTAAATATTTGCATTGCAGAATTGTAGTACGTTCTCTAGAAGTAGTACACGAGTACATGGGAAAATTCCAGTACTACCAGATTGGTTTGTTGATGCCATTCTGTACTATCCAATCATGAGCGTACTTCTCATTGCACGAGCTCAAAGAAACATAGTACAAAACTATCTTGTCAAAGAAACGTAGTACAGAAGAATCTTGAAAAACGATTTTAAATTGGAAAATCGAAAAAACGTATTTGTAAAGTCTGTTCGATGTGTGTGAATTTCACGGTGTCATCTGGAACAGAGTCATTCTATTTTACATTGACCGACTTTGTGGGAAAAACAACGCTGCAATAAACATATAGATAGTATGACAATGAATTGTTTGAAACCTTCTGAAGAGTAGTATTTTATCTTAAGGGCCACGTTGTGCACTTAAAACTCGGTTTTTGCCCTTTAAACATTTTCCCAACTGTAAGTCAAAGCTAATAAAATAGCTGATCCAAACAAGGCGTTAACTGTTCCTGCACCCCAAAAATATCATTGAAATAGATGGGTAAAGAGCGGGCCATCCAAGGACCACTGTGAAGGACCACTCCATTTTCCAGGTTATGCATTCATGACCTGATTTTGATTTCTACTTGTTTGTATTCCAGATTTTGCCCCCTCAAAAAATTGAGGCTTCAATCATATCTGTTTCGAGTCATTTTCTTGAAAGTGACACCCATCTTCTTACCAGCAGCCAAAACTGCTGCCCTGGTCTTCTGCTGGCCATCGCCACTATCATATGACATCTGTAGAACCGTAACATCCACCATCACTTCAGCCACTTTCTTTAGTTTCTCAGAGTAAACCTTCCAAGAGGAGAGCCAAATGTAGTAAATTAGGAACTTTTAAGCCAACAGATTATCTACTTGGTGTAAAGGCTAAAACCAAGTTGAAGCGACAAAAAGGACTAGCAATCAGTGATTAACAGCGATCCAAATGAAGATGAATTGGTAAACAGTACAAAAGGAATCACTGAGAAAGTATAATCAGACTGGTTTTGCCAACGCCAACTCAAAGATATTCAATGGTTTCTCATCTACTCATAAGAGCCTTTTCCTTTTGAATTTCTGCCAACAGAGGACTGCTTGAATATATACCAATGCGCTACTAACAAAACACCAAAGAAGACTGTGAAGACTGTAGGAGCACGAACACAATGGCATCACAAACCAATGCTTTGTTTGGAACTTGAGGAAGAGAAGGGAAAAGAAGAGAGAATTAAAATTTTCCTCCTCTCTTGTTTGGACTCCTGTAGACAGAGGAGGGAAAATAACAAAATGAATTCAACTTTCCTCCCATTTTCTCTCCAACTTTCCGTCTACTTTCTCTCATAAATATTTTCCCTTCCTTTCTTTTCCTTTCCACAAGTTTCAAACAGAGCAGAATTCACTGTGCCACTGATCTGAAAATAGCTACATAAAGAAAGCTCGTCTAACTGGGCGAAAAATAGCTCTATACCTACAAAGTTCAGCACTCTGACAAGAACTCTTTGCACGTAGATTTGTTGTGCCCAGGACCCTTGCATCTACTGCATTGAAGTTGACGTTTGACCACCTCTTGCGATCCGAATCTCTTAGTGGTGGGCCGGCCTGGTGGACGACGAGTGGGAGGAGGGGTAACCGTCGCCCCATTCTGAGGACAGTCCTTCTGATTGGACCTATCTACATTGGGGACAGGATTTATGGACTCTGAATACGTTATTCTGTAGCTCTCAGTCATGAAATATCGTGAACAATAATCATATGAGTCCCAACCATGCCAACTGATGACTGAAATGGCATGGCAACAAGGCAAACCAGTAAGTTGCCACCCTTTGCAACTGCAATCCCAAAGATCAATATCAACAACTTCAATGGTTTCGCCACGGACCTCAAACCTGTTGTTACCAGCTGATATCAACACTTGATGGGGATGAACTTTCAGGTTTTCCTTATCTAGTTTTTCCTCCATGGAGGGGGTTAGCCTAGTAACCCATTGGTCTGATTCTGCACGTCGTGTATATATCAATTCCGTAATCTTACCCCGTATCGCATCAACCATCTGGGTTATTGGTATATCGTGCGCATCTGATGCCCAAGTGTAGAACAACTCTCCAAAGTTTGAGGTCATATGGTAATATCTTGCACCCTGAAAGCATGCATTTGCCCAGTGTTCGGGCTCACTTTCCATTATCCAGTTATAAGCTTCTAATGAAATATTTTTAATGCTTTCTGCGCACTTTTGGAAGCCTTCAAGCCTAGGTGCATAAGCAGCAGCATAGAAATCCTCAACCATAAGACGCTTCACTTCAGGAGAAAATTGTCCCTTCAAGTCTCTAATAAGTTGTTCTGATAGATATCGCATGCAATACCCATGGTGCACATCCAAATCACTAAATATGTCGCCAATAGACTTCTTTAGCCCCTTTTCTCTATCTGCAACAAACGTTATGCTCTGAGCCGGTGATAATGCAGATTTCAGTTGTAGTAAAAACCATCGCCAGTTATCATCGGTTTCCATGTCTACTACAGCAAAAGCAACAGGAAAAACACCGTCATCCCCATCAGGAGCTGTTGCCGCCAACAATGTGCCTTGGTATTTAGACTTTAAGGGGATGCTATCAAGGAAAAGTAGAGGCCGACAACCCTGTTGGAAGCCATACAAAGAGGCATGAAACGATACAAAGAGGCGATGAAAGCTTGAGTCATCCTTAGTGGTGAAAGTAGCTAAACTACCAGGATTTGTCTCCATTATGTTCTCGCAGAAAAAGGGTAACTGACCATATGCCTCCTTATATGAACCCTGAAGCTGCTCCTTAGCAATCTCTTTCCCCCGCCATGCCTGAAAATAGTTTAATTGAATTCCATATTCTTGTTTAATGTCATTGACAATGTCCTTCGGCTTGTAGTTCGGGTAAACTTTCAGTTTCTCCTTGATAATACTTGCAACCCAACTTCTTGTAGCCTGATACCCAGTTGTCACAGCAGCCCCTTCACAGGTATGTATGTTGTTCATTTTCTTTATACAGATTAACTGGGTAGTTGACAACCTTGATGCATGAATTCTCCATTGACAACCTTCTGCTTTGCATTTCACAGTGACACGATGGCTGTCATTCTTCTTGTACCTAAAAGCAAACTGATGTGCAATAGCATACTTGCGTAGGGCCTCACGGAATTCATGTACGCTATTGAATCTTTGGCCAACTCCTGTAATATTGTTCTGCCATTGTTGTGCAGCTATAATAAGCTTCTCATCAGTCGAACCAAAAGGAGGGAGTGCAGGCACTTCAGAGGCTATATCAATATGGTCATCAAAACAGGTGGCATCATCGTCTAACATGACAAAAGATGCATCAATCAGTTCACCAGGCTGGGTTGTATCATACATAATGTCATCCTCAACATTAAGAGGGGAATCAAATAGAACCCCCGCCTCTGACAAAGTTGTGCAACTTGACCTGCAACATCAAATGTCCAAATCTTATGTCTAAAAACAATACCCAATAAGTAATATCCAAACCTTGTGCAAGAACGCTAAGAGGACTACCTACTGGCAGGTGTGTCTGATACGTCAGGGGCAACAACTTCTTCGGTCAAGACATAAATATCCGTGGTGTCGGAGTTACCATGGAATTTCATCATGCGGTTGAGGTCCTTGTCATTGGAGATCGTGATGAGCGTCTTTTTGTTACCCGGCAGGAAATATTTGATGGTCATTGCACCATGATCACTGTTGAACATCTCTGCCACCTCCATCTTGAAGTCTTCATACTTCATCCGTTCATCGATTTCCATAGCGTGAGCATCCCCTCCTCGATATGACAGTGAGCCATCGTCATCAGCCACAAATTCACCGCCTGATTGACATATTGTGATTACTTTCATTCCACCCACACCCTGTTACCCACAAGGGAACCAATCAACATTTGTCACCAATCAAGGTCAAAACTCGCTTTGGCATCATCAGACCGACTTTGCCAAATCTTAACAAAATACTACTGAAAAAAAATGGCTCAAACTAATGGAGATGAGCTTACAACCAAAACCCAAAAGCAATATCCCGTATGATACAAAAAGGAATTAAAATTGGACTCGGGTACATGTAATGAAGCATTTTCTCACCAGCCTCTTTTGAGGTCTTGGATTGTGTAGTGGACCGGAATAACCAGCTTGTTGGGCAACTGAGCCACGAGGTTTGGTCATGATCATTCAGCCTCGTAGTGGGCCAGGTGTGATGGTTCAGTCATGGTTATTACACTCGGCAAAAGGCCTGGATGGGCCCCTTGGACTTATCTTGAATTGTCAGAGAGATGGCCATTGGCCGGACTTCTAGGTTCAGCCTAACACAGCTTGGTACCGTGGCTTGGGCTTGGGCATGTAGGCTCGGGAAGACCCTACATGCCAGCTCTCCCACATGCCCATAACTGCCTTATCCAGAGTGACGGTTATGTCATTATCCGAAACAGTTATAAAGTGGGAAAGTCATGAATGCACTTGGGTGACATGACAGCTCATGTACGTGGTTGTTAACCGCCTTATCTGCTACGTCAGGAGTAACGTTAGCCGAAGTGTGCTTGGCACACATACAAACTTGGAGAGCAAGTCATAACCCCCTGTATAAAGGATCAGAAGGCTAGGACCTCCCAATTGCGGAACCAGAGGCTCAGGAGAAGTTCCTCGATCTTGATTGACAACCCCACAGATTGGCATACGATTGTCTGCAGGTTTTTGTGCCAACCTAGTCGGGATGTTTGCCTATGGTTGTAATTCCTCTGTTCAAAGATCAATGAAATTTCATCTTTTGCCATTCTAAGCAAAACTATGTAATGAAGCATATACAACTGGGCCCTTGAAAACTCAAATCTGTATTTGCAGTCCTTTGAATTTCAATACTCCTCCTAGAATGCCGAACACCCGGGAATTCGTGGACCCATTCTTATTCACATATAGCTATAAATAGAGACATGAATACATATATTCGAGGAGCCCAAGAGATGCAGGAGCATGTAAGTCGCAACGGGTATAGTAAATCCTAAAACAAAATTGGAAAGAACTTCGTAGAGATTGAAAAAGTTGTACCTTTATGAGAATGGGGGTCGACGACGGCTTGTTGAGGAACCTCTGTCGGTATTTGGGACTTCAGGAGTGTGTTGGTGGTGCCTCAATTTCGCTCTACACTGTTATGCGCGCGCGCGAGAGGGAGAGAGAGAGAGATTTTCTTCGGTTTCCTCTGCTCCGTTTCGACCCGTCCGGTAACCCGATCCGATACCGACAGACCGTATGTTCTATGTTTGAGGGTCGGTTATGATTCTGATTTCTGAATAATAATGAATATAAAGAATCAATAATTTTCCCCACCAGTTATTTAATTTATAGAAAATTAGAGGCCGGTCCTGTTTTTTAGGTTCGGTTTCATCCCAACCCTAAATATTTTTTCCAAACCTGCATAGGCTCGGTTGTGTTTCGTAATGACTTTTATAACCCCAATGGACCAAACAAAACACCACTTCGCTCTCTCTCGTCTGAAATTCTCCCTCTCTGATACCAATTTTCCATTTTTCAATCCAACCACACATGACTTCATCCAGCCTCCGACGAGATCTCTACCATGATCCGCGAGGACGACTGCGACGGTGATGGCGATGGCAACACCGAAGGACGTCGACGTCGACCCCGACGAGTTCATAGATCTCATTCTCGTATGGCCTTTCTCAATCTGACAACACCACCTCTTCCGGTCAAATTCTTCTTCTTCTACGTTATCCTCCTAACAGGCGACAACGACGACCGCATCGACATCGGCGAGTTCATCTAGCTCAACACCAAAGGACGTCCACTCTGACGAGTTCATCGCTCTCATTTTCGTACGACCTCGCTCAATACAACGTCTTGCCGATCGAGAACTACCTCTTCTGGTCGAATTCTTCTTCAACAGGGCATGGATTTTAATTTCTGCAGTCATGAGAGTTGCGCCCAAGCTCTCCTTTTGTGGTATATGTTTTGAGCAATCTTATATATCAAATTGAAGTTCAGTGAACGACGACGAGGAAGATTATATCAAGATCAGGTTCAATTGTTTTATTTGGTGGTGTAGTTTAGGAAGAAATTGTTAAACGAAAGCTAAGATCTCACTGGTTTGAACCGAGCAAGATCTCACTGGTTTGAGCCGAGCAAAACAAAGATCTCCTTTGTTTGATCGAATATTTGGCGCTTAATGATCTGTGTTCTCTATTTTCGGAGGAATTTTTTTGTGTAATCTGGATTGTTTGATCCCGGTAGACGATAGACAGGTAAGTGAGTGCAAAGTGAAACAAAGTGATTGTGTATGAGAACTGTATATTTTTATATGAGAACTATGCATTTTCTATGAGAACTGTGTATTATCAACGAGAATTATTTATGAGAATTATGTATTTTTCTATGAGAAATGTGTGTTATTCATGAGAAATGTCTATGAGAACTGTGTATTTTTCTATGAGAACTGCATATTTTTTTATGAGAACTATATATTTTCTATGAGAACTATCTATGAAAATCATGTATTTTCTATGAGAACTATATATTTTTTATGAGAACTGTGTATTTTATTGCGTAGCAAGACTACGTGAATTATGTATTTTTTAAATTCATATAGCCAGTTCAGTTTATTTTATAGTGTAGCAAGACTACGTGAATTATGTATTTTTTAATTCATATAGCCAGTTCACAAAGTCTAGTTCTTATAATCAGTTCATAAAGTTAGTTCTCTATGAAAATAGTCAGTTCTCATAACTCAGTTCATATAACCAATTTTCTATGAAAACTGAGTAGTTCTCATAGAACTGACTATGAGACTTTGCAGTTAAAAATGCAATTCTAATTTATTTCTTATGTGAACTATTTTTTTTTTTGCTTTGATTACTTTTTTAAGACATGGCGCTGAAAACATTTATAACTATATTTGATTTTGATTACCTTTTTTTTAATTTTTGTTCGTGTATGTATTTTCTATGAGAACTATGTATTTTTTTATGAGAACTGTGTATTTTTCTATGAGAATTGCGTATCTTTCTATGAGAACTGTATATTGTCCATGAGAATTGTCCATTAGAACTGTGTATTTTCTATGAGAACTATATATTTTTTATGAGAACTGTGTATTTTAGTAAGTGGTAAGATTATGTGAACTGTTTATTTTTCAGTTCACATGGTCCAATTCTCATAACCAGTTCACAAAGCTAATTTTCTATGAGAACAGTCATTTCTTATAACCAATTCTCATAGAACTGATTATGAAAACTAACAGTTCTCATAGAACTGACTATGAGAATTGGCAATTCACATAGTCAGTTCTCATAACTCAGTTCATATAGTCAATTCTCTATTAGAACTGAGCGGTTCTCATAGAACTGATTATGAGACTTGACAGTTCTCATAGCCAATTCACATAGCCAATGATTTTTTTGTCCGAAATAATATGATTCAAGAATTGATTTTAAAAATAAAGCTCTCATAGCCCCAATTCTCATAGCCATAGTGAACTGTGGGAATTGAGTATTTTGTCTATGAGAATTGAGTATTTTTCTATGAGAACTGTGTATTTTTTTATAAGAACTGTGTATTATCTATGAGAACTGTCTATTAGAACCATATATTTTCTATGAGAACTATATATATTTTATGAAAATTGTGTATTTTAGTGTGTGGTAAGGCTATGTGAATTGTGTATTTTTCAGTTCACATAGCTAGTTCATATAGTCCAGTTCTCATAACCAATTCACAAAGCAAGTTCTTTATGAGAGCAATCACTTCTCATAGCCAATTCTCATAGAAGTGATTATGAAAACTGACAGTTCTCATAGAACTGACTATGAGAATTAACAGTTCTCATAGCCAGTTCACATAACTAAGGGTATTTTTGTCCGAAACAGTTTTCTTAGGGACAGTTCTCATAGAAATAGTTCTCATAGACAATTCTCATAGAAACAGTTCTCATAGAATTTTCTCATAGCAAATGGAATTTTTTTTAATTTTTCATAATTTCATATTCGATATGGATCTTGTTTAGTAGATATCATCGAGTAGGTTCCAAAAATATAATTTTTTTTAAAAATGAATATCTACAACAAAAGATATGACTTTTTAAAATTTAAACAATGTTTTAATGGTGCACCAGTGCTCATGGAGCATTAGATAATTTTTCTATACTAGATGCTCTTTAGTTGTGTGCGTTAATGCGCGTGAAGGGGCAAGGTTGGAATAAAAAATACAAATAATTGTACAGAACTAAATGAAGACCGAGCCTAAGTTTTTGGGCTGGCCTAAAAATTCCCCATTAATTTACCTATCTATCTCTACCAAGTATCAATTATTATTCTAAAAATTCCCCTCAAAATTCAAATCAAACAGATTAAATATTTCTATATTCACACATATTTTATATATTTATTGCATAATTATTTAAAAAATACGTCACTTTCATGTCTTTATTTTTTATTTTCTTTGTTTAACTGCCATCACATTAATCTTTTATATTCTTATTTTGAAGAGAGACCAAAATTAGTGATAGTTGCAAAGGTAATGCGGAAGCGATTTTTTCTCAGGCCCGAAGCCTCTTTTAATTCTTTTTGCTTCGACTCTATTCGATAAGCAACGAGATGGGAACAAATACCATAAGAGCAAGTCCAATGTGGGATAGAAAATGAGGGAATGAATAGTTATTTTAGTGTCAAAAAATGGTTAAAAGTTAGTTAGATGTAGAAGTGTTCAAGAAAACCGTCCGAACCGTAAAACCGGTCCGATTCGAACTGAACCGTCGTATTTGGTCTGGTTCTGTGGTTCTGTGGTCAGGTTATGGTTCCAAAAAAATAAGAACCGTTAATTTTGATTCGATTTCTGATTCTCAATTAAAGAACCGTGGTTAGAATTGGACCAGATTGTTTAAAACTAATATATATAATTATATAAAAATAAATATATGTGTGTAATTTGATAGGTTAATTTCTTACTTACTAAACTTACTTTATTTAGAGATGAAATCTCATTTGTTAGGAAGGTTTTTATTTTCTTTATTCTTTTTCTATTCTAATAGATTGTCTTCCTATTCTTTCAATTCTTTGTAACCTTATTTAACGGATTAGAGCGTCTGCAATGGGAATAATCAAAACTAATAACCAAAATGTGCCACGTCAGCATTTGATTATCCATTTAGTTCATAATCAAACTTAACAATTTCTACCTCCACATTGGTTATTTTTGCATCCCGAACAAAACAAACTCCCATAATACACAATGCACATATGTCCAATCGCAAATGAGTTCCAATCACGCACCCGACCACACTAAATTATTCGTCTCGATGAGACGATTCCAATGTTGGGTGTTTTTGAATTATTGACTTTTGAGTTTAGTTATAGAGTTTGGTTATTGAGTTTTGATTATTGGTAAAAATTGTTAAGTTTGATTATGGAATGAGTGAAATTTGGTTATTTGCTAAAAAACTTCTAACTTTACTTATTACAATGTAGGGTATTTTTTGAGCATTGTTGTTAAATTTGCTTATCTACAATCATTTGCTTATTACAATGCGGATGCTCTTAGTCTTTATAATTTCAATCTCACGTCTCTCTTTCTCACACATCGGTAATAGGTTTAGATGCTAATTGGATAGAATTGGAACCGGAACTGAACCAAAATCGGACCGATTTTGCGGTTTGGTTCTGATTAGGTTCCACTCATATATTGGTTAGGTTATGGTTCCCAATTTCCTAGAACCGTTTCAAATGGTTCGGTTACTGGTTTTTTAGAGAACCCGACCAATCTGAACCGTATACACCTCTACTTAGATGGATAATAAGACTTCTTCTTCTCCAATGGGAGATGGAAAATGAGGGGATGAACAATTATTTTAGGATAAAAAATTGATTAACTAACTTTTTAAATTTTATTTTATTTTTCTCCAAATTAATAAAAAAATAACAAATTTTCAACTGTCAAAATTTGCTCAGCAAGGCAAATTTTAGATTAAAAAAACAAAAAAACAAAAAACAAAAGGGCAGATGCCAGATGCCCAGCCGGTCAACCCCACGCCTTTTTCTTTTCTCTTTCTCTGTCTATCTGTCTCACAGGAAACCCTTGTCTCGAGAGATTATTCCATGCCCTAGGGTATGGCCACATATTATTCCAAGGACCTTTTGGACCACACATTTTAATGGCCGAAACATATTTGTGTGGTGCAGAGAGCCCCGGACACCATGTGGTCATGCTCCAAAGGCATAATATAATTTTTCCCTCGCCTCTCTCTGTCATCCGAGAAACCCTGGCATAGTTTAAATTTTTCCCTCGTTTCTCTCTCAATGGAGAAACTCTCCTCTCTCTCTCTCTCTCTCTCTCTCTCTCTCTCTCTCTCTCTCTCTCTCTCTCGAGATCATCCGAAGATTCCAAACCCTTGCCGATCCAAACCCTCCTCCTCCCGCCAGCGTCATCCAACCTCCTCCCGCCGGAAGTCAATTCTCCAACCTCCTCCCGCCGGCGTTATCCATCACCGACCGCCTCATCTCCGCCTCCTCACCTCAAGATTTGAGATTTCCAGATTCCGGCGAAGTTCAAGCTTTTCCGGCCGTTTCCCGGCGACTCAGGTATGCCCCGGCCGCCATTATTCTGGTAAATAAGTTGGTTTGCTGATCTGTCAAGGGATGGAAAGATGCATCCAAGGATGTATATATCCATCCCCATATACATCAAAGCTATTTTCCATCCCCCATTGGAGCCCTGATTTTTTATTTTGGGCTGTAAAATGGCTATAACAACCCCCATTGGAGTTGCTCTAAATCGGATTCCAACCTGCCCGCATCCCTGAAGTTTGTTTGGATCTTATTTTGCGTGAAACATGAATTTAGTTTTGTTGATGTATGTGAATCAGTGTAGCAGCTCGTACAAGTGTCTTAAAAATCAAATGTCCTTGCTCCGTCATAGTCGGGAAAGCGAAAATCAGATTGAAACCTACTCATGGGAGAAGCTATTTACAACCATCAGAGTCGAAATTGCAAAAACAATTCACGAACGAGCTTATCTTGCATTCTTGCTCCATTTATCTCACATCTATTTCAGTCATCGCCATGCTTTCGTCATTATTCTCAAAATCACCATCTAAATACCAGTCTCTGGCCTTGGGAATCCACTCACTAGCATCAAAGAATGAAGATGTCCTCATAACTAAACTAGTGGCAAGATTTTTTCACACGGCTTGGACTATGATATAGTTAGCACTTGGAAGGGTAGGGTTGGCTATTTCAGTTTAACCAACGTAAACCATGGTGGACACTTACAGTATGCATCAACCTGTTAACACGAATTTGACCCTTGTGTCACCTAGGTATGTTTTTTGTATGGATGATCTACTTAATAAACTTTCGCCACTGGATGAATCAGAATGCATAATGGGCTTTTAGTCATCGTATAGTGTTGATATGGGGATACGTGTAGTCCCGTGACTCGTGCTACAGTCAATTTTTTTTTTTTTTTGCACTAGTCTTAGATAACACAAGTTGAACGCGACACATCTTTACAGGACTCTTTGACATAGATGACATTCGAAGTACAAGACTCTTTGGACACTTATTAGTTTCTTTATTTCGTTGAGTAAGGTTAGTTTTCTTTCGACGTACAAGGAACAGGTTTCAACTAATTTTTAAGAATTTACTGACGTGGCTAGGATGCCCCTACCCTGTCATGCTTTTGTGTAGTTTTGATTTGTTATCATTATAAATTTGTAATACTATTTGTTTGGGATGGTGCGTCTTGTGATTATTTAGTGCATATCATATGTTTCCCATTTGATAAACGGATTGGAGGTTGGGATTGGATTGCTAAGGTGATGGGATTAGTAATACTTTGTTTGGTTTCCAAAATTGGTCCAGATTGGTAGTCCCATGGGATGAACAATCCGGCTCATAGAGGGTATTAACAATACTCATTGGGACTTGGTATTCATAGTCTAATTCCAACCCCTTCTTATTACCAATCTCTTCTTATTACCAATTTCTTTTATCAATCAAATCTTATCATCTAATCACATCTCAAACAAATATGATATTAATAATTTCATCATCTAATCTCATCCTAAACAAACATACTCATTATCAATCCCGCGGCCTTCTCATTACCAATCTTAATCCTAATCTCATCTCCTTATGAATTCCATCCATCTATCACTGTTATCAAACGAGACCAGTGTGTTGATTCTAAGGAAGGCACTTATTTCGCTATTCTCAACACACTTCACAAGAACTTTTACACAACAAAAATAAAAAGCAGTAATACTGATGGAAATTTAGTGCCAAAACTCTTGCAACTCGCTGTGTGATTTTATAACCTTTGACAACAATCAGGACACAATTGGCTCCATTCAAGACACTCGGGTCACGTTTACGACAATGCTTGGTGTAATGGGCTCTAAAATAGGTTGCAGTGTTGGTTGTGATAGTATGTCGAGGAGGTTCGTGAGTTTGTGATTTCCCTTCTACAATTTGTTGATCTACATTAGAAGATTTTTCAAAAATATTGAATAGTTGCTTCTCAAACGGTTAATCCTATGGGAATGTCAAAACAAAAATATAGATGGAATCTAACAAACAAACAGACATAAACGTAAAATTTATCGCATCCCTGCCTCTTATGTATCACTTTTTTTTTTATTTTTATATTTCCATCTCATGTCCTACTTGCGTCATGCCTCTTCTGTGTCACTTTTTATTTTATTTTATGGGGATGTTTACTTGCATTATTCTGCCGTTTTTTAGGGTTCATGGATACTAGGGTGTGTAAGCAAAACACACGGTACTTAACTAGAACACGCATCACGTTTCTAGTTTACATATTCTACTTATAATATCCTCTTGGTTTTGATTCTCTCCATGTTACTTCTGTATAATTAATATGTTCTATGTATTGAGCTTTTACTGGTATTTTTGCTTATTTTAGGCACAATGTCCCTTGAGTGCTTGACGTGGATTCCACATCTTTGGGATAAGCTAATTTGTTTGCTTAATGTCCGTAAGGATAGTTTTGCCATGCAAGATTTTCCGAAGGAAATCCTAATTTGTTCGCTTAATGTTCGAAAGGATGATTTTTCCATGCAAGATCTTCCCGAGGAAATCCTTATTGACATCCTTAGTAGACTCCCTGGAAATTGTGTGTTGGAACGTCGAAGGGTATGCAAGCAATGGTTGGCATTAACTTCAACACCTAATTTTTTTGAAATGCATCTTAAGAGAGCTACTCCAGTTCTTTTCATGCAATTGGTTGACCATATTGGGAAGATGGACATGTTTATTTTTGACGAAGGAGCTAAAGCGAATCAGATGATCAAGAAAATGGGGGCCGAATTTATGCACGTGGAAGCGCCGCATGTGCCAGATCTTTGTGGGTCGTGCAACGGGTTGCTTTTGTTCCATTCGATTAGCCGTTCATATATTCCTAGTAGTTTATCTTTGGTCTGCAATCCTCTTACGGGGGAGAAAGTAACTATAAGGACTCCGGTTGATCCAGTTATAGTATGTGGGATTTTCTACCATCCACTCACGAACGACTACAAGCTGCTTTTTGTGTACTACAAGATCCCTTTCTCTACCAGAGAGAGTGTTGATATCAAGTACTTTTTATATAGTTTGAGAGGCCAATGTTGGAGAAAACTTGATGACTTTCCTTACCTACCGAATGTTGTAGCTCCCCCGGCAATACTTAATGGAGCAGTGCACTGGATGGTTGTCCGTTCTTTAAATGAGATTCCCCCTTACGGTTCCGTTGGTGGTTCTGTTACTTCCATAATGATTTTTAACATGGACACTGAAGAATTTCGCTGTATGCCTCATCCAAGATTGGAATGTCCAGTATGGAAGGTGGGTAAATATATTCGACTCTTTGAGATGAAAGGGAAATTAGCTTTCTGTCTTGTGCTTAGTTCACATGTCTACCTGTGGGTTTTGGAGGATTATGAAAACTGGATTTGGGGGGAAAGATACTTGGTCAACATTAATTTGTACGTGAAACGCTATCCATTAGATATTACTCACATTGGTCCAGGGTATAAGGGCTCATTAATAACCGTTGTGGACATCCAAAACGATGAGTTGCTGTTTGACTATAGGTCAAGAGGTCTATTTAGATACAACCTGCGTCAGAAGACTATCAAACAAATTAATGCAGTAGGGATGAAGCAAATGCCCCTTTTGCCATTTAGCTATTCCAAACGTTGTATCATACCTTATACTAAGACTTTCGTCTCACCAAGTGGTTTTAAGTGACCAGAATCCAAAGTTTGAAATATTCTTCTATGGGTACTCTGTCCTTTGTCAATTGTTAAAGGATGACAGAATTTCAGAGTCTTTTTATTTGGTTTTTCAACAGTTTGTATCGTTTCCGCATTCACAAAAATGTTATTTGGTTTCATAGTCCTCTCTAATTTTAGGTGTTCGTTCCTTTATGGGCAAGAGGTAGGAATCACCAACGAGGAGGACAAAACATTCGGGTGAGATACGATGGAGTATTGTTTTTACTATGGGGGAATGTTTTTTTCCTTTTCTTCTGATCGAATTGATTCATGAATTGGGAAGTTTGTACAATGTGGAGGTTTGGATATTGGAAATTCACTGTGATGATATGTTTGATGTGTTTGTTGTAATTAAGGATGGAATTTGCTCAGTTGGGTTTCTTCGGTGCTTTTTATTTCCCGAGGTTGTGAAATAATTATTGGGCCAAACTTAGTTCCTACCTTAGGATAGAATTTACTCAGTTGGACCACAGCATCTACAAAAGTAACACTCACTTACACACTCATTTAGTCACCTATCCTGTACAGGTGTGGGCAGTGTGTGTAGGGTCCATACACTTGTGAGTATGCGTGTATAAATAGGTGCGTAAATGGGTGTGGTTCTAGTATTTTTGGTGGACGGAATCTCAGAATGTTGACTCTAAAAAAAATCCGTTGAAATGGAAAGAAGAGTTTTTTCCTGCCACAAACACCATGGGAACAACATTTGCTAATTTAGAGCTAAGCGTGAAGTAATATAGGAGTTCTTGGATATATTTTTTCGAACCAATCTTTTGCTCACTTGACGTTTCAGTTATAATTTGACTTTGATTTTGTTACCTCTTGGAGATGCTCTACAGGGAACTCCCTTGTGTACAGGGTGGGGTGTCATATGTCACAACCAGTTTGGAAAAACAAAAAATTTTACGCTAAAGGTAGTCGATGAGCTACTTATCAGTAATTGAAAAACTTGATTCTTCACTCAAATGATGCGAAAAAAGCAACAAAAGAAATAAACTGTTTGAATCATAAGAATAATATTTCAATGCCTTTCATTAGTGACCAACATTACCCCCAAAAAAAATGGTTGAATCAAGCCTTTATCCATTTTGATAAAAGTAAAAAATAAAGCCAATGACAAAGACAAAATCTGATTTGATGCTTAACATTTCTCTTTGTGGTGTCACCAAAGACATGTAGCATATTCTAGTGAACTTCAATTTGAAAGGTCACCCCCCTAGCAAATTCCTGGCTCTTCCAGGAACATCGGTAACATTTAAACAGAGCCTACGACCGAGTGAAGCAATAAGTTCATTACGTTGTTCTCCTTGCCTCCTTGGTGTCATATTTTTGGATTCGTTGAGGGGCCTTTATTGTTTTTACTCCAAGGATAGCTTAAGTGACAAGAGAGACGGGTTGTAAACATGTTGAGTTCGAAACTTAGCAATCTCTTAGGCCTCCTTGGTGTCATATTTTTGGATTCGTTGAGGGGCCTTTATTGTTTTTACTCCAAGGATAGCTTAAGTGACAAGAGAGACGGGCTGTAAACATGTTGAGTTCGAAACTTAGCAATCTCTTAGGCCAGGTCGCAAGAGAGAAAGGTCGCAAGAGAGAAATCTCTTGTGAATCCCCTAGTCTCGGCGTGGATGGCTTGTTTTTTTCCGGAATTGAAAGGATAAAGTCGAGGTACGCTTAGGCCAGCCCGGACCATGCGGACACCCCTAACCATCGAAAAAAAAGAAGCCTTTTTGTTTGTTTTTTTTGTCATAGGTGGTAGTATCATCACACACTAGTTGACTACGCTTGGGGAAGGTACAATCCAACTGTTAGGTACATTGAACGGGTGTCGATAGAATTTTTCATCAGCTCGATCCCGCACATCTCAGCAGTTGAATCCTGGAACGAGATCATTGGGCTTCTACCCACTAAACATTTTTATGTTCAAACTGCTTAATTTCGAGGGATCTAATTTGGGTATGTGTAGTGCAGAAATTGTGATAACTTTTCACAACTTTTTCGAAAAAGAGATGATCAATTATGAACTAATCTTTCAAGAACATTGGGTTAGTGTTTTAACAGCACGCAGCCATGGTGGATTATTATGAGGAAGGTCGTAGAGCCTTTGAAGCAATTCAATAGCCAGAAGTAGATGTGATGCCTCCATGGTTGATTTATTAGGTCGTGTGGGTAAACTGGATGAAGCAAAGGCATTAATTGAAAGAATGTCTATAAAGCCACATGCCAGAGAATACGGGTCACTTCTAAATGCTAGCAGAATTCACAAAAGAGTCGACCTTGGCGAGCTTGCTGCATACAAACTTTTTGAGCCAGAACCGCAAAATTCTGGGAGCTATGTTTTACTTTCGAACTTTTATGCTTCTAAAGGGAGGTGGGAAGATGTTGAGAGGATAAGGAAGGTAATGAGAGAAGGGGGAGTGAAAAAGATGACTGGATGGAGTTGGGTGGAATATGGTGGTAAAAGGCACAAGTTTATAGTCGGTGACCAATAACACGAAAGATCGAGTGAAATTTATCGGTTACATACGGAACTGAGGAAGAAGATGATGGCTGCTGGATATATAGCTGATAAGAGCTGTGTATTGAGAGATGTTGAGGAGAAGAAAAGGAAGAGATGGTGGGTACCCATAGTGACAAATTGGCTATTGCTTTTGCTCTACTTGTTAGTGAAGCAGGGTCAGTGACAAGGGTAGTGAAGAATCTGAGAGTGTGTTGGGATTGCCATATGGCTATGAAGATGATTTCAGAATTGGAGGGGAGAGAGATTATTGTTAGGGACAACAACAGGTTTCATAGTTTCAGCGAAACCAATTGGATTAGATAGAGGACTCAACAAGTTTTCGAACGCTTTAAATTGCGCTCAAATCCGAGTTTTGCAGTGTCCGGGGCGCCTCCGCGAAGTTTGGTGTGCTATGTTGTCACACAATACCACGCGGCATTTCAAAACGCTGCGCAGCATTCCAAAAATCACTCCACCGTGCAGCCTTTTCCCATGCGCGTCAGCAGACTGGCCAAAGCGCATTTTTTTTGCCTTTGAGTGCACTCTAAGCATATTTTTGCCTATAAATACACATCTGCTCTAGTTGAAAGGCACCCCTTGAATCCTGAGAAAAGTCATTCTGAAATTTTTTGGGATCCCTTTTCTCTCTCTCTCTCTCTCTACACTCATTTGCTCATAAGTCTCTTAAAACCTAGTCCACATCTGTAAAGACCAGATATTTTTTTTATTAAAATAATAATAATAATAATTATCAAAACAAAATAATTATTTTGTTCGAAAAATTAATTATGTCGTCACACTAATTTTATATCCGTAATCAATCGTGCGCACGCGTACCCGACTAATATTATTTTTCGTTTGTGTGTGTTGACCCGGATCAAACCTTTCCCACCCCCTTTTTAAATTGCTTCGGCTGACAGAGGGAACAAAATCCCATCTTTTACTCCCCAATTCCCTCACAATGTGGCACCACAAAATTACCCACTTGTTAATACCCCGTAGGTTTTACACAAAACCCGTTTAAAATCAATCCATTTCATTTCCTGCTCCCTGCCAACTCACTTCGGCGGAGAGAGAGAGAGAGATAGCAGCGAGAGAGTGAGAGATAGGAGCATCTCCTGCCTTCATTTCCTTCTCTTCTTCCCACCACCACCAGCTGTATACTACCATAACCATCCCCTCCTCTCACCAACACCACCGAGCTCACACCGCCAGCATCGAAACCCCAGCTGCCGTAGCTCCATCATCACCACAGCCGTAGCCCCGTCACCACCGAGCTCCGCCGCCGCCCGACTCGCCACCGAAACCTCTTCAAAAAACCGTTTCGCCGGACGAGAGGTAGTTCGGAACTCATCTCCCTACATATTGTTGGGAAACCGAATCCCCAAGACCCAGTAATGACGCGTACAGATTAGACAACAAAAATAAAAACCCTACAAGGCGGAATTAGGGTTTTACCACAACTCCCTGCGACACGAACGCTGGTTGAACTTGTTATAGCACGCTTTGCTATATACCACGAATACTGCTCGATCGTACCTTACGATCTTCTATCGTATTCCCTGCACGTCTAGAACGCGAACTGAGTGTGGACTCTTTCGCGATCTGTTTGCCCTCTCTAAGTCTGCCTCTATTTCGTGAATAATAGAAACGTTTTCCTGACCTAGAGAGCATAACGTATATATATAGGGCTACGATAGGGACCTAAGGAGTAATAAGTCAGGGCTTCCAGTGTAAATAAGAAAACCTAATCCCACCAGGATTCTACTTCTTATTTCACTAATTATAATTCACCCCACTACAGAA
>BPLS01000701.1:320651-342046 GCA_019656275.1 Rhododendron kiyosumense | reverse complement strand
GGATGGATCCAAGGGTTGAGATTGAAAGAAAAGATCCAAAAAGGTTTAAAAAAAATGGGGGCATGATGCCCCAATACCGCTTTGGGGCATGGTAACCGGAGCCCTATTAGCAAGGCTTTTCCCTTGACAGAGTCTTTTTGGCATCTTTCATCTTCGGGAGCCTATTCTGTAAAGTCTGGTTACTTTTTGGCATTTGATGAAGCCTCCAAAGCAATGAAAACCGATTCCTGGTCAATACTCCCCCACTGCTATGTGGAAGAAATTTTATGCTACGCCTACAGCTCCAAAAGTTCATTATTTATTTGGAAGTGATCCGATATTGGGTGACTTGCAAAGCCAATCTCCATATATAGGAGAAAATGTTCGCATGATCCTATTCAATGGCGGACCCAAGAATTTTACACAGCGGGGGCACAAATTTTTTTTTTAACAGTTATTACGAGTTATAGTTAAGCACATTTACTCTAAAATAATTTTAACATTAATGATAAATTAACAATTTTAAAAGTATATATGTATTTTAATAATTAGCTACTTTGGCAAACTTGCGCACATTGACTATATGCATTATCACATGTTCATCATCTATTTTTCTATTACTAACTCTACTATTACAGTTTTTGGGACAAAAAGCATACAAATGGAATGTGGAGGTAGACTCGAATCTATAAATAATATAAAAATTAAGGTACTCACTACTATTTTCTATTACCATTTAGAAAGAAAGAAAAAAAAACACATGTCTCCCAAAAGGCAGTTTTTTCTATTACCTTTTGGGGGGGGGGGGGGGGGGAAGAGAGAGCACATTTTACTCTACTTTTGGGGAAAAGGTAAGAAGAACATACAACAGAGCACAAGCGTGTCTCGAATCTGCCACCTCTTGGTTAAGGATGAGGACACTTAACCACTGTACTAACAGCTTGCTCCTTACATACATTCAACATAAATAATATATATACAAAATCAAAAAAAAAAAAAAATTTTAAAAGGCGTGGGGCCTGTGGGGGCACATGACCCCATGTGCCCTATGGTGGGTCCGCCCCTGATCCTATTTGTTCCGTTTGCCATAAAGAGAGCCAAACAATTGAGCATGTCCTTTTTCAATGTGGCTATGATTGGTGAGTGAGGCTCTTTCCAGTGTGTGTTTGTTTGCATCTTAGCTCTTCTGTTCATGTCGTTAATTGCCATGGAAATGTGTCTTGTCAGATGATATTGGCTCCAACATTGAGGGCGAGCGCTTGTGCTCACCTACACAAGGGAAAGTGTCACCTCTCCAAAGCAGCAAAGACACAAAGACAAAATACATCGCTCCCAATCTAAAAACAAAATACATCGCTCCCAATCTAAAAGATCCTTTTTGGGAGAAGATGTAATTTTTACAGAAAAGCTTTGTGCACAGCAAGCTGTGCACAGAGCCAGTTTTCTCCCGCCTCAGGTCTAAATTCTGAAGTTATTTTGGGTGTTTTGTTAACACCTCTAACGATATCGAACGAAGCTCGTTTTTTACAGAGACCTTAAACGACGCATTTTGAACAAAATGAGCGGCTCCGATCATCTTTTTGCAACCCGAGGCGGGAGAAAAGGCCTGCTGTGCACAGCCGCTGTGCACAGCTGTAATTTTTATTTGCCTAAAATTTTGAGTTTGTGGTGGCACTGTATCTTGCAGGCTTACCATTTGGCCCTTGATCAGGGTTGTCCACTGGCCTATATTATCTTGCTAGGTTTAGGGTTGATGTCACTTAGCCCGTTCCAGAACACTTTCTTAAAAAATAAATACTTATTTCACATTTTCAAACTCAAAAATAATGTAAATGAAAAATAATTTTTTGATTTTTTTTTTTGCACTGTATAAAAGATCTCATCGAGATCTTTCAAATAAAATCCATATTGCATATTTTTAAATTTCATTAAACTCATTATTTTTGAGCTTGAAATTGTCCTTTTAAAAAATAAGAACTTAAAACTCTTTTCGGAACGGGGCCGCCCCCTCAACTAGTAACACCTATCAAATAGACCCTCTGTCTGGATTTGGGATTTGACAAGTCGTTCAATTCCCGGACCTTGTCTTCTTAGCAGAAACTAAGCAATGGTGCAAAACTTTCAACATCATGGGGAAGGGCAAAAAATAGCATTTAATTGCCATTTGAGGGGGACGAAATTATTCACAAATCGGGTGAGAGGCACAAATGCAACGGTCGAAAAGTTGCAATTCCTTAAGTTACATCAGGCTTCGCCTTCTCCATTTCTAGCTTAATATCTCTCTTGTGCCCATTCGATACACAGGGCCATAAAAATACAAATGTGACTTTTTTTTTGTCCCGTGCATTGAACACCCACAAACATTAGTTGTTTCTAAGTGTGTTGGGTGTTCACCCTTTGTGCTGCAAGGAGTTGTTTCTGCGAATTGTCCTCTTCTTGGATATTTGTCAACTAACCGAAAATAGTTTTCCAGAAAGGCCAAATGGGCCCTTCCCACCCTTCTGTTTTCATTGGGTATTGCTATGGCTGGACTATTTTGCGAAAACCATGTCAATCTGTCAAGATTTAGTATTTGGATGACCAGCGGGGTGTATTTTTGTTACTAATCCATAGTACGTAGAAATTGACAAGTATTGGGCCAGTGTGTTGCCATTGAGGATACTTTTGGGTGTGTCCCATGTCTTTATGGTTCAGCGACTTGAACACAATAAACCTGAAGAACGTGCTCTATTAGAGCATCTGCACCAGACTCTCTACATTTTGGACCAATTTACACCTCAAAAAGTCACTTTATTACTTTAGCTATCTACTTTTAAAAGAACTACTGCATCAGACTCTTTACTCTCCCTCTCCTCTCAATAAATAATCAAACCCACCTCAATTAAATACTCCATTTAACTCTTCCTTCTGATTAAAAAAAAAAAAAACTCTCCCTGGACCCTTGCCTGACTGCTGGCGCTGAGAGAGAGAGAGTCTGGCGCTGGTAGAAAGAGAGCAAGAGAGAAATAATATAAAAATTATAGGTGAGTGAACAGTATCTCGTCTATTAAAACGAGGTACTGTAGCAAAATTAAAATTTCTTCAAAGTAGAGAGGAAGAAAGAGAGGCTGATAAAAGAGGGTTTTGGATGTTTTTTCTTGTTTTGGCTCTTTAATTTAGTTTAAAGAGGAGAATAAAGAGAGAGATGTGGATGCCCTTAGGTCAGGTAAAATTGTCTATTGATAGAGCAAAGTTACAAGTTAGATAATGTGTATATACATATTTTCTCAACTTCATCTCGAATTTTTGTCATGACGTAATTATATTTTCACAAATCAATGCTATCTTTCTTTCCTCAACACAGGCCTGCTTGCTATTGGTGATATTTGGCATCGTACTTCTCATCATAATTCATAGCCATAGTTCTTACTGCTTGATCAGAAACTTCAAACTTCTGTCAATTCGATAATAGCCAAGGCAATACCTCCTAGCCGGTTTCTTCGATGGCATCTTTGCGGGCTGCAGTGTCAGAATAAGCCTTTTAGCGATGAAGATTTTGTGAAATTATATACATATACAATAATTCAGAAGTACCGTCACTTGGTACTCGATCACTTTATAACTATACATTCTTGTAGAGTCTACCAATAAGTGTATAGATTCTACAAGAATGTGTAATTGTAAAGTGATCCAGAGTACTACGTGATGGTACTTCCAAACTATTGAATAATAATCCCTAAAAACAAAATGGTTGCTAATGCTTTGTTTGGTTTGTTATTTGAAAATTTTTTTGAAAAATTGTAGGGATAATAAGTGAAGGGAGATAGAAAGAGAAATGTTAGAAGTAGGGAGATTCTAAGGAAAATCTAGGAGAAATTTTTTGAAAAATTCTTTTTGAGAAGGGAAAGGAACAAGGCATAAAACATTAAAAAATGCTATGTGCATAACCATCCAAATACAATACCAAACACAACCCCTTAAATACATCTGGGTCCAACGTGTTAAATGTGTATAAGAACCACGTATATGTGAACAGTTGTGTTTAGTGTTATGTTCGAATGATTGTGCACCTAGCATGCATCTTTGTAAAACATTTTAGGGACCAAAATCTTTCATCGACAGGTTGGTGGTGGTGGAGAATATGTGGTCCAGAAAAGTCAAAATATGGCTTTTAGTCATCACCAAAATCTCACATTTCAACTACGTAAAAACAATATAAAAAGTTGCAATTTATACTCTTAACAATCTCAAGGTATCATAGAACGAATTTAGGAAATGGAGGGGATGACCAGGATTGCAAAACTTCTGTGATGCTCCCAAGTGGTATGGGAGCATCATACTCCCAATGAATTGCAGCCATTGGATTGAAAATAGATAAATCACAGCCCTTAGATCAAAATCAAAAACTAAAAATAGGGTGGTTTTGTTAAAAACAAGGCGGTTTTCACCTAAAAAACAGAGGATTACTTACCACAGAACAGGCAACACTTATCATTCACTAAGGCAACACTTACCATTCACTAAAGCAAAACTTACCACACAAGTTTTGTAAGTTTTGCCTTAGTGAATGGTAAGTGTTACCTTAGTGAATGGTAAATGTTGCCTGTGTAATTCATTGGGAGTATGATGCTCCCATACCACTTGGGAGCATCATAGCATTTTCCCCAGGATTGGTTTCCTTGTCATCGGGTGTAACATAAAGCCTCCAAATACGCAAGGCCTTGAGAGGAGGTCGAAACCCAGAGGTGCGTATTGCCCCCACGCAGGGAACTCCAACCAACAAAACCAACACAAGCCTAATGCGCAAGAATCTTTAGTTGACAGAATTTCTAACCAAAAAACCTTTAAAAAAAAAAAACATATTTAAGTTTGCTAAAACCAAGCTTAAATAGTAACTTAAAATTGATCCTCTTCAATCATCTCCTCTTTAATCTTCGCATTCTGATAGAAGCAATTCCAGAGTAAAACTAGAACATAGAAGTTAATATTATGGTGTTCTAAAGTGGAGAGAAAAGGCGTTATGCTGCGCTCTGCTTCTTCAGCTTTGCAAGTTCCTGCCTCAAAGCTCCAGCTCTCTGCAAAGCCACATTTACAAAATATATATCAAATCACAAATGAAACATAGGCTTTCTAGGTTCAACAACAATCCATGTGCTAGATACTTGAGATATTCTTTAATGCATTCAAGAAGATTACGAAATTGTGGAACTCTAACCAACAAAAGCCTAATGCGCAAGAATCGTTAGTTGACAGAATTTCTAACCAAAAAACCTTAAAAAAGGAAACAAAAAAAACAAGGAACACATAGAAAAACAAGGAAATACTAATGTAAATTAGGAAAAACTGAGTTTTGTGATTTAGAGACGCATTTTAGCCCAAACTAGGTATGAGAGCTAAGCATATTGACCCTATTGTAACTGACGTAAAAGCAACATTGCCCTGCATATGAAAAGTTATCATATAAATGATCAATGTTCAATATTCGTGATTGAACTTCATCGAACTACTCCGCCAACACGAAACAACTAATTTCCAACATACATTCATATATGCCAACACAAATAGATAGGAATGGAACATTTTAGATGAAGGTTACTTCAGTTGTACTATAATAATGTATTTGTAACGTCTATGCACATATTAACATTGCTTCCTTAACAACTAGTAAAATAGTAGGTCCTTGCATCATTTTTGCTCTTCAATTTGTTTGCAAAAAACACTTGCACGAAATGGCCTTCAAGGATGAAAAACTCCAATCTAATTGATGAACAGAGCTGCCTCTAAGTTTAGTACCATGTTGTGAAAGAATATTATTTATGTACAGTTAGAAGCATTTTCACAACTATTTAAGGTGTGTCCCACTAAATAAATAAGTATTTATTTTTCAAAAAGAACTAATTCTTTGAATTAAAGTGAAATAATGACCTGTCTCGTAAAGCGAGAAATAACTACCTACAAAATAAGAACCATAACAAAATGGCGCCTTAGACAATTTTGGTTTTCCAATTCAGAATGTTTTTGTGTCAATAATTATTGGCAATGAAAATTAGGGATCGCAAACGACCGGTGCTTTTTCAGTCCCACCTCCATAAGTCAATCCCACTAAACTTCACTTATCACAAAATAGGGAGACCACAAAACTAGAAGCATAAACCATCAAAACCATTTCTGAACAAATAAAGCCAAAATGAGTTCAAAATTCAAATCCATACCTATGTCAAAGACTCAAAAACACCAAAATTCAAATGATAGCAACTGGGTACAAAACCAGAGAGACAACACTGCCCGATCAAACCATGTCCAAACAAAATAAAATGAAACAAATTCAAAACTGAAATTTAAGGAGCGCAACAAATACCTACGATGAATACCTCAATTCCACACCCTCGGGTCTTTCTCCTCCATCACCTAAACAAACAATTATTAGTAATAGTCCATACAAAATAAATTATTAGAAATGCTGAAAGCAATGTTCAATAAATAAATAAAAAAGGAGCTTGAGAGCTAAGCCTATTGCGACTATTGTCACTGATGTAAAAGACTAAAAGCAATGGTCCCCCGCATATGAAAAGCTCAAACGGTGTGTAACAGGATCTAAAAAACAACCAATGTTCTATATTCGTGAAATTTCATCGAACTATTCCACTAACACGGAAACTATATGGACATACACATGTATTACATTTGCATCAACTAATTTCCAACATACATTCATATATGCTAATACGAATGAAACATTTATATGGTCACTTTTAGTTGAACTATAATGTCTTTGTAACGTATATACACATATTAGTGTTGCTTCCTTAACCACTAAAATAGTAGGTCCTCTCTTAAATTTGTTAGCAAAAACACTTGTACGAAATGGCCTTCAAGGATGAAAAACTCAGTTTAATTGATCAATGGAGCTGTCTCTAGATAATAAGTACCACGTCGTGAAAGAATATTAGTTAGAAGCATTTTCACAACTATTTAGACAATTTTGGGGTTCCGAATCAGATTTTTTTTTTTTGCTACGCAAAAATAATTTATTAATCTTTATAAAGGATTAAAAAGATTAAAAGGATCAAGAGCACACTAGCAAAAGCCACCCGAGACCCAAAAGAAGGCAAGATGCCAACTGACCACCAAAAAACCCACAGAACCTCAACATAGAGCAGCCAAAGACCCAAACGAGCCTCACACCCTATACCTAAACCCCCATCAACAACAAGCCGAGAAGCCAAAGAGCCAAACAAACACAGCCAAAAAGCCACCAGCAACACCAAAAAAAAAAACACCTCAAACCCACGCAATCTTGAGTTCAAAAGGCCATAGAGAGAGAGAGAGAGGCATCCTCCTCGAAATTAACATCGTCCTCTGAGATAGCCTCTTCCTCAAAATCATCTAAAGCATTTATCCTCTCTTTTAATTCTTCCTCTTGCATTCCAACAAATCTCTTCAGATTATAATTCCTCCCTCTAATTTCAATACCCAAAGTTTTACCAAGATCCAACATCTTGCGAGCTTCCTTAAAGAACATTGAGAATAAGGGTCCTTATTTCTATGATTCAATTTATCGAACTTAGCCTCAACCTTCGCGAGATGCTTTTTTTCTTATTAATTTTTCTCACTCCCCTTCTCATTTTAAGGATGGCATTAGAGGCCGATCTATACCAGGACTGTTACTCCCAATTTTAGAGTTTTGCCAAGGCAGCCCTTCAGCTGCTTCTACTCCCCCACTTGAAATAATATAATCCTCTCTATGAGAGGCCTCTCTTCTTTGGCGGTACTCCTCAAAAGACTAAGTGATACAATGTGAACTACCTTCCTTTTGGTTCTAATCTACAAGTAGATAAATTCCCACCACTTGAGAAGCTCTCAGGGAGTTTTGAGATTCATGAATATCCTCCACTATCTCTAACCCTTTATCCGAAGCCTTCATAGGACTCTCAACATTTGCTATTCCAGTTAGCTGATTATTGAGATTCCCATGAACTTAAAAAATGCAATCTATACCCCATCTGTGTGTTGAGTCAGCCCATAAATATCATCACCCTTGACCAGACTAGCCTTGCTAGCATCCACCTCATTCTCTTCAAACTCAACACTGAAAACTGAACCTGAGTTTGCATTCCTTAACAACTGAAACTCTGGAAAAGAGGTATCCTCTTGAACTCGCACACGAAATTCACAGCTATTAGCTTGGATGTGTATCCACTCGTCGATGGAATCTTTTACCGTTGCAATGAGAATTCTTCCACTAGCAAAAGATGTCATTTCCATAATATCCTCATCGACTGATAGAACTTCCCATAAATATCACTAATTTTCTTGAAAGTATCAACACACCAGACATTGAGAGGAACCCCCAAGCATTTAACCCAAACAATTCTCTCAATGCTCGCAACTTCATCACTCCATGGTTTGATTTCACTGAACCATCTTGATAACCATTTCTCCTTAATGGTTAGGTCCCTCACTTCTTTGTTCACAAAAGTAATGAGTGTACAACGACCCCCAATTGCTCTAACTAAAATTCCTTCCACCTTTTCTTTCTTAAATTCAATCTCCAGATCCTCAATTATAGTCACCTTGTGTAGCTTTGCAACCGCACTTCGATCTAACCACTCATTACCAACTGGTTTAATGTTCAAGACTTTTGCTTCCACCTCCTTGACCACCCCATCATTCTTATCATTTTTAACCACCTAAGCTTTTGCTTCTAACTCCTTGACCACCCCATCATTCTTATCACTTTTAACCACCAGAGCGAAGGACTTCCCATTACCAATGAGATCTCCTTTCAGTTAATCAGCATCGGAAGAGCCCTTTTTACTTGACTCATCACCAAGAAAGTTCTCTAGGCGAAACATTCTCTCCTTAATAAAGGTTTTCGTTTTGGTTCCCTCTTCAAATGTGGCTCTTTTCACAAAAAGCTTCTTGTCGTGGATCCATAACCCGTTTGCTTGAAGGATAACAACATCTGCTGAGACAGAGCAGTTATAGCGAATTATCCCAAATCTCTAACCAGACACTCTGCTTCTTTTAAAAGGAAAAACACATCCTTAACAACACCAAAAATATTGAAAGTTTGCCAAAGCCATTGACGACCAACATCCTCTGGCAGATTATCAAAACAAACAAAGTGAAATAATGTTGATCTCCCAAAATTTTCTTTCCGTCCTGATTGCTAAGTTTACTAATCACTGGGATCCAACCCCCCTCATCAGATCGAAAACCTTCTCTCATCTCTCTCCCCATTTCATTCCATAAGAAAGCTACAGAAACAAAAACCACACACCAAAACCCTAATATTAACAGCAAGACAAGGTCCCAGACCACAAATGAGCAAACCCGAATCAGAATGTTCTTGTGTCAAATGAAATTCAAGTGATTGCAAATAAGCAAAAACACATAGAGCACAAAAACGCCAAAATTCAAATCATATAACTGGGTACTTATTAGTTCAAAAAATTAAAATAAACTGAATACTAATAAGATTAAAATAAACTGAATATTAAGGAGAGAGATGATATTTTCGCACCGTCACCGCGGCAGAAAATTGCATGAGCCATCAAACAAATACTCAGCACAACCAAAACCGCTCCAATAGTGAGCCAAATAAGCATATTCCTGTGGGCAGAGAAATCGCCAAGCTGGGATTCAGAAGGTAAGGCACCCAGTCTTATACCAAAACCCGTCTCCAAAGTATGGGGGCCCAGTTCACCAACTCTACGTCCATTCAAGTCATACACGCTCGCATGTAAGTCTCTGCTAATAAAATCTCGCTTGAATGATTCCATATCAGCAAGCAATCTCACCTCCCGCTTGCGAAGCTTGTCCGCCGGATGAGAGAGATGTTTGATCTTTTTGATAGCAATAAAAAGAGATATACTAAAACCCACTAGAAAATAGACGGCAGAGGCACAGATTAACCCGAATCCGGCGAGGCAGGAGAAGTGGCTGTTCGCGAGTGCAGAAGTCACGTTGGAGCCCGTCCCGTAACCGAAGAGGCCAAGTAAAACTTGGGAAGTATTCCCGAGAGAAGTAACCGCTTCTTCGGCCTGCTTTTGAAGTTTCATCTCATTTGAACGAACGTCTTCCAGACGTCTCTCAAACGAATCCAATGCTTGGAGTTCGTCAGCAGTCGGTACGTAACGATTCGACGTTGGACGGGTGACGGTCTCGTCAGCAGTCGGATCACTCGTTGGACGGGTGACGGTCTCGTCAGCAGTCGGATCCGTCGTTGGACGGGTGACGGTCTCGTCAGCAGTCGGATCCGTCGTTGGGCGGGGGACGGCCTCGGTAGGAGTTGAAGAAGTTTCAGCCTCGGAAGATGAGAGGACCTCAGATGCTCGATGGCCAAAAGAGATGAACAGGGGGCCGGAGGTATCTTCAGTGATTTCAGAGTGAACGGGGAACAGATGAGCGGGTAGGTGGCCGCCAGTGTAAGAGGGCATGTCTTCACCAGGTCCTATTTGGATGAATCCAGGACCGACCCCAAAATGAGTTGGAGAAGGAGGGGGTGGCGGCGGCGGCAATGACTGCGGTGGCGGTGGCGGCAATGACTGCGGTGGCAGAGTTGAAGATGACGGCTGAGGAGGAGCAGCCGACGACGGCAATGAATCTGCTGCATCTGCACATATGAAGTTGAAAAGAAAGGTCAGATTCAAAATTTGACCCGAGATCAAAGAGGGAGAAAGTGTGTAGAAGACGCTACCACCAGTAGCAGACATTCTTTCAGCCTTTCGGATTATCTTCCCCAAAATCGGTTCAAAACCCTAGGACAGGAAGCTGGTTTTCTCATCCAAAAAGAGTTGGAAACCCTAGGAGCTAAGAAGTGAAGTGGACCTCATCCCAGGAGTATAATATTATTATTATTATCAAAAAGCGCTGCAAATTGTCATTTCAAAATCATCAGCAAATAAGCACATATGTATATCATAGGAGTATTGTTCTGCATCCGTTGTTTAGAAGATATTGAATTATTATTGTTTTTTATTTTTTGATAACCAAATATTTAGATCAATTTGTACGCATCTTGATTACTTTCGGAGCTCTGGAGGTAACAGCGATCGAACATAATTTGTAGTGGCTCAAGATTTGGAATGGTTGGTATCCGTAGAATTCGTACATCTGTAGAATTTAATCGAGAATTTTGAGGTGTTTTTTTTAAAGTATTTTTTTAAGTGTCTTTGAAACCGCCCCATATATATGTCCACACCTCCCCTTTTTCGATCAAATTTTGATGATCCGAGCCACTCAATATGATCAGAATATGATTTTACGGATACTTATGAGAAATCAGCAAAAAAAAATTACCAAGAAGAGCTGCATTCAAACAGTTTTTTATTGAACAGTTTAATAAAAAGAATAGCTAAAATCAAGCCCTTATCAGTTATTTGTTTTTCGGATTTTTTCGCGGATATTCTTAAAATCACATTCTGAATTAAAAATTTTAATAAATTCTATTAAATTAAAAAGCTTTCAAAATAAAATAAAATTTTATAAATCAAAAAATTTAAACAATTTAAAAAGACACAATTTCAAATATTTCAAATATTTTGATACTCTAATATTTCTTCATAAACTCCAACCTCAGACATGTCCCTTGAAATTCAAAGGTTTAGTTTCTGTTTGACCAAAAAAGAAAAAGAAATTCAAAGGTTTGGAAGTCCCTCCATTGGAACTCCATACCTATTTTGTACATCTCTCATCTCAATAATAAAAGACAAGTCTTATTAGGGAAAAAAAATTCAGTGCCCAGCAGTATTCATAGAGCTCGCTCGGCGCATCCGAACAATTCATTATATTTTTGGATGGCTTGAATTTTGAGAGAGAACAATGAAAGAGAAAGTGTTGGGTGAGAGAAAAGAAAGAGTTTTAATTCGAGCCGTCCAACAATATATTGGACAGTTCGAATGTATTGAGCGATTATCGCATCCGCATGGGATATATCTGTCTGGCACCGAAAAATTTCTCCTTTAATTTATCATTGCAGCTAGTGGGCCATACACCAGAGAGCACCAAAGGTGCATCGTAATCTTTTTCGTCTGCTCATAAGGATACTCCTACTTATTGCATAGCATTGCATGCATGCATGGGACTTCACATACACATTTTTTAATATTTGGAAACAATAAACCTCCAGTCTCCAGTAAAAGTGGCCACCTCAATATTTTTAATGGGAAGGTTACAAAAAACATGTATTCATCTTAATAATGACGTTTTGTGTTTACTCGTAAAAAACATGGCATTTGTTAATTTCACATTAAAATATTTATAGATTATTAATTTATTTCAACAAGAAGAATTGAAAAATCCATTTTACTTTTGCCAGATTCGTGGGCTTTATATTTTGGTTATTTTAAATAATATTTAGGAGACAGTGTACATATCTATAAGTGCATATTCCGCTAAAGTTCTTAAATTGTAAGTATTTATGTTTTATATTACAAGCAAGATCATTCTCTCACAATACATTTTCTTTAAATCTACAAAATAAAAATTATTTTAGTTAATGGAACGGGACTTAATTTACATGTTTGTCGCTTTTTTAGCTATTTCTAACAACACTCTAATAGGCGACGGCAATGGAGCGGATCGGGTCGGATTTAGCGTCCCCCAAACCTGGCCTGCTCTATATCGGATCGGAGTCGGAGCGGGGAAATCGGAGAGGTGTCGGGGTCAGGGAAAAATCGGGTCCCCATTCCACATAATAATATTTGACTAGTTTTGTTCTTTTTAGAGTATTTTAATAAAAAACAAGATATTGATGACTGATGAGAGTTAAAAAAAATAGAAATAAAAAAAACAAAGACATAAATTAGTGTTTTATTAATTGGTATATTTCTCTTATTATATCAAAATAATGAAATTTATTTAGACATATATATACAAAAATATAAATATCTATAATCGGGTTCGGATCGAGTTAAAACGGGGCGGGGAAAGCAAATACCATACCCTCCCCGTTTGCCTATCAAATTGGGGAATACCCGCTCGGATCGGGGCGGGGAGGTCGAAGGCGGGGACGGATCGGAGGTAATTGCCATCCTGGCTGAATTTTATTTCTAACACCACTCTACTAGTAACAAGGTGTCCCCACTATCTTAGGGCTTTTTTTGTTTGGGTATGTATGTATGTGTGTATATATATACACACACACTCTCCGGCTATTGCCTATAGACCACTCATTCCTTGCACCAAATAGTACTCCATCCCATTTTTATTATCCATTTTCATTTTTCGTACCGTTCTTTCAACGCTTATATTTTCCAATATGAATCTCCAAAAATATGCAATATAAATTTTGTTTGATAGTTCTCGATTAGATCTATAATACAAAGTTTTCAAAATTATAAAAAACATTATAAATTGGGAGATATGAGCGTGTTAAAGAAATGAAATGAAAATCGAAAATGAACAATAAAAATAGGACGAAGGGAGTATTTCAATAAGATTCAACTTGCTAGCAGTAACATTTATGGAGTAATACAGAGTAACAACAAATGATTAACGATTTCGATAAATTACTAGTAGTATAATTCAACGGGAGATCTACTGGGTTATCTGGACACTCCCATGCCAAGTTGCCAAAAGGTTGTAAAATATGGATTATCAAAGAGTTCGGCGGAAAGGGGGAAGCTCTACGTTCCTGGTTCTCCTGTAGTTGGATCCTTCAAAACCATAAGAATTCTTAGTTAGAATGGAATTTCAACTCAGCACCTCTTAAGTGAGATTTTGAGAAGAGTTGCTCTTTGAAGAGAACAGTACGATGAAAGTTGTAAGCTGCGTTCGAGGGGAGTTATTGTCTATCGTTGGCCTCTACGGTAGAATCAGTCGGGGACCTGAGAGGTGGTGGTTTATCTTGCGGCGGATGCCAGTAGTTCGAGTCTGCTTATCTCCAACTTGTGAGCTTTGCCGATTCAAAGCTATAAGATAGCACCGAATTTTTCGGATTCAGCAGTTCGATCTATGATTTATCATTCATGGACGTTGATAAGATCCTTTCATTTAGCAGGATCTTAGAATGACATAGCCTTAAGGTGACGAAGAAGACATGGGAAATACTCCAATATCATTACTCAACGCACGGTTTGGTGTTTTAGTTTTGAACTTTCTCTTAACGCAGGATTTTTAATAAATTTTCTCTCAAATATTATTTTCATTTCTCTTTCCATCTATATTTCTTTCCACCCAAAACTCAAAATCCAAATATACAAGGTCATAAGGCTTGGACCATGCCGCCTGCACACCCACTGGTAAACGCTAGGCCTGCAGCTAGGCTCCTACGTACTGTGCCTCCTGCATGCACACCTGCTATTCTCCTACACATGTAATTTTAGGATTTTTGGGCTGTAATTTTAGTAGTACTGTATTACTATTCTTTTAGACTTGTCTCCCGACGTATTTGTCTTCACTTTCAAATGAGAGGTCAGGGTTCAAGGGGATAAAGAGATGTGGAACTCTTTTTAGTTGTTATACTCCATCCATCCGTCATAATTTATTTGTCTTTTTTTATTTTAATTAAATAAAAAAATTAGTTAGGTAGTATATCTTTAAATTGTTAATAAATTTTATATCAAATATAGATCTTATTTGATAGATTTCGATTCATTCTGTAATACAATATTTACGAAACCGCCTAAAACGTTATAAATTACTCATAAGATATAATCAATTAAAAGTAGCACAAACTCTCAAAAAGAACAATTAAATTAGGATGGAGATAGTATTAATTTTTCGTTATCCCCGATCTGCTGATGTGTGTACAAGATATCGGTAAAAAATCCTTTCATTCACCTAAAAAATATCTCGATTGCATAGGGATGAATCAATAAAAATGCTAGCACCACAAACACACTCACATATATTATGGGTCCTGCACACAATAGATATAAATGTGTTTGTGTAAGTATTTGTGGTGCTAGAATTACGGTTGAATCAACTTACACTGGTTTCAATTAAACAATGTATGTGTTTGAATCAACCTAGTAGTGTAGTATACAAATTGCAACAAGTCTAAATCATTTCTTTTCTTCTTTTTTTTATCAGTAGGTGTAGACAATAGTGCAACTTACGCACATCTTGATTAATAATGAGGAGTATAAATACACCGTCCACTAGCTGGGGGCTCACTTAAAACTAGAGTAAATGCTGACCCAAAAGAAGTTAATGGCACCTTAGATATTTCAAACATCAAAGTCGGAGGTCTTGATCACTTGGTTAACCCTTGGGGTTAGGGGTGCCAAATTACATATAGGCCCCGTTTGATAAACTTATTAATCCTTAGGATTGGACTACCAATCCCAAGGGACTACCAATTCTTTGTTTGGTAACTCAAAATGTGTTAGAACAATTAGTCTAAGGTACTAGTAAGATGGGCTTTAGGGGGTATTATGAATACTTTAGGGGAGATGGTATTACCAATCCCAACCCAATCCATTCTCATTACCAACTCATTCTCACTATCAATTCCTTCTATCAATCTAATTCCATCATCTAATCTCATATCAAACAAACATGATTGGAGAAATGACGGCCCAGGACATGTTTTGATAATTAATACCCGCTAAGGACAAACAAAGAACATTTGTTAATATTGAAAATATCCTTAGCATGTATTAATTATCAAAACACGTCATTGACTGTCATTTTTCTAACATGATATTAATAATCTCATCATCCAATTCCATCTCAAACATACCCATTACTAATCCCTTTTCACTACCAATCCCAATTATAATCTCATCTTCTTAATTACGAATTCCACCCATCTATCACTGTTATTAAACGCGGCCATAAAGCTTTCTTATGGCTGGCGTAATGTTCGTGTGTGCTAGTAGTGCGAGGCCTCGGTGTCCTCCTAAGGCAGATGTGTTGCTAAGGCGTATTTTACAGATGTATTGCTAAGGCGTAAAGATCAAAGATGCTCTATTAAATTTATATGATGAAATTTATCAAATTTAGATGCTTATATACTAACAATTATGACTTGCTTCCAAACAACGGATGCAGTGCAAAATACGTATGCGCTTGTTGCTGATTTTGAAATGAAATATTATCCAGGAAATGAAACATTACTGTTAAGAGATAAAACAAGTCTTTTCCGTCTATCATTGCAGCCAGTGGGCCATACACCAGAGAGCACCAAAAGTGCATCGCAATCTTTTTCATCTATATAAGGATATTGCTTACTTATTGCATGCATGCATGAGACTTCTTTTTAAATCAATTTATGGGAAGGTTGAGTGTAAAAACTACAAAAATTTCACGACCACACGCATTTATAAAAATTTATTATAAAATAAAGTAATTTTTATCTACATATATAAATAAGAGCACCTCTCCAGCCGTCGGATCAAATTTTCAATGGATCATAGCCGTCCAACCAACTCCTTTATTAAATTTATTCTCTCCCTCTTCTTTCCATACTTGTTAGACAATGTTGCCTTTTAACATACTTAGGGGGTGTTCGGACTTTAGCTTATTTTTTGTCTTTATTCAAAAATTTTCGTATCACTTGACTTATTGTCAATTTTTTGGGGATTATTGCATCCTCACGACAAGAGGAATCTAAAAAGTAAAAATTTTGACTGAAATCCAATTTTTTTTTAATAAAGACGAAAAAATTGGCTTATAAAATTGACAATAAGCCAAGTGATACGAAAAAAAATTGAATAAGGACAAAAAATAAGTCTCTTTGACTTATTTGTCCGAACACCCTCTTATTATTTCTTTATTTAATAGCGTGTACTTTATTATCAAAACGTATTCTTCACCCATCATCAATCTTAAACTCTATCATTGTGGTGTTGTGCATTGGCCACTCATCTATTAGAAAACTCAATTCAATTTCTATTAGAAAACTCAATTCAATTTCTTTCATCCATCAATTGATGTAACAATAGAAAAACATTATAAAAACTTTCGACATACAAAAGAATAAACTTAATTTTTTTCGATAACAAGTTGTTTCACATATTTCTTGATGGATGCATGATTCAAAGTAGTAGTGCTCAATAATTTGTCTCAGTTGTAGGTCTGTAGCATTCTTTTAATTTGAAGGGAAAAAAAAACTCAATTTGTAACATTCCGTTACAAGAATCATTTTCAATGTTAAAGAAAAACAACATTCATTAACATATGGGAAGTGGAGTTCTAAGCTATTCTTTTTTGTTTTTTGGATTAGTTGTTGGTTAAACTATATTGTATACGGGTGTGATTGGTTGATCGTGATAGCTATTAATGAATGATTGTGAATAAGTTAATTAGAAATTTCATTTGGGTATGTGCTCCTACTTTTTCAATGGGTGTGGTATTATTTATTGTGAAACTATTCTTAGAAAAAATTAGTTCAGTTTATCCTATTTGAAATTTGAAGAGAATTTTAAAAAATAAATTATAAAATTTTCCAATTGGGTTTGTTAAGATCACTAGAAGGGAAGGATTTTTTATTTTTTTTAAATTGTAATAAAAAAAGTGTTGTATTGTGCCTTATTTTGATCGGCGTGTTGTACCGTGCCTAATGTGCCTTTAGGCATGAACAATCACTAGTACTTTTACATTTACGTGCGCACATTTCATGTTGGGACTAGACACTACACCTCATGCGACAAAGTTCACCATTGGGATTTGGGAGTTAAATAACGTCAGCGAGCTTGTTATTCATGTCAACAATAAATTTAAAGAGTTAAATTAATACTGCAACTAAAAGAAAAAAAAAGTTCCTCCAAAGACGAAAAAACTTTCGAATTAATTTTCTCTATTATCGTCATATATGAGTTTTTTCAATTTCGATAGACATTATATATACCTTTTCAAATCCTCTCTTAAGGATTAATATATTGCGCTTATAATTTGTTTCTTTTTTTGTTGTTGTTGTTGTTCTTTGCTTGGTTTGACCAGAGTATTAACAGAATCATTAACCCAAAAATTTGGACCGAATTTTAGTAGGGAGCCCACCGATTTTCAACTTATCCATTTATGAATGGATTTTTATGAATTTGACCCCACAATTAGAATGAAATTGTCCTACTAAAATTACATGTTTCCCTTTCTAGTACTGGAATAATATTTATTATTCCTAAAAACGTACAATCTAATAGACGTGAATATTGTAGTTAGTTGTCTTAATTTAACAAGATCTTATTATTGTTGATTAGGAGAGAAAAAAATTGCAATTTTTTAGGAGTACGTAATAAGGTGTCCCCACTAATGTTAGGGCCCTTTTGGTGTATATATTGGGTGGACTATTTGCCAACCCACTCATTCCTTTTACCAAATATTTCCATGAGGTTCAACCATAATATTACAGTACCATTTACTAATAAATACCACCAACGATTAACGATTTCTATAAACACTAGAGAGTAGGCATGTGTGTTGCACGATAATGACGTATCTGTTGCTTTTTGATGGTCGTTTTATGGCACCCATTCTAGATGATAACTTTCATTTGTGAACCAATAGAGCCATGTTATTTTCATGATATTATTATGTGTGCTTCTATATGGTAGAAGCATAACTCTTTCATAAAAAGAGATAAAATGCACATCTTGAAGTCTACTGAACCATGATCGTGAAAGGCAACAGCTAGCATATATATATAGACGAGAAAATTTATATATTGCCAGCGCTACAAGACCGTGATTTTTTATTTTTTATTTTATCCTCTACGAGACCGTGATTGACAAGGAAAAGTTGTAAGTCGGCTGCCAATAAAACAAATCGATTTTTTCCTGCCTAAATATCAGATGGAAATTAAAGTAACAACCAAGTACGTGATAGAGTCTTCTATAGCATACAATGCGTGTATCTCAATTATTTGAATGAAAGGCATACCACCCTTTCAACATGAGAGAACGGCACAAGTAACCCCATCGTTAACGATCGATCTTGTTAATTGCATCCCTGAATTTGTAATATTCATCAACTATGCGTACGTTGTAAACTTGATGAGATATCCATCGATCATACCCTGTTACTAGATTAATCTCCTCATCTTTCGGTGCCCAATAGTATATTGGTACTTCAACACCGAAACCATCCCCCAGATGGGTCCTCAACTTCAAACCATCCGAATCACTTGAAATCCCCCAAACAAGCCAGAAATCCCTTCAAAAAAAAAAAAAAGGGACAAAAAACTAATAAATATAAAAAAAAAATTGAATAAAAACAAAAAAATAAGACATTTGACTAAGATAAAACTCAAACATTTTATACTAGCTGTATAAAAACAAAATCTCAAACGTTTTGTGGAGGAATATAAAACTCAAACGTTTGACATTTGAATAAAAACAAAAAAAATTGAAATAGCCAAACTAGGCCTTCGTGTGGTCCGTGGAGGAACATAAAACTCAATACGTTTTGTCCCCACGTGTTATCTCGTCTCTTGTACTTGGACTTAGCATGTACATGTAGAGTTGTAGTATTATACTCCCTCCGTTTTAAATTGACGGTCCATCATAGAAAGTCGTGTCATTTTTCAAATAAAAAAATTAACTACTTCTGTGTATAATTTTTAGAATTTTTCGCACAAAATTAAAGTACTAATCAAGATATTTAATACGATGCGAAAAAATTTGAAAAATAATGCACCGAAAGAGTTTATTTTTTTATTTGAAAAATGGTAAGAGAGAAAGTGGGACTCTCAATATGGAACGGAGGGAGTAGTAATTATACTATCAGTTCCCGTCCTCGCTGTCGGTGACCCAATTCGATTTCCTCCTACGGCAATCCGGCTAAGATCGTGAGCGCACTCTCTCTCTCTCATGTATCGATTTATCTTTCCCTCCATAGCTGAAGGAATTATTATTATGCAATTTTTTGTAGAAAGATCGAGGTTTTGAACAATTCTGGGCAATTGAATCTCAATAGTTGTTTTCTGGGCAATTAAATCTCAATAGTTGTTTTCCGATCGTATTTTGCAGAATTTTAGTGATGGACCACGGGACTTTCGCTATGAGACTTCTTTTTAATATGGGAGAATTTTTCGTAGGTCCACTATAGCACTTTCCAAATCCATATAATCTACTTCTAAGTTTTATAACCTCTTAAGTCCATCAACCTATTACCTATTATTAGGGATTAAATGAACCCGGCAAGACCAATATACCCTTGATTTTAAAAAACATTTTGCCCCGTCTCGTCCATTTCAAAATTCTTCCAATTCAAAAAATTATAACCCGATGGAAAACTATTGCGCGTGATCTTTACTTTGTATCCACTAGATACATCCTTTCTTGTCATTGCCAAGTTTTGAACCCACGCACCTATAGTTGATTTTCCAAGTCCTTACCACTAAGCTAGCCAAGAACTTCTATTACATTAGGAAAACAAAAATATTTAGACTTACTTCCTAAAAAAGTGTGAAAACTTTTTTTTCCCCCTTAAAATTTGTTGAATTTTTTGAAATGCAATTAACATAATATTAAAATATATAAAAATACATATATAAACATTGTTTAAAAATTTTTAAAAATACAACAACAAATCTTTTGCCAATCAAAATTTGGGATGGCAATCACACCCGCCCCACCCGAACCAACCCCGCCCCGAACGGGGCGGGTTTTTCACCCCCATTTTCGGGTATCGGGGTCGGGGTCAAAACTTCCAAACCTGCCCGGGTTCGGGGCGAAAGTGCCCCGACCCTAAACCCGTCCCGAAATTACCCGACCCGGCGTACTTATATATATATATATATGTATGTATATATACTTATATACATGTCCTTTTATTTTTTTTAGCATTAATCCAAAAAAAATGTCGACTCTTTACTGTCAAGTAGCCTAATTAAATTTAAAAAAGAAATAAAATTGATATTTATTGGTGTTTAGTAGATTTTTTAAAAAAAATTCTTCAAATATTTATAATAAATTCTACGCATAAAGAAATGGAATGAAGTATCTAAAATATTGATTGCAATTAAAAGTTTAAATTTGACCGCAATACCAAAAAGACATAAAAATAATTTCAAAAGTTTTATTTTCTAGATAATTTTTATTCTTATTTAGCTTCTTTTTTTTACTTATACTTTAATTTTTTACGGGGCGGGTAAACCCGTTCCCCGATTGGGGCGGGAATGGGGGTACCCCAAAAAAACCCGGTCGGGGTCGGGTGCGGTTAATGATTTTTGGGTCGGGGTATGCAAAAATCCGCCCCGTTGCCATTCCTAATCAAAATTAGTTGTTGGTCACCAAAAGATTTTCTTGGGGCGAAAAAAAAAGTTTACCTAATGTGTCAAACGTATACTTGGAAGACATCCGAAATAACTAAATTTCACTATTACAACAAACCATAAAGATCACAGCTCGCCCAAGTGAAATCGGGCACTAGTAGAATAGTCCGCCTGTCGTCAAAGAAACAACTGGACACTGGTGGAACCCAGTTGTGGGATTTGTCTTCTCTCTCTCTCTCTCTCTCTCTCTCTCTCTCTCTCTCTCTCTCTCTCT
>BPLS01000701.1:279475-310651 GCA_019656275.1 Rhododendron kiyosumense | reverse complement strand
CCAAGACTTTCGTTTCGCCAAGTGGTTTTAAGTAACCAGAATCTAAAAATTTGAAATATTCTTCTAGGATACTTTTTCCTTTTTTGTTGTAAAAGGATAACTGAATTTGGAGTCTTTTCATACGGTTTTTTTTGACAGCTTTTATCATTTATGCATGCGCATCAACATTCTTATGCGTCCACAGATTTTTCATCTTTAATATTAGGTGTTAGCTCCTCAAAAGAAACATATATAGGTGTTTCTCGTGTGGGCAAGAGGTAGGATCAGTCCAATGTGGAGGACCAAAGGTTCAGGTGTGATACAATGCACTCCAATGGTTTTCGCATATTTGTAGCTTGTAGGAAACTGCACAAATTACAAAGTACTTGCATATTGTTAGATAAGTACTCCGTAAATGTGAAGCAGGTCATAGTCCAACTTAGAAAGTCAAGAATTAAAACAAATTCGATTTGGATTCACATTAAAAATCTTATTACTAATTGTAAAGCTGTGAGAGGAAAAGGCTCTTCTTTTTTTTAAAATTTTTTTTTTGAATGAGTTAATACCACCTCCATCCAGCACCCTTGCTTTCTTAACACTGTCTCCATGACCCACAATTGACCGATATTTTTATAAATGTTGTACAAAGGGAATTTTGTAAATGTGTCATGGATGGCCCAATATGCGCTAATGAGCTTGAAGTAGACAAGCAGTATTCGTGAGTACGTGAAGGCATTCTCAGTACTAATGTTATGTTGGTCGAGATATGACTGAGGAAGGTAGACTTTTTCATTAGGGTTTTTTATCCCTAGGCTTCGAGTCGAGTTCAGGGGCCACGCCAGAACGTGCAACACTTGGGTGCAACACTTGCAGCTAGGATCGTCTAGCATTGAATGTACATCATCCATTATTTTCTCCCTCAATTTCTTCCTTCCAAGCCTCACGACCTTGTCTATTCGGTTATTCATCCAACGACAATTGTTCATGAGCTTTGCGGATGTCTAGTCTGTACCAAAATGTGCCCTCAAGTACACTAGGTGGGTTCTTTTCTTGAATATACAGTAAGGGGTTGTCTTCCTTTTTCTCTCAATTGATTCATGTACTGGGAAGTTTGGTATGATGTCGACGTTTGGATATTGGAAACCCGTTGAGATGGTATGTTTGTCGTAAGGATGTTATTTGCTCGGTTGGGTTTCTTTATTGCTTTAATTTCACGAGGTTATGAAATGATTGGGCTAAAGTAACTTCCTACTTTAGGTTTTTAGAGGGTAGTTTCGTTTTTTGCGCGGCTTGATTTTGTTTGAGTTGGCTTCACTAATAGATGTAATTCGGTTGGATTGTGTCAAATGGATTGTGATGTGAATGGTGCGTTGAGAGGCACAAACTTACTTGGTTTTTTAGCAATTGACTAACGTTATCTACAGGGGGGAAAATACCTTGCTTTTATCTCAACTGGGAAAAATACTCAACTCTTGCTGGACAAAAGAAAAAGTAGCCTAGATTTACCTAGGATGTGGTCCCCACTACCCCCAGATTCATACAAACACTCGTTTTTTGTGTTTGCTATTGATTTCCTTTTGTAATTTCGGAACTTCTCTACTTCTAAGTACAATAGGACTAGGATGTACTGAGAACCTATTAAAAAATAGGTTAAAGTCACGGGATGCAGCATAATTTGTTTTAAGATCACACTTTTCCCCCTTCAAGTAGCAATGTGTTTCAACGGTTAAATACTTGATCATGGTGAACGGGAAACAAGTGTGCTCAATCAATCAATCAATCCTCCTCGGGTTAAATACAAGATGATCCCTTGTATCACCCTATCTTTTTCTTATTGTGGCTTTGTATTCTACAAAATGTTAAATCAAATCTAATAGGGACAAGGCGGTGGAAAGAATTAAGTTGAAGTGCAGATGCTCAATCCTGTAAACCATCATTGTTTATGGACGACTTTATGATAGGCAAAGCCACAGGTGTGTTCCGATTTCTTGCAGATTCTTAATAGCTTTTAGTGAAGCTTCAGGTCTCTGTGTTAACTTCCAAAAATCAAGCCTTTTTTCCCCCCTTGGATCCTCTCCTCCTCCCAATCGGGTTGCCTTCCCTTATCAGTTACCCCTGTAGCTATCAAAGATGAGCTGAAACCTTTTATGGGAATGGAAGATACGGATGGTACAGCCAAGTATCTTGGCCTTTCCACTCTCTGGGGTAGGTCAAAGCAAGAATCCAAGGGGCATTTATCCGTGATAAGAATCTGAGGCAAGTACGTCTAGGTTTGGAAGCACAAATTTCTTTCTCAAGTGGGGAAAGATAGTCCTTATTAAATCAGTTCTCCCACCAATACCAACGTATGATGAATCCCTTCAAATGTTTTAAGGTTCCTGAAACCCTTATCAAACGTCTCAATTCTCTGGTTAGCAAATTTTTGGTGGGGGGATGGGAATGATGAGGAAAAATCCATTGGGGTGCATGTGATAAGCTGACAGTCGCATAGGGTACAAGGGCGTTAAGCTACAAGGATTTTGTGTTTTTTAATAAAGCAATGCTAGCTAAGCAATTCTGAAGGTTCAAACAAAATCCAAATTAGCTATGGGCAAAGATTCTCAAAGGCGTTCAGGCAATTCGCTCATATACTTTGTCTACAGGTATACTTGAACTCCACGACCTACGCATTTTGTTATCATTCTCAATCGAATGATGTCAAAGATTATAAATTGAGCCAATTTTAATTCCCACTGCAGATTTTCCAAACAGAACTCCCTTGCTTTGTGCGAGAGGAGCCTCCCCATCTTGGATATGGAGCAATTTGTCGAGTGGTAAAGAGCTTTTGCGTAAAGGCTTATTTTGGAGTGGTAGTTAATGGGAAGGATGACAGATGCATGGATTCCGGTGCTTCCAAAGTTTAAGTTGCAGTCCAGTCCTCCACAATATTGCCCTTTGTCTTTGGTTGAAGAGTTTATACTTTACAGGCCCGTCCTCGGGAACATGGAATATTCCTGTGCTTCAGAGTATGGTGTCACCTTCAAAAGTGAAAGCTATTTCCAAGATCCCTATTAGCAAGGCTTTTCCCCTGACAGACTCTTTTTGGCATCTTTCATCTTCGGGAGCCTATTCTGTAAAGTCTGGTTACTTTTTGGCATTTGATGAAAGCCTCCAAAGCAATGGAAACCAATTCCTGGTCAATACTCCCCCACTGCTATGTGGAAGAAATTTTATGCTACCCCTACAGCTCCAAAAGTTCATTATTTATTTGGAAGTGATCCGAAATTGGGTGCCTTGCAAAGCCGATCTCCATATATAGGAGAAAATGTTCGCATGATCCTATTTGTTCCGTTTGCCATAAAGAGAGCCAAACAATTGAGCATGTCCTTTTTCAATGTGGTTATGATTGGTGAATGAGGCTCTTTCCAGTGTTTTTGTTTGTATCTTAGCTCTTCTGTTCATGTTGTTAATCGCCATGGAAATGTGTCTTTTCAGATGATATTGACTCCAACATTGAGGGCGCTTGTGCTCACCTACACAAGGGGAAGTGTCACCTCTCCAAAGCAGCAAAGACACAAAGACAAAATACATGGCTCCCAATCTAAAAGATCCTTTTCGGTGGTGGGGTGAATCTAGATGTAATTTGTATTTGCCTAAAATTTTGAGTTTGTGGTGGCACTATATCTTGCAGGCTTACCATTTGGACCTTCTTGATCAGGGTTGTCCATTGGCCTATATTATCTTTGCTAGGTTTAGGGTTGATGTCACTTACTCCCCGTCAACTAGTAACACCTATCAAATTGACCCTCTGTCTGGATTTGGGATTTGACAAGTCGTTCAATTCCCGGACCTTGCCTTCTTAGCAGAAACTAAGCAATGGTGCAAAACTTTCAACATCATGGGGAAGGGCAAAAAATAGCATTTAATTGCCACTTGAGGGGAACGAAATTATTCACAAACCGGGTTAAAGGCACAAATGCAACGGTCAAAAAATTGAAAAATTGCTTTGCTTGAGTGGTTGCAATTCCTTCAGTTACATCAGGCTTCGCCTTCTCCATTTCTGGCTTAATATCTCTCTTGTTATCTATCTATCTATCTATCTATATATTATAGGAATGTGTTTAGGCCTTTCAATCCTTCAAACCTTCATCCCTAATTTTCTAGAGTTCTCATTTTCTTTTAATTTACAAAAATGGGGGGGTTGAGGAGTAGGGAGAGAGAATATAGGGAGGGGTGGGGGAGATATTTAAGGAGAAGGAGTTGAATTTTTTTTTTAATGAAAAGGAGTTGAGTTTTAAGTAGTAGTACAACAAAGTAATGATAAATAAAAATTATGTACTTTTTTTATTTTCCAATATCTATATCGATGTTTTTTAAAATTATTTATTTTACTAATTAGAGTTGTGACTGTTTAATGCACGAGACTATTATCATCCAACTAATATTTGAAATAAAAAAAATCATTAACTTCAATTTACGATTAACCAAAATCACAATAAAGACAACCAAAAAAAAATCACAAACCGTCGTTATTGAAAAATAAACAAAATTACCAACTGAAGCAAAAAATAGTACACCTAAAAAAGATAAGAGTAATGTGACGGTACAAGTGGTAATTAACTAACTTGAGTGAGGGTATTTTAGTAATTAACATGAGAATGTGAAAATCCCATAATCCAAAAAGGACCTCCAGGCCTGTTTTTGACTTCTTGCCTAGAAAGTGAAAGTCGGTGTACTCATTTTGTTAGAATGGATTGTATAATGGACAAGCTAAACATCCAAAATGCAAATATGAGTTAATGAAAAGGTGAAAATGACGGAACCAAACAGGCCCATACATACGGCAGATTCGACGAAGAGAGAGAGAGAGAGAGAGAGGAGGAGGAGGAGGAGGAACGATCGCCGACCACCACCGAGCCACCCACCGCCAGCGGTGACCACCGGCGCACCCCTTCGAGAAAATCGCCTCCCCCAGTGACAACCCTTCGCAACCACCGGCGCCAAACCCACGTACCGCCAAGGTCTCTCTCTCTCTCTCTCTCTCTTTGTATGCTCCTCCCCAACTTCAGTTTTCCGCACCCCTTCAGTTTTCGTGATGGGTTCAAAGTTGGTTCTGCACTTTTCCGTTGGATTGTGCTTTATTTGTTTGTTATTTTAGTAGCTCTTTGAGTATAGAAAGTTTTTTTTAGGGTTATCTCTCTTAATCACTGATAGTAATTCTTTGTGTAAACATTTTCTATGCAATATATTGGGTTAGCTATGCAACTGCAGAAAATTTTAAGAGTTACTGTAACGTGATCTCAATACTTATTGTTTGTTGCTTCTGCAGGGTCTCCATCTACTGTGTGCTTCGCAAAGAGGGGTAACTGTTCTCCGATCGCTTTGCTCTTCCTTTTGCGTTTTTCGTTGTGCGTGTGTTGTGTGTTTTACGGTTTTGATAACAAATGGTGTATGTATTACAGGGCACTCGAGTCAGGAAGGTTGGCGGTGATGAAAAGACTTGATGATGTATGATTTTTTAGCTTTTAGTTTGCATTTAATTGATTTTTACTCGCTTTGTTATATGCTAGAGCAAAATGATGTCTTACTCCTCTTTCTTTTCGTACTATCTTTTTAATTGTTCGTATTTGGTGTGGCCGTTGTGGCATTTTGCTGAGCAATGGAAGTGCAAATTATTCTATTTCATTGTTCAGCTTCTCCATTGAGAGTTGAAACCTTGTTCGTTTTGGTATTTTGGATCTTGGGTAATAAGTGGGGAGAGATAGAGAGAGAAATAAGAGTAACGATTGAGAGAAAATTTATTAGGGGCCGTACGCAGAGAGAGAATCCAAAATCTAAAATTCCCAAACGAACATGGTCATATGATCCTTTAAAACAGTGCGGAAGTCTTTGGCTTATTTTACCAATTCCAACGGTTATATGGTGATAAATTTTCCTAGAATTCAGTTTTATTCCTATTCCATTAAAGGAAATGGGAACTTGAGAGCAAATTTTTTGTTGCTCTGGGTTAGTTTTTGTTAGACTTGCAATAAGAATTTAATGCGCTTTTGTCTTTCAACTACATGGGCAATTTGTTTTGCGTTAAACGTTTTCACAAAAGAACAACTTTTTGGTAATTTTGTGCAAATCAAATTGAGCCTTCAAAACTTAAATTTTCTTTAACTTCTTTTGTGTCCCACTGTCTACCTTGTAGCATATGCTTGATTATCGTATCATTTGGTTGGAATTGCTTCACTCTTTAGCTTATTTTAAGGTTTTGTATTTCATGTCTAAATGCTCGGAGTTAATAGTTTGCAAAAAGTGTTAAGGTTCTGTACTTACCAGCCCCTATTTGGCTAAGGCTGGAAAAAAAGGTGCTTGCTTTATGAAACTTCCATCTTCTTTCTTCGATCGGAATACAGATGAGATCAAAAAGGCTAGCGAGGAGACTCAGAGCACAAAATACTGGACTGAGGGGGAAACTACGGATTTCACTACTTACTACTCCCTGACTCAGTTTCGCTTTTTAGGTCCGAGAAGTGCATTTTTGGAACTGGCTTGGAATGTCAAGCGGCAACAGTAATTTGTTGGTTATGTGCCTCTCTATGGACATGCTTTAGAGACAAGTGTAACTCATTCCTTTTTAAGGGAACCTAGTCATGCGATTCCATTGTTAGTTAAAAATGTTTGTGATGATTTGCTCTTTTATTGTAATAGGTCATGCAAAACAAAGTACAGATGGCAAGAAAAGAAAAGAAATGACATTTGCTTTTAGTTTACTTTGTTTTCCAAGTTCATATGGAGGCTCATTGGTGATTGGTTGTGTGGGATGATAATTCAGGTGCTCCATTACGTATAGCTTTGTGGTAAAATAGTGACGTACCCATTTGATTTAGGAAATTGGCTTCATTAACATTAAGTTCTTATGCAGGTGAGCTAAGAAAAATGGACAACTTGATTGCTTGAACCCTCTACAGCTGGAGACCTTGATGGTGGAGTTCTTTGATAAGGGCAACTCATATTCAAGGTGAATAATAGCACTTGTGTTGATTTCCCTTTAATGACTATTCTTATATATGCACGAGGTTTGTTTTTTGAGTGCTTCCTAGAATGACACTACCTTGCCGTCAATAAATACCATGTGCATTATAAAATCTACATGTAATCAGCTAAACTCTATACTTCTTTACCTAATCAATGTGTAATATGTGCATAACTACTCTAATAACTGAAACTCAGTTTTTATTTGCTTAGAGGAAACTGTAGGAGCCAGAAACTTCATAATAATGAGAGTTCTCTGGTCCTTTTGAAAGATGAGGACACTGTAAAGTTAAGAATTGCTTTTTGCGTCAAAAACAAATGACACTCTGGGGGTTGAGCCTGCTCATTGTTTCTTCGCAACATTTTGGGTTGTTGGTTTTGGTTAGTTGGGGGTGTCTTGGGTGGCTATTGTGTCTCGTATCCTTTGGGGTGGTATCTATCTTTGGCCATTATACTTTCTTAGTGCCAGTGGGGTACATCTGTTTCTCTGCTGCTACTTCTACACTTTATTGCTCACTACTGCATATGAGGGATCTTATTGCAACCAGTTTTTGCTACACAAAGTTAATGCTGAAAATATTTTGAAGTTGCAGCTATATTTTGCTGTCACTATATACTGCAACATTTTTGAGTAAACTACACCATTGATTGGAAAAATGCTGACCATGATGATGCTATTTTGCTATCCTTTCATGCTATTTGGTAAAATCTACTGCCATCACATGGTATGGCATGACTGCTACATTACCATGACCATGTTACAGTGAAGAATTGCATTATGCTTGAAGGATGGGATTTTGTTGATACTCTTACCAAGGCATTCCTTACCTGATTAAACTACGCCACTGATTGGAAAATCTTAATGCTGAACCACTATGCTGCTAGCATACCATACTATACTTCTTTTCTAACCTCTTTTATTATCTTCCTACTTCCCACTTTTATCTTGTTCTTCTGTGGCCTCTTTTACCATTCTACCATTTTCCAATCCGTTCTCTTCAACGGGCATAATATTCGTGCTATGCACGAGGCCGGAACCTAGTATGGGTAGAAAAACGTAACAAGAGCAAAATCTCTTCGTCAAAACTCCAATGCACAGAACATGAAGGGTAATGTGGCAAAAACGTTTCACTACAAGAGCAATGTTATGGTAGAAAGAATATGATAACTTAAGTTTTTCTGAAAGATCGTATAATGGGTTTTGAGACGGCTTGATGTTATTTAACGTTAATTAGATATTTACTGTACGAAATAAAATTTGACCAAAAGTTGCAATTCTCTTGATTTCATTAGCATGTGCACATGTAAAGCTGGCTATGTTTGTTTAGGCTGCGTTCTTATGAACTTAATTTAAATTTAACTTAAATTTAAAAATTGTCCTTATTTGAAATTTTTTTTTGCATTTGTTAGTTTTGTGCCAATTTTTTTTTGGATTATTGATTCGTCTTGACGAGAGTAACCAGAAAAGTAAAATTTTTAACTTTTACCCAAGTATTTTGAGAAATAACAACTTTTTAGCCGAAAAAGTCATTTTTTTTGGTGCTAAAAAGTGGTTATTTCTCAAAATATTTGGGCAAAAGTAAAAAAACTTTACTTTTCTGATTCCTCTCGTCAAGACGAATCAATAATCCACAAAAGTTTGGCGCAAAACTAACAAATGTAAAAAAAATTCAAATAAAAATAAATTTCAATTATAAGTTAAGTTCATAAGAATGCAGCTTTACTGACCAAAAGTAAAAAGTTTGCTCCATACATAATTGACTATGGTACTATTAAAAGGTCAGGCTGCAACAAAGTATTTTTTTTTAAATTTTCTATTCTCGACGTGAATGGCCTTCTTTGACCAAACAAGGAGAGGAGATTAGTCGAAGTGCATGTCAATTGGCCCAAACACCCCTGACTGTCGAACAAAAAAAACTTAATGTAATTTTTACTTGTTCGATGGCTCATTACAACATTATGTTATGTTTGATCACGCTCTTCCATATGGTTAACTTTGATTACTTTCTCTGTCCCAATTTAATTGTCATTCATTTTATTCTAATTGATTAAAAAATTAGTTATATCTTTAAATTTATAATCAATTTCATATCGAATATGGATCTTGTCTAATAGGATCTCGATTAGTTCTATAATGCAATATTTTCGAAATCACATAAAATTTTATAAATTTCAAGATATAATCAATTCAAAAGTGATACAAGTTCCAAAAAAAACAATTAAATTAGGACAGAATGAGTACATTATTTAATCGTGCATATCACAAGTTTGCTGCTAGTAATTAAATAAATAAAAGAATAGTGATTTTGGCACTCCAAAAATTGATAGATGGACTCCAAAATTGAATTGTATTAATACAAAACGAATTTGTTTTGGAGCTCTTCCATCAAAAATCATAAAAAACAATTCATATGTATACATATATACTATCGTAGTTATTACTATTTCATTTATGATTGGTGGGGTCCCTACCTGACCCAATGATGAATTCTATATCGGAAAGTCTACACTTACCGACCCAAAATCTCGATCGGAATCCCGACGCCCTACCAGGCACACTTCGGCCACCAACCAGCCTATCCGAGCCGTCCAAAAATTCTAAAAAAAAAATCGAGTGGGCCTTCGGGAGAATAAACAGCATCCGACGTGTGTAGATGGCCGATCCAAACAATCCATTTTTGTGTTTGGATTGGCCAAAAATGGTGTTTGGATCGGCCAAAAATGGAGTACTTGGATCGGCCACCTACACACGTTGGATGCCATTTATTCTCGCAGAAGCCCACTTGGTTGTTTTTATAGAATTTTTGGACGGCTCGGATCAACCGTCCGGTGGCCAGAGTGTGGCAGGCGGGGCATTGGGATTCCGATCGAGATTCCACCCGTCGGGGGAACTGTAGCCCCACTGATTCTATATATACTATAGTACGGTAAAAAATTTATGGGACGGAGGGTGTAAAAAATAAGAGTACTAGGGGTATATCCGTCCAAAAAAACCATCCTTATATTGTCCACAATAATTCCGGACGCCAAAATCTAATTAAATGGGTTGCATCCCTATCCGTTCCCCTATATAAAGATTGATTCTTAGGAGTAGAGGATTTTGAAAAAACGCGAGAGAGTTGGAGGTTTTTGGGAAATAGTCAGCCGGCAGAACACCATGTCTGGTATATACACTCTTCCACTCCTCGTATTTACTCATCTTCTACTCTCTTCCTCTCTCTCTCTCGACATTTTTTGTTACTCCTCTTCTACGCCATTTTGGTTTTTGGGAAAGATCGATCTCTGTTCTTTATGTTCTACTCCTCTTCTCTCTCTTGTATTTATCTTGTATTTATTTTCTGTTTTTTGTTCCGGTTTTCGGATTTTATGTTATACTCCTCCTCTGTCTGGCTCTGTCCGTATATATTGTAAAACTAAAACCCATTTCCGTTTTCTTTATTTTTGTTTCCATTATTTGCTGTTTTTTGTTCCGATTTTTTGTCTATTTTTGGTTTTAGTATTTTATGTTCTACTCCTCTCTCTCTCCCTCTGAGCTCTCTCCATATATACATTGAAACTTATACCCATTTCTGTTTTCTTTATTTTTGTTTCCATTATTTTCTCTTTTTTTTCCCCGATTTTCTGTCTGTTTCTGGTTTTAGTATTTTATGCGCGCTCTCCCTCTCTCTCTCAGCTCTGTCCATATATACATTGAAACTAAACCCCATTTCCGTTCTCTTTTTTTGTTTCCATTATTCTCTTCTTTTTTTCCCGATTTTGTCTGTTTCTGGTTTTAGTATATTTTATGTTCTCTCTCTGAGCTCTCTCCATGTATATATTTAAACAAAAACCTATTTTCGTTTTTTCTTTTATTGTTACCATTATTTTCTGTCTGTTTCTGGTTTTAGTATTCTATGTTCTCTCCTTGTCTGAGCTCTCTCCATATATACACTGAAATAAAAACCCATTTCCATTTTCTCTTATTCTTGTTGTGAGTGTGGTGTTCGACTTATTATTTTTGGTGTTTTGTTGGATCTGACTATGTTGATGTGGCCGTTTTCTGTCTTCTTTTTTTTTGTTCCCATTGGTTTTCTGTCTTCTTTTTTTTACTAAAAATAAAAAGTGGAGTGTAAATGATAGAAAAGGTTCTGGTAGAGTCTCTCACTGTTCTATGGTTTCTCTGCATGTGTTTTGTATTAACGAATTTTTTCTTTTTTCTCTGTTGTGTTCTCACACAGATATTCAAATCCTCTTTCTTTTTTTTTAAATTTTGCTTTATGATTTTTTTTAGAAACTTCAGCTACTCGTAACCCTCTCGGTGAGCTCACTAAACTAGATGAGTTTGAGAAAAAGTTGAAGGCCTCCTAGAGGTGGAGGAGAAATTGAGGGACAGAGCTGAACAAGCTCACTTCCCTGGGTGGCCAGTCCCAAGTTCTGATAATGTACGTTGCTACCAGTGCACTATTTTTACAAAATAGTGTCCATTCTTATGCTAGGTTCACCGGTCTGTTTTTTAGTTCTATCTCAATTGCTGTCTTCGTTGTGGGTGTGTGGCTGTCTACGTATGTTGCAAGGCAAAAGCTAAAGAATTTGGCTGCCCCGGTGCAGCTTTTGAACAAGAGAATAAGCATTCTCCACGATAGCATCGATGCATTCATGCACAAATTCCATAGAAAAAAGGTTTAGCCAAGTTGGATTGGTTTAACCCATCCTAGAACAGTAATTCCATCTGATGCAACTCGCATGGAGATTCTCTTTGAGCGTAGGTTGAGAATTATTTTTGAGGAAACTAATGCATCAGATGACTTTAGAAAGTCTTACCTTGGTATGGTCACTTTGTTCACAGTGGCAGCAGCAACCGTTGCAGTTGGCAGCTTTGCCACATCTCTATACTCTTGTTTTGCAGGTAAATTTTGAAGGAGTTACAAATTTATTTTTTGTATTTTTCTTCTTGTCGTAGGATAACTACTAATACCAAATGTTTTTGGTTGTTTTTAAGTGGTAAAGGACTACGTGGCGAGCTTTAGCAATATTAGCCCAGCAACTCGGAGTGGTGGATGTGTTCTGCCAGTTTTCAGTAACTAATAGTATCTGTTTTGCTTTGTTCTGGTTTTTCTGTATTTCTGACGTGGGTTGTTCTAGTTTTTATGTATTTCAGTTTCCATGGAATTTTCAAGTTGGCTGTTGCCCAGTTTTCAGTAACTAGTAGTATCTGTTTTGGTAAAATGTAATTTAACACTGGGAATCTAGTTCTGTGGGTTTTTTCGTTAGAAAAATTAACGGTGTTAAATAATACTCCCTCCGTCCCAAATTGATTGTCCGGTCCGCAAAACGGAGTGTTAAAAATAATACAATTTTTGCAAAAAAAAATCTAAAGTTTTTCAACAACTTACTAGATATCAATGAGTATTTTTAATTTGTGAAAAAAGTTTGAATTTTTTCTTGAAAAAATTGCATTATTTTTAACGCTCCGTTTTGCGGACCGGACAATCAATTTGGGACGGAGGGAGTATGTTCAAGTTTGATTTATTCATGAGTGGAGCTCATCTCAAAACGAGCTTGAATTCTTTGAACTACATAGTTTCAATTGCCGACGCACAAGCTTTCAAATTGCCAAAGTTGTAGCAGAATTCTTGTATAATCGGGCATTTAAAAGGAGTTACTTGGTTAATTGAAATAAAATCAAGGACCATTACGTCAATGATCATCTGTCAACCGCTGCAAAGTAACTCCTAAACAATAAACAACGAATGAGGTACTTATAGCAGAGATATAAAATTTGAATTTGTGATTTTGGCACTCCAAAAATTGATGAAGAGGTTCAGTTTATCAATTTTTGGAGTGCCAAAATCACAATCCAAATTTTATATTTCTGCGATAAGTACCTCCGTTGTTTATTGTTAAGGTTATCTCCTTATTAATATCTTGGTCAATTGGCTGTTAACATTTTTTTTCATTCTAAGACACTTGCGGCGGCGGTTGACGGATGATCATTGACGTAATGGTCCTTGATTTTATTTTGATTAATCAAGTAACTCCTTTAAATGCCCGATTATACAAGAATTCTGCTACAACTTTGGCAATTTGAAAGCTTGTGCGTCGGCAATTGAAACTATGTGGTTCAAAAAATTCAAGCTCGTTTTGAGATGAGCTTCACTCATAAATAAATAAAATTTGAACATATTATTTAACACCGTTAATTTTTCTAACGAAGAAACCCACAGAACTAGATTCCCAGTGTTAAATTACATTTTACCAAAACAGATACTACTAGTTATTGAAAACTGGGCAACAGCCAACTTGAAAATTCCATGGAAACTGGAATACATAAAAACTAGAACAACCCACATCAGAAATACGGAAAAACCAGAACAAAGCAAAACAGATACTAGTAATTATTGAAAACTGGCAGAACGCATCCCCCAATCCGAGCTACTGGTCTAATATTGCTAAAGCTCACCACGTAGTCCTTTACCACTTAAAACAACAAAAAACATTTGGTATTAGTAGTTATCCTACGACAAGAAGAAAAATACAAAAATAAATTTGTAAATCCTTCAAAATTTACCTGCAAAACAAGAGTATAGAGATGCAGCAAAGCTGCCAACTGCAATGGTAGCCGATGCCACTGTGGACAAAATGACCATACCAAGGTAAGACTTTCTAAAGTCATTTGATGCATTAATTTCCTCAAAAACAACTCTCAGCCCACGCTCAAAGAGAGTCTCCATGCAAGTTGCATAAGGTGGAATTATTGTACCAGGATGGGTCAATCCGACTCGGGTAAACCTTTTTTCTATGGAATTTGTGCATGAATGCATCAATGCTATCGTGGAGAACGCTTATTCTCTTGTTCAAAGCTGCCCAGGGTGGCCAAATTCTTTAGCTTCTGCCTCGCAACATACGTAGACAGCCACACACCCACAATGAAGGCAGCAATTGAGAGAGAACTCAAAAACAAACCGGTGAACCTAGCATACGAGTCGACATACAAAATAGTGCACTGGCAACAACGTACATCATCAGAACTTGGGACTGGCCACCCAGGGAAGTGAGAGCTTGTTTAGCTCTGTCCCTCAATTTCTCCTCCACCTCTAGGAGGCCTTCAACTTTTTCTCAAACTCATCTAGTTTAATGAGCTCGCCCTCTGTGGGGATAAGGAGGTGGACGGGGAGGGTACGAGTAGTTGAAGTTTCTGAAAAAAATCATAAAGCAAAATTTAAAAAAAAAAAAAGGATTTGAATATATATGTGAGAACACAACGGAGAAAAAAGAAAAAACTCGTTAATACAAAACACATGCAGAGCAACCGTAGAATAGTGAGAGAGACTCTACCAAAACCTTTTCTATCATTTACACTCCGCTTTTTATTTTTAGTATAAAAAAAAGGACAGAAAACCGATGGGAACAAAAAAAAAAGAAGACGGAAAACGGCCACATCAGCATAGTCAGATCCAACAAAACACCAAAAATAATAATTCTAACACCACACTATAATAATTCTAACACCACACTCACAACAAGAATAAGAGAAAATGGAAATGGGTTTTTGTTTCAATTTATATATGGAGAGCTCAGAAAGAGAGAGAGAACATAAAATACTAAAACCAGAAACAAACAAAAAATCGGAACCAAAAATAGAAAATAATGGAAACAAAAAAAAAGAAAATGGAAATGAGTTTTTGTTTCAATGTATGTATTGGAGAGAGAGAGAGAGAGAGCATAAAATACTAAAACCAGAAACAGACAAAATCGGAAAAAAAAAGAAGAGAATAATGGAAACAAAAAAAGAGAAAACGGAAATGGGTTTTAGTTTCAATGTATTACTCTAAATCTATTCTTTCTCTCAAGCAAATTTTCTAAGAAAATGTTCTTGCCCGTTTTGGTGAATTTAGCCATTTCAATGAGGGGTTTGACTCTAAAGTTAGATCTTGTAATTATCAGGAAAAAAAAAAACAGGAGTGCCTGAAGTTAGATCCCATTTCAAGAACCACCCTCGTTTACATAAATTATGGACAAAGTATGAAAATATGAACATTAAAGAACAAGTTCCCTAAGAATTAACTTCAGATAACTATATAAAGCTGAAAGTTTTTGAATGGTGTTGGCAACTTTTGTCTTGTAAACCAATCATTCTAGTCTATTCCTAAATGACGTCCTTATAGAAAAATTGAACTTATTTTTCTGAATATTTGAAAAGCTTATAATAATTTTGTACTTAATTTTTCAGTCTATCCAATTTAATCTTGATAAAATACGTAGAAATTTTTAATCTACTATATATATAAAAATATGAAGAACATGGAAACACCTCCAGAAACTAACACAAGTTTAACAACTGAAAATGTAGACTGTTTTTCTAACACTTTTTGTCCATGACAACATTCTGGAAGTTAGGTCTTCATCTCTCCATTCTTTTTTCGTCCATGCAACCCATGTACTACAAAATAATGGTCCATTTGGATGCGGAATAAAGATTAGGGGCATTAGTTATGAAGGGAGGGATAAGATAGTATGAGGTATTATGTAAGAATGGTGGATCCACATTGATATAACGGGGGATTAAATAGTACTTGGTTTCGAAAAGGATAAAATGAGGGGAATAAGGTTATTTTGTAGTTGAAATGGAACAAAGAGGAGATATTATCCCGGATTATTATGTAAGAACACCTCAAAATCTCCCCATAAATAATCCTCCCGCCGAGAGTATTAGGAAATACAAGAGAATCCGGAGCTTAGCTATTACTCCCGGCAAATTTGAGTGACCAAATTTGAAGCTCAAAAAACAAATTCCATTTGTAATGCATCTTGATCACTTCAACAATCTTGTCTAAACGTCTTCCAAAATCATTCACTTTCAATTCACTTCACCAATTTTGTAAGAACCACATCTCGCAACTAGTTGTGCAAGCTTAACAACAACCGTAGTAGCAGCTTCTTGCGCACATCAATAGCATTAGCTCCCACATGATCCTATAACGCAACCACATGTCTAAGTTTCTAGTGCTCTTAACGTTGTATGCATAGGAAACTTCAAGCAAGTATTTGGGCAACCGTTTCTTACCTCAAGTTCCCGTGTATTCATCCGGCCCCCCGTCCAGTGCTCCATGAATTTTAAAGTATAAATTCCACAATCGTGCCTGCATCCACGTAAATGCAGTTCATAAAAATGCATGCATTATGTCGACATTAGAGTAGGTGTAGTATAAGTAACCATTCACGTGTTCGATTGCTGTGGGACTTCTGGTTCATGCACAAGCCACTGATTCCACGGGGTATGCAGTTGTTTCCTTGTCCGAGTCCAACTCAATACGTTGAACAACATCCCTACTTGACTCACTCCAACAAAATAGGTACATTACATTATGCTGAGGTTGACACTTAAATGACCATGCGAAAAGGAAATTAACATTCAACAAACATGCGTGGCCTGTGCTTACCACTATAATAATAGTTACGTTCTTATCGGTAGTTTTAACACCATTGAGTCAAGAACTTCAATCCGCTTACCCACCAAGTTGACAACAACACAATACCAATGTTTAATATCAGTCAGGGACACCGGTAGAAACAGCTGCATAAACCCATAAGGATTTGCAAATAAGTATTATCGGGATTCAAGCATGGAGGACAAATACATCACAATGATAGTTTCACAAAAAATAGACTGTAAAACTTGCCAGATTGCATATTGTATCCCAAAATGTTTGCATCCATTGGATCTTCAATGACCTTCTGATCTTGTATTTTATCTAAATTCAACAAATTGTATTATAAGGGGATGTAATGGAAGAAAAATATAAATTACCACCACTATAAAAAATTAGCCGAACGAGTAAGGAATTTCAAATTACACATATTTTAAATTACCACAAAGGAACTTGAGAATATGTGTCGTGTTGGATGAGAGACCCCTTCTTTGATTGGGGCCTTCGCCTTTTCTTGTTTCATCAACCATTCGGTCATCGTTGTCATCACCTAAAAAACCATTCCAATAAAGACAAAATGGGACATCAATATAAGTGAAGAAATGAAGACTGAATATCTAATGAACACTTGCAATTCCTAATTCATGCATTTGTAGATAAATTTGTGCAATGGACTATAAATTACCATAGTCGACATATAACCCATTGGTTTGAACACTTCGTGTAACATATCATGCGATAAATGGATATTCCCGCCGTCCATTTTAAAAATATAGTCTCTGCAAGTACCAACTTATTTAATTATCGCGTACTTATGACCAAATTGAAAATCACAAGAGAACAGTTTTAGAATGTAGGAGTTAGTAGTCATACTCTTCTCCTGTTTTGTTTGGTGGTTCCATCACATACGCCCACACTCGACTTTCTTGTTTTGTAAGTTTTGAAAGTTTGACCTCCGGTGGAGCCACGTACGGCGTTCTTGTCGCTTTAGTTGGTTTGAAAGTCCTCATACCCTGTTTCGTCGATGGTCGGGTTACGGACTTACTTTTCTGAATATGTGTATGCGGCCCTTTGTTCAATGGCGGAGTCAATGGGAGTTCTTCTTTTTCAACCTCTTGACAAATAACCAATGGGTATGAAGGTTAGGCGTGAAGGTGAACCCCTTATTCAGTCATGGACGATAAAGTTAATAAAAGAACGTATTGCAAAGGAGGAGACGTTGGAGCTAGTAGATCCAATTTCTAAGTGATGGGAGAAGGAGATCAAGAGGTTGAAAAAGAAGAACAACTCTCATTGACTCCGCCATTGAACAAAGGGCCGCGTACACGTATTCAAAAAAGTAAGTCCATAACCCGACCATCGACGAAATGGGGTACGAGGACTTTCAAACCAAGTAAAAGCGATAAGAACGCCGTACGTGACTCCACTGGAGGTCAAACTATCAAAGCTTACAAAACAATAAAGTCAAGTGTGGGCGTATGTGATGCAACCACCAAACAAAACACGAGAAGAGTATGATTACTAACCCCTACATTCTAAAACCACCCTCCTGTGATTTTCAATTTGGTCATAAGTACGTGATAATTACATAAGTTGGTACTTGCAGGGACTATATTTTTAAAATGGACGGCAGGAAGATCCATTTATCGCATGATATGTTACACGAACTGTTCAAACCAAGAGGTCATATGTCGACTATGGTAATTTATAGTCCATTGCACAAATTTATCTACAAATGCATGAATTAGGAATTGCAAGTGTCATTAGATATTCAGTCTTCATTACTTCACTTATATTGATGTCCCATTTTGTCTTTCTTGGAATGGTTTTTCAGGTGATGACAACGATGACCGAATGGTTGATGAAACAAGAAAAGGCGAAGGCCTCAATCAAAGACGGGGTCCCTCATCCAACACGACACATATTCTCAAGTTCCTTTGTGGTAATTTAAAATATGTGTAATTTGAAATTCCTTACTCGTTCAGCTAATTTTTTATAGTGGTGGTAATTTATATTTTTCTTCCATTCCATTCCGTTATAATACAATTTGTTGAATTTAGATAAAATACAAGATCAGAAGGTCATTAAGATCCAGTGGATGCAAACATTTTGGGATACAATATGCAATCTGGCAAGTTTTACAGTCTATTTTTTGTGAAACTATCATTGTGATGTATTTGTCCCATGCTTGGATCCCGATAATACTTATTTGCAAATCCTTATGGGTTTATGCAGCTGTTTCTACCGGTGTCGCTGACTGATATTAAACATTGGTATTGTGTTGTTGTCAACTTAGTGGATAAGCGGATTGAAGTTCTTGACTCAATGGTGTTAAAACTACCAATAAGAACGTAACTATTATTATAGTGGTAAGCACAGGCCAGGCATGTTTGTTGAATGTTAATTTCCTTTTCGCATGGTCATTTAAGTGTCAACCTCAGCATAATGTAATGTACCTATTTTGTTGGAGTGAGTCAAGTAGGGATGTTGTTCAACGTATTGAATTGGACTCGGACAAGGAAACAACTGCATACCCCGTGGAATCAGTGGCTTGTGCATGAACCAGATGTCCCACAGCAATCGAACACGTGAATGGTTACTTATACTACACCTACTCTAATATCGACATAATGCATGCATGTTTATGAACTACATTTACGTGGATGCAGGCACGATTGTGGATTTTATACTTTAAAACTCATGGAGCACTGGACGGGGGGCCGGATGAATACACGGGAACTTGAGGTAAGAAACGTTTGCCCAAATACTTGCTTGAAGTTTCCTATGCATACAACGTTAAGAGCACTAGAAACTTAGACATGTGGTTGCGTTATAGGATCATGTGGGAGCTAATGCTATTGAGCAAGAAGCTACTAGTACTGTTGCTGTTAAGCCTGCACAACCAATTGTGAGATGTGGTTCTTACAAAATTGGTGAAGTGAACTGAAAGTGAATGATTTTGGGAGACGTTTAGACAAGATTGCTGAAGTGATCAAGATGCATTAAGTGGAATTTGTTTTTTGGGCTTCAAATTTGGTCGCTCAAATTTGCCGGGAGTATTAGCTAAGCCCCGGATTCTCTTGTATTCTCTAATACTCCCGGCAGGGAGATTATTTATGGGAAGGTTCTTAGGTGTTATTACATAATAACCCCGGATAATATCTCCTCTTTCTTCCATTTCAACTATAAATTAACCTTATTCCCCTTATTTTATCCTTCATCCAAACCAAGTACTATTTATCCCCCGTCATATTAATATAGATCCACACTTCTTATATAATACCCCATACTATTTTATCTCTCCCTTCATAACTAATACCCCCAATCCTTATCCCGCATCCAAATGGGCTGTTATTTTGTAGTACATGGGTTGCATAGACGAAAAAAGAATGGAGAGAAATGAAGACCTAACTTCTATAATGTTGTCATGAACAAAAAGTGCTAGAAAAACAGTCTACATTGTCAGCCTCGTTAAATTTGTGTTAGTTTCTAGAGGTGTTTCCATGTTCTTCATATTTTTATATATATAGTAGATAGAAATTTTCTACGTATTTTTTCAAGATTAAACTGGATAGACTGAAAAATTAAGTACAAAATTATTATAAAAAGCTTGTATATTCCAAAGGAATAGGCTTTTCAAATATTCAGAAAAATAAGTTCAATTTTTCTATAAAGACGTCATTTAGGAATAGACTAGAATGGATGGTTTACAAGACAAAAGTTGCCAACATCATTAAAAAACTTTCAGCTTTATATAGGTTTTTGAAGTTAATTCTTAGGGAACTTGTTCTTTAATGTTCATATTTTCATACTTTGTCCATAATATATGTAAACGAGGGTGGTTCTTGAAATGGGATCTAACTTCAGGCACTCTTGTTTTTTTTTTTCCCTGCTAATTACAAGATCTAACTTTAGAGCCAAACCCCTCATTGAAATGGCTAAATTCACCAAAACGGGCAACAAAGAACATTTTCTTAGAAAATTTGCTTGAGAAAAAGAATAGATTTAGAATCAATAGAAAGAAGTGTTGCGCTATGGTCCAAAAGTAATCAAAGTAGCAGGTAGAAGCCCAAAAGTTTGGCTTGTTTGCCCAATTAAGGCTGTACACTGTATGAAATTCGGCTCGACTGAGTACTAAATATCTGGCTAGCTAAACCCTGTTTGACGTACGGGCAATTTCCAGTGAAATAGTACTGATCAATGCATGAACTACTATGAATTACCAACTCAAGTTGAAGGGTAACTCAGGCCTAGGCAAAGATGCTATACTCCAGTGGCAAACTCTTTTTGCTGTTGCCCTTTGGCAAACTTGGAAAAACCGTAACAAAATAAGTTTTGATTCTATTCAAAACCTAAAATAATAGTATAATATAGGGCAACGACTTTCGCACTTCTCAAATTATTTACTGCACTTCAAAAGGAGAATGCAAAAATCAAGTCCATATATGGGTTGATTTTGGCACTTCCCTTTTGGAGTGCGGTTGTTAATCTAGGAGTGCGAAAATCAATTCCCTACTAGAGTATATACCATTTTTTTCTCTCCGCCAACCAATAAACTTTATGCATACATGTTGTGTTCAATTGATTTGAAAAATGAAGTACTATCTCTCTACATATACGAAAACACAAAAGGGTGTGCTAAATGAGGAGGCTCGATCAATAGGAGGACAAGTGATGCTTTCACATTGGTCAGCATTTTTACAACACATTTTTAGTAATTTTACACTTGAATTCCGATGAAGACCCAAATTCTAAATACTATATTCCATAAAATATATATTGCCGCATCACCAAAATCGCAGGGAATATGATAGAGCATGGTTCAGTTTTATCAGGTGCAGTTCAGGTTTCAAGTGGTGATCCATAACAAAGAAAATCTGCATTTGTTGCCTGGTGGAACATATCCTGCCTGTAATTAAAATGCTGCTTTTAATAGTGAGCGCAAAGTAATCCTGAGAGACAGAAACTAACAGAAAACGAGGACACAACTCAGCATAAAGCCCAGAAACATATATAGAGGTCCTAGGAGACCAAATCCAAACCGAATTTGTTAGAGGATGTGTTCATGCCTTGGCCAACCAGTTTAGCGGCAACACTCAAACGGCAGTGTTGTGTCATCTTTTGGTGCATGCCGCTGTTGAGCCAAAAGGAGAGGTGGAGGCTCCATTTGCTCTCTACTAGCAGGTAGTGGAAGTAGACAAAGGCAAGATGCCTAGCCAAGTAGAGAGCCTCTTCGAACTTGTCCGTGTTTCCATCCAAAGAAGACCACAACCACATAGTCCAACCCATACTTCTCTCTCTGCACAACTTTTTTCTTCTGTCTGTGTTGGAAATGATATCTTGGTGATCCCTCTAAGTTTAAAGGATAAAATGATTAGAAAAATAAGTTATTCGCACCCGAAGCAAACGGATTGGGGATTGGAGTACTTAATTTTTTAGAACCGCGTTGACCTTTTATCTAATAAATGCATCCCTTCCAGAAGTCGGGGTATGTTGCACGTATTAGCTCTAGAATTACTACGGTTATCCGAGCTCAATCACATGAGAATAGGAGTTTACCCGGTGGTTTGCTTTGTTTTTGTTTCGCCCTAGTAAACCTAAAGTAATTATATATGTTTTTGTTTGGATTGGATAAATATATATCATGGGGAATCAGATAAAGAGGTGTAAATTGCTTTTGTGATAAACAATCAGTCAATGTGACATAATAATTCCTACAAATCAAGTGGATCGATCTTATATTAATCCTTGTGTGCAGTTTTCTGGACTTTGCATTTTCTGTCCACACACACACACACACACACACACACATATATATATATATATATATAGGGTCGGTTCCGGAGATACCCAAACACACACCCCATCTCAGCCCTCCATTTCAAGGGCTGAGATTAAATCCACTCCACCCCTAAAAACCATCTACTTCCCTTCTTCTCCCTTCACTTCTCCAGTCCAACACCCACCCCTCCACTCCGAGCTCCAACCGACGAGCCCCAGCTGCCGACGACCCACCACCTTTCTCACGCTCTCTTGCTCATGTCTGAGAGACCCACCCCCGCTGCCCAACCTCTCCATCTCCATCTCCCTCCACTCCGACCGACAAGCCCAGCCGCCGAAGACTCTCCACCGCGCGCCACCGCCGCCACTCTTCTCCCTCTTTCTGTGGCGTACTACTGGAAGGCAAGGTCGAAGCACAGTCAACTTGCGAAAATTGAATCACCCACCACCAAAGCTCCATTGCCAAGGTCTCTCCTCCTCCTCCTTCTTTTCTTGCTAGTTGCTTCTCTGTTTCTTTGTGTTTTTAGGTAAAATACTTCTCCTAGTTTTTTTCATACATATTACATAATCTATTGCAGGATATTCAACGAGTATGAGGAACATGATTTTGCGAGGACTAGTAGCACTGCTACACAGAAGGTCTGAGGCAATTGTTCCACTCTGTCTTTTGCACATGTTTGTGCTCCCTTGAACTTGAGTTGCTCTACTACTGTACATGTTATCTGTTGGTGGTTGTGCTGTGGTAGACCTCCACCAAAGAAGATAAAAGTTATTGCCCGAGAGGAATTGTGAATTTCAGGATTTATTTCAACCCTTCTAGATATCCGTTCCAGTTCTTTTTCCTGTCCAAAATGTCCAGTGTACTGTTCAAGCATCACGTAGTATTTTTTCATGGTCAAATGTGAATGACCAAAGCGGACTCATTATTGTTTGGCGCATCAAATTGCATACTGTTTCACTTTAGTTCACTGACTGAACATACCTCAGCTAAAGCTCACTTCACCAATTAGGATTGAAGAGTTTACATTGCTCTAGGATTTCTTTCGGATTATACAATTACAGCATTTAATTCCTTTGACATTTACGTGTGTTCTTTCTTCTGACATGTGGCAAATATCACAATTTTTGCCACCTGAATCTGAGTTTCATTAATGTTTCGATTATTAGATGTTACTCACATATATTGTGCTCATATTTTCGCCTTCCAATTTGCAGGTGGAGCTTAATGAAGGTCCTCTGGACCAGTTCACACATGAGATAGAGTCCTACGTGCGCAAGCAAGGGATGCCTGTTAGGTTGAATAAAGGTGAGTCATCCCCTTCCCCCCACCCCAACACACGCACATGTTTGCTAGTTAGTTCATCTAATGGACTCAGTTCGCGCTGAGCAGGAGTGGTGGAGCTTGTTTCGGACTTTGTTGTTTGTGAAGAGGGGAAGCCATTTTCTCCAGAGTCAGCATGCATACTGGTTTGCTCTATTCCCAATGTGAAATATTTTTCTATTTCTTTTTATCTGTTCAGAAAAGAGGGAATTTTCTATTTTTCCATGAAACTGAATACTTTTTCCCTGGCATGGTTTTTTAGGTTCCTGTTGATTACAGTTATTCGAAGATAGATTTCGTTATAGTTGCCATTAGAAACAGATAGATTGTGCACGTGTATGTGGGTTAAATCCTGCACCACACATGATCATTTCAGCCCGAGTCCTATGAGAGCAATGTAGTTCTTTTTGCTTTGGGTATTGGATAGTGGATGTAGCTGATGATGCTATCAAATGGTCAGGGTATATTGTTGAAGTGCTCAAATTTGTTGATAGGCTTGATGGATCACACTGTTGGTTCGTTTTCATTTAGTTCATGTTATGAAGGACAGATACAGTAGCAGTCCCAACGGATGCACTTTGCTGCAGAAAGGTTTTTTTATTGTGGCAACTTATTGAGTAAAGATGAAACTAGATTAAGGTTGTCCCTACAGGAACACTGTTCAAAATCACCAACAGAACCAAGGGCCAAGGCTATCTTTGGAAAAGAAAGTACCACAATTCTTATATAGTTATATATATTAGAGAATAGACACCATAACTGTAAAGCAAATACTAATTGCCATGGAGCAAATACTTTTGGGGACCATTAGTATACTCAAGTCACAGATGAATACCTGCATATTTTCTTGTGTTGGTTCTTATACCATTTGATATCAGTAATTACTTATTACTATTAGCTGTGGAGTTGCACATGTATGAAGGTTTTGGGATGTATGCAGAGTCATGTAAGTTTTTGAATAAAAGAGTTTTGACCTATGATGCACGGACACGGACACCAAAACCGACACCAGAACACGGGAATTCTAAAAAAATGGGGACACGCCACGTGTATATTTATTTATTTATATATAAATAAATAATTATAGTTTAACACCCAGAAATTTTAAAAAAATTATAATTTGGCCCCAAATCTTTTTTAAAAATTACAGTTTGACCCCATTTTTTTTCGAAAATTACAGTTTGGCCCCCAAAATTTAAAAAAATTTACAATTTGGCCCCTGCCGTGTCCCCATCGGTGTCCCGCCGTGTCCCCTTAAAATTTAATATTAAAATATGGGACACGCCACGTGGCGTGTCCCGTACGTATCTCCGAGGTGTCCCGCCATGTCCCCGTGTCCTGACACTATGATTTTTCAACCTCTAGAGGTGTCGGTGCTTCATAGGTTTTGACTGTATCATGCAGCGTATGCTTGGTATCAAGGTGGCCTCCTTTCGGCTGCAGTTCGTTTGCAGATGGAGCCCCGAGGGATTTGAAGTTTATAAAGAAGGGTTAGATGATGGACTTAGATGTTGAATCCTCCTAGTGTTAATGTTCAAGGATCCACAACGATGTCGTCTTTGCCAAGTAATAGAGTATTAGAGTGCCGGCATTCTTAGGGGCATCTAAGTTTTTTTCTGGATAACTGGTGAGCATATCTCAGGATACTTATTGATGCCATGAGGAATTTACACAAACCTGAGGCTCCATGTTTGCCATTGGCCCATTGCTATGTCAGCTTCCCAAATTTGCTTTCTTGCTGATCCAATGAAGCCAGAGAGAGAAGAATCCTTCATTCCTTCCCTAAACCAAAAATCAGACCAAATAGACTATCAGAACTTTTCCCACAATCCCATGGGCCACGATTGAACACACTGAGAGATTCAGAAAAAGGCTAAACTAAGAAAGCAAGAAGCGTAAAATCTTCACATAGTAAGAACGAGTCAGAAACAACAAAACTCCAATCCTTACTTTATCTAAAACAAATCATTATGAAATCATAAGACACTATCAAGTTGAATTAAATAGAAACTAATTAATTAACAGCATGGGGTCGAGACTGTGTATGAAGTTTTATCAACAAGGAAGAGAGATGTAACCCAATTGTCTTGTGAGCTAATGTAGGGTGCAATATATACAAATACCATTAATGTAACATGGGCTTTCTTTTCCCTCCATTTATCCAAGATCCCAACACAACCTTTATACGCTCTCTTCCTTGCACTGTTATACTCGGATCTGGTGGTTGTTTTGATTTGTAGCTATCCTTTGCAATGAGGTTGGGTGATTTGTTTTGGATGAGAATGAGTCAATGACATAGGCTCTCTAGTATCGAAGTTGGCAGCAGATGCAACATTAGTTAGAAGTGCACTAGCTGGACTGCAATCGACTATTTTGCAGAAGTCAGGCCATCATATCAGGTGTTGAGTTGTAGAAAAAGATTTCTCGCTCGTGTTTGCCATTCCAGGAAAAAGTTATTGCGCATAATCTGAATCGGAAAACAGTGAAGGTGCTTCTTGAATTGCAGGGAGTCTCTTATGAATATTATGGCTATTCACATCATAACACTTATCGATTCATTGGAAGCTTATCCCCTCTTTGAGCGTGTCTTACATGTTGGAGCAGCTGTGCCTTCATCGTGCCCAATTTCAATAATTATTTTGTTGCTTTCAATCAACTTGTGTATTATGGGGGTTTGTTTTTTTCGGGATGCAAAAATAACCAATGTGGAGGTAGAAGTTGTTAAGTTTGACTATGAACTAAATGGATAATCAAATGCTGTCGTGGCACATTTTGGTTATTGGTTTTGATTATTCCCATTGCGGATGCTCTTATAATGTGAGGTGTTTTTTGAGCATTGTTGTTTTATTTGATTATTCACACTCATTTGCTTATTAATAGGATGCTCCTACAGCCCTATAATTTGAAACTCATCGGAAAAAATTATTAGACTTTTTCCTTTCCATTTTTGGGTGAGATAGAAAATAAAAGAACATGAAAAAGACAGAGCTTAATGCAGAGTTAATTTCCTCTCAAATTTCTCCCATTTTCGTTTTTCTTAATCATTTTCTCCAATTTTCCTCAAGTTCCAAAAGATAGTACGAAAATTAAATTGAAATGGTTGTATATGTAAGCTATGGTGGTGAAAGAGCTTTTTATCTTTTTATCCGCTAGTGAAAACAACAAACAAAAGTAAAAGGCCTTTTTATATACTCCTATAGAAATGTCTGGTAGCGTCCCCCCTCTCTCTCATCTACGGTTTCATCTGCAAATGCATCTCCTCCACCCCGTCATCTACTTCACTGCAACCGGCCTCCTCCACAGTCACCTACACCACCACCTCCCCTATCTTCTCTATTTTTTGCTTTCTAAATCTCGTTCTGTTCTCTCCCCCTCTCTATTATTATGTTTTTTAACTTATAGAGTTTTTTATTTGTGTTATATACAGGCATACGACCCCCCTGTAGGGGTGGCCCAAGGTTGAATACCAACCGCTTGTAGCAGCCACCCCAGCCAATTTACCTCGGCCACTTCCTTACCTACCAACCCGAGGCAAGTATGGCATTCTCAAGGCGCTGAAGTACCTCAACGAATATATGCAGTGTGGCATTAAGACTGCAAGAGAGAGAGCCGATGCTGTGATCTCGGTGCTGGCCAAAAATGCTACCGTTCTAGTAGATTTGAACACTGAAACCATGGTGGCTCAGGGATCACACTGCCGTCCCTTGGAATGCTTGGTGGGAATAGATTTTACTGACTTCTCGAAGGCTTCCTTTGCCGTCGGCTTCGACTATGGAGTTTTTGTCACCTACCATAAGTTGAAAACTTTGAAACGTGTTGTTGATAATCTCATCAAGCGCCAAGAGGAGCTCCTGGAGGACATTGATGCATTTTATGCCGGGTTTCGTGCACGGGGTTTGTACATCCGTTCAGGTACTCGTGTTGAGGTTCCGATCGACTCTCAATATTTGGATCCCACATTTGAAAGGAGGGTCCTCGCGCTAACTCGAATGCACTCGCCATTTGGCGGATGTTAGAGGCATTATGTTAACATGATCGTTGGGTTTTCCCTTGGGGCACTTACCCATGGGATCTTGAGCCCCATTGTTGGGGCATATTGTCTTGCAGAGGTAAAAACTCTCATCTCTATGTTGTAATTATTTTTTGTTAAAATGTCTTGTTTGTAATTATTTTCTGTTAAAATGTTTTCTGAGTATTTTTTGTTGGTTTTCTACAAGAGATGTTAAGATTGGAGTGCCTTGACTATGTTGGAGGTGACGACACTATCAATTTTGATTATGTGCCGAACAGATCTCCAAATGAGGCTATTGTTAGAAGGTTGTTCTTTAGAGTGTTTAACTAAGCAGAATTTTATAGTGTCTACATATTAACTACAATTGTTACTTAAAATGTTTTTGTCAAGTACTTTTAACTGTTCTATGCAGACACTATAAAATTCTGCTTAGTTAAACACCCTAAAGGTCAGCCTCCTAACAATGATCTCCAAATCCAACATAGTCAAGGCACTCCAATCTTAACATCTCCTGTAGAAAACCAACACAAAATAATTAGAAAACATTTTAACAGAAAATAATTACAAACAAGACATTTTAACAGAAAATAATTACAATATAGAGGTATGGGTTTTTACCTCTGCAAGACAAATATGTCCCAACAATGGGGCTCAAATCCCATGGGTAAGTGCCCCAAGGGAAAACCCAACGATCATGTTAACATAGTGCCTCCAAAATTCACCTAATGTCGAGCGCATTTGAGTTAGCGCGAGGACCCTTCTCCCAAATGTGGGATCCAAGTATTGAGAGTCGACCGAAACCTCAGCACGAGTATCTGAACGGATGTACAAACCCCGTGCACGAAACCCGGCATAAAACGCATCAATGTCCTCCAGGAGCTCCTCTTGGTGCTCGGTGAGATTATCAACAGCACATTTCAAAGTTTTCAACTTACGGTAGGCGACAAAAACTCCATAGCCGAAGTCGATGGCGAAAGAAGCCATCGAGAAACCAGTAAAACCTATTCCCGCTGAGCATTCCTAAGGACGACGGTGTGATCCCTGAGCCACCATGGTTCCGGTGTTCAAAGCTACTAGAATGGTAATGTTTTCGGCCAGCGCCGAGATCACAACATCGGCTGTCTCTTGCAGTCTTAATGCCTCAAACTGCATATCTTCGTTGAGGTACTCCAGTGCCTTAAGAATGCCATACTTGCCTCAGGTTGGTAGGTAAGAAAGCGGTGGAGGTAAATTGGTTGGGGTGGCTGCTAGAAGCGGTTGTTATTCAGCCCTGGGCCACCCCCACCAGGGGGGTCATATGCATGTATATAACACAAACAAAAAATTCCAAGTTAAAAAACATAATAATAGAGAGGGGGAGAGATAACAGAACAAGATTTAGAAAGCAAAATATAGAGAAGGTAGGGGAGGTGGTGGTGTAGGTGACTGTGGAGGAGGCCGGTTGCGGCGAAGTAGACTACAGAGTGGAGGAGATGCATTCGCAGATGAAACCGTAGATGAGAGAGAGAGAGGGGAAACTATTAGACATTTCTGTAAGATTATATAAAAAGGCCTTTTACTTTTGTTTGTTGTTTCCACTAACAGATAAAAAGCTCTTTCACTACACATAGCTCACATATACAGCCATTTCAATTTAAAAAAATATGACCAATTGAAGTCTCATTCATGCATGCATGCAGTGAATAGTTTTTGTGCTCTTATGTCATGTATCCTACTGGCTGGTTGTAAATAAATTTTGGCAATGACAACGACTAATATTAATTTTAACAAATTTTTGTTGATTCTTTTTGTTTTAGAAAAAAGGCAAGAACTAATACTCCAGTATATGTTAAAAAGTTAGTAAATTTGTAGACAGTGAGTATCAAACTTGACATTGGTTAAATTAGAACAAGTACATAATCAAAAAAAATTCTTTTATCGGCAAAATTGAAATTTATTAAAAAGGGGGAAAAGGGAAGAGGATCTAACAACGAGTCACAAAGGCAAAGCCCGGAACACCCAAAGGTCTACAAGGATCCAAAAAGATAAGCAATAAAGCTCAACTCTAAACCCAAATAAGAAACAAAAATAGCTCAAAACACCCAAATTCGGTCCAAACCGTGGACTGGCCCTCCCAAACCAAACCCTCAAACCCTAATTAACTTCAACACCCACTGCCGCACAAACCACCATAGCCCAACCTCGCTGCTAAGCCGAGCCGGCCTCTCCCAAATGTAGAAACCAGCAGCAAAGACTAGCCTACGGAAATGAACACCAAAGCAACCAGGGTAGAGAGGAACCCACGACCACCACATCAAGCCCCATCACAGGCCCCAGGAAAATGATCTCAACTAGCAATAGTAGACCGAGAAGTGATGAACTGCTGACCCCTCGCCCGACTAAGCACTCAACATGGCCACCGACCGGAGTTCGGCACACAAAGCGACCTGAGCAGAACAACCATGGGAGCCACATCCACCTCACCACCACCGAAAACAACCATCGCCAATCAACACTGCAACTTTACCGATCGATTTTGGAAATAAGAGAAACCTGCAAAACAAAAGTTAAAGAAACAGCCTAAAGAACATCCCCCAACACCGCCACACCACCACTCATCATTAAAACCACAACCACCACCAGATCGACGCCACCGCCACCCCTACACCGCTGAAAGTACATCGAACCACCTAACACCGCTAGGCTCCCGGAGGGACCAAGGACCCTCTGACCGGAGGCGGAAAGAACCTCCACACCCTCCCACACCGAGGAGGGTGGAGGAAATTACGCAGAGAGAAAACAGAGGGACAAGGGGAGAACGATCTAAGGGAGGAGGGAAAGGTAGAGAAGGAAGAGGGAAGTGAGGGAGGAAGAGGGCGGCCCGGGGGAGGAAGGGAAAGAGGAATGCCACAAACCCACCCCCCCCCCCCCCCCCCCGACGGCGGCGGCAGAAAGGAGCGCGCTCAGTTGTGAATAAGCAATCAAGTACCTAATCAATTGGGTCAGCTTGTGAGTTCAGTGTTTTTAAATTTGACGGGAGTTTATATGCCTTCTCGTTCATCAATCATCGCATATTTTGCCAATATAACTTTGTCATTTTTTTAAATAGAATTAAAAAAACACAGCCTTTACTGTGATTGCCTAATTTTGAAGTTTAATTACCAATTAAGTTCAATAACCTATTAAACTGCTCCAGAACATGCTAAAATTGACATTTGAAAGGGGGAGAAGGGTTTGTGTTATGCACTAATTCACAACACGTACGTACGTGTATTATGCGTGCACTATCGAGCTTGTCCCATATATGTCAACCATTTGAGCTGTGTACATTTATCTTGCAAATATGTTTTGCTTTTATTTTTCTTTATATAAATGTGTTTGTATCAAATTATCAAAGGAGTCACATTGTAACAAGTAGGGATGAAAATTTTAACCGAAAAACCGATTGAACCGACCGAACCGATCAATTTTTGCTTAATTCGGTCGGTTTTAGGTATGAGTCAGTTCGGTTCGGTTTTGATTTTTTGAAAACCGAACGGTTCGGTTCGGTTTCGGTTTTATATAAAAACCAACCGATTCAAACCGAACCGATCCGATTATAAAGAGATTATGCTTTCAATCCTAGCCGTTAGATCAATCACATATATATATCCATTACCCACGATCATCTGATCCTAAAATCCCTAATACCCCCACAT
>BPLS01000701.1:214276-278124 GCA_019656275.1 Rhododendron kiyosumense | reverse complement strand
GGCACGATTACCCTTTGGAACTTCCCATGGCGTACCATACATTAGGGTCGCCACCATTCCTAAGCCACTAACTATGACCGTGTCATGAGACAATCCCCCTTGCTGGCCTTGCAAGGCACGATTACCCTTTGGAACTTCCCATGGCGTACCATACATTAGGGTCGCCACCATTCCTAAGCCACTAACTATGACCGTGTCATGAGACAATCCCCCTTGCTGGCCTTGCAAGGCACGATTACCCTTTGGAACTGCCCATGGCGTATCATACGTTAGGGTCACCAAAATATCATCACTGGGCCCCGCAGGTAACCCATTTCAACACAGGGACCCGTAGGTTAACCCTTGCCATCGTCATGGCTCAATTCACAATCCACACAATACTCACACTTTCAACACTTTACCATCTCTCATTTACTTAACATCGTCTACATGATTCTCTACTCGTAACCACCCCAGTGAATCTAAGTCCATTCTAGCACGTCGAACACGATACAATCAATAACTGCTCAATTCATAGCATGATACATTTCAATGAGATAAAAGTACATATCAAATAATATTGTGCGAGTAAGTAAACACATAATATTTTATGATTGAGCCGATGCCCTTAAGGTTCGTTGAACAAGTAAATTAATTATAGTTTTTATAAATTTCAAAGGTATTATTAACAATTTCGTAGAGTTAGCTTTAATAACGTAGTGGGATAACTTTTTAAGAACTAAAGTACAATTATTGAATCATATAGTTGATCCATTATGGCAACTTACGGTATCAAAATCTAAAAGTGCAATTAAATAAATTTACATTTGTAAAACTCTAATATTCAATTGATACTCTTTTTAAAAAAAATATATATAATCGATTATCGTATAAAAATACAACGGTCCTCCTGATGTTATGTTAGTGTAAATCTTTCGTTTCTTTTTAAAAATATACCCTTTTCTTTTATTTTATTATACATAAAATCTAACTCTTATTTTATCACTTTACATAATTATTAAAGTATATCCATTACTTTACCTACAACAAGTATAGCTATTCTCAACTACTGTAAACGTTAGTCTTAACAGAGAGCAAATAATTATGTAATATATTTGATTCACAATTCTATACAATACGAGTTAACCCACTAGTAACATAAAACGAAATGAAGAAAATAACAACAACAACAACAACAACAACAACAATAATAATAATAATAATAATGATGAGCAAGGTCAGATTCGTACATAAGTGCAACATGAAGGGGCATAGTGTAATATTAGTATAAATTATAAAAAGTTCTAACGTCTATGAACAGTAACTCGTCGGAAAACAGAGGATTTTTAGATTTCATGGTTTCGACGCGCGGGTACGATTTCCTTCATAAGAACTCATTAAAATCAATATACAGGGATTAAATATACTTAGGAGAAAATAGGATAGAGATTAATCTACCTTAAATCCGGCCGAAAAAGCGGATGCTAGTTTGCGGACAATTTCGGTAAAATGAAAAAGACAACGGCTGCGGCGGCGGAGGACTCAGGGCTGACTCGAATGATTGGAAGGTGGTTTGTGGATGCTTGGTGATATAGTAATTGATTGGGAACCTGAATATGATGTACGGGGTGGTGTTATGTAAAAATATGTTTCTCTCTCTCTCTCTCTCTATTCTAGACTCAACAATAGAATTGGGAGCGAAATGATATACTGGTGTTCAATTATCAGATTTATGTGGGTATGTATAATGAGAGGGAATAAGATAGTGAGAAGGTGAGAGGATAAGCGTGGAAGTGGTGGAATGGGGAATGAAAGAGATACTGATAATGATAATAGGGAAATGGGATAAGTGCCACATTTGGTGGGGTTTTCTTTTATTCGAATGTATGTGGACGCGTTTATGTATAAGGTGAGAATGTATGTGGACACGTGTAGTTTGAAGGATAAAGATGAAAGTGATAGAGTTTGAGAGGGAAGTGGAGACTTGGTTTGAATAGAGTTCTAGTTAGGATTTAGATAGAAAAGATAAGAGATAAATATCAATCACTGACTCCCAGTATATCTAAAGTATAAATATATATCTTATACAATAATGTATATAATATCAATTGTACACGTAATAATATATTTTAATTATCCAATTTAATTAATTATTGAATTAAGAATTTAACAATATAAATTTATATTAAAAAAAATTGGGTCGAAAATCCGGGTCGTGACAATTTGGTTTGATTTGTATTGTTTATGGATGGATTTGGACGTGATTTTGTATGATTTGTGTTATTTATGGATGGATTTGGACATGATTTTGTATGATTTATGTTGTTTATGTATGGATTTGGACATCCAACTGCCATTTTCGTCAAAAACCGACAGAACCGACCGAACCGAACCGCCAAAACTATCAACCGAACCGATCGGTTACTTCTAGGCTTGGTCAGTGTCGGTTTGGAAGATAACAAAAACTGACAGAGTCGGGTCGGTTCAAAAAGGGGTAAAAAACCGACCGAACCGAACCGATTTCATCCCTAGTAACAAGTCAATCTAAATTTACTTTCAACAAGCTCTTTTACGAAACGACATAGTAATTTTTTAAAATTCTCTTATTGAGATGAAAGAATAAATTTAAAAACTAATGTGAGAAACCTCCAATGTGACTCCATTGATAATTTGACACAAACACATTTATATAAAGAAAAATAAAAGCAAAAAATAATTTGGAAACAAATTGCAAGATAAATGTACACAGCTGAAATTGTTGACACATATACATGGGACAAGCTCGATAGCGCACGCATAATACACGTACGTGTTGTGAATTAACGCATAACACAAACCCTTCTCCCCCATTCAAATGTCAATTTTAGCATGTTCTGGAGCAGTTTAATTGGTAATTAAACTTCAAATTAATTGATAACAAGTCAAACTAATTGGACTCCAATCCTCTCTCCTCACGCCCACATCAGTAGCAGCAGTAGAGCCACCTATTTCAATGCAACATCAGCAGTGGCACAAATGTAGATCATGCCTGACCATGAAAATGTTCATAAAAAGGAATTACAAATATCTCTTAGTTTTTGGTTTTTGTCCTTGCTTAAAATAAAATAAAAAAATCGCATTTCTTATTTTATGGATTAATAGTTCGTCTCAACGATAAGAATTTATAGAGTAAAAAATTATAAATGATCAAACTAAGCATCTTGAATTACTTTTGTCTTAGTGAATTTCTATAAAATTCTAATCATAATTTCTTTCCTCTTTAAATTTCTCTTGTCGAGTTGAATCAACAATTTAAAAAATAATAATCAACAACTAACAAACTTAAAAAAATTGAGACTCACAGACTTACGTTTTTATAGCGGCCACACATACAATGGAGGCAAGGGTCGATCTAGGGTGGTTGGTGCAGGGAGGCCTATGCCTCTACACACCTCTCAATGGAATCCATTGGTCTACAAGAGGTACCAGAAACGAAACTAGAAGCTGAAAGGAGATCCAGAGAGCTTTTAACAATTCCATTAACTTTAAACTCATCATCAAAAAACTGAACTAATTTCAGCAAGCTCTCTCTTTTGGAAATCAAGAGCCTCATCGGGCCAGAAGGGTTTGCCCCCTTTTTTAGGCCCCATATGGCGACTCCAGCAACTACTAAGAATGAGCAAACAAAAAGCAGTGAGAAAATCAAAGCACTTACACCGTTGCTGCCGTCCGAGCTACCATGGGCTAACGCTATCATGAGTTGCACAATATTGCTATGGGAGCAGTGAATAAAATGATAAATGCAGTTGTATTTGAAACCCCACCCGAGAGAGAGAGATGAGATATGACTAGAACGCAAACCGTCTTTTTTGTACTACCGTGTATCCCTTACACAATTCATACAGGAGTATATTTGTATTCATTTTTTCAAATTGTATGGATCATATTGGGATGCGTATCGTGATACGTTTGGGGTAAATCATATTAGGATACGTATCGCAATACATTTGTTGAAAGAGTAGGAGTTTCTATTGTTTAGTTGAACAATATTTTTAGAAGAGGGAGAATACTAGAGACAAGATTGGGGGAGGAAAGTTTTTGTATTACACTTGAACTCAAAAAAGAATTTGGCTTGGTACAAAATAGTTAAAACTCATTCCTATTTATACTACTCCATGTAAGACTCTAGAGTTCCATTTGTTTCGATGTAAAATGTTTTACAATGTAAAATATTTTTCATATAAAATGTTTTTTCAGAAAACAAACTTCAAACTTTTATTTTCAAGTGTTTAGTTGGCACTTGAAAATATTTTCAGAAATTAACAAAATAGTGTAGAGAGAGAGATGGGGAGCTTAAACGGTGGAAAGATATGAGATTATTGGAATTGAACGTGGGTCAGAACTGACGATTGAGGAAATTGAGCAGAGAGAATTGTAGTAGAAGGCAACGGATTCATTTCGGAAAATAACTTACAGAACATGTAAGGGTAAGTCATTTTCATCCAATTGATGGAAAATGTTTTACATGTAAAATGTTTTCCTCATTTTTTATACAACCAAATACTGAAAAATAGGTAAAACATTTTACCGGACAACATTTTACGTCCAAACAAACAGAGCCCTAGTACAAAGATATTTTCATACAAGATAAACTTTAAGGTAATTCCAGAATTAACTAATGCTCACAATAAACTCTAGATATTTCATAAAAATATTCTAGAGCTAGATGTTTTCGAGAACTAGATATATTTATATCAGCTTTGTTTCGCGCCTCTATGTCGTGCCAGCAAAGGAAAGGAAAAATGATGGCCAATGACATGTTTTGATAATTAATACACGTCAATAACATTTTGTTCATTAACAAATATTTTTAGCATATCCTTAAAAGATATTAATTATCAAAACACGTCATGGGCCGTCATTTTCCCCAAAGGAAAAGCCTTATTGGACCAGGTGAGATTGTTGTTAATCCAAACAAATTAGGAAGCCTGGCCCAGTCGTATTCCGCAGCAAAAAATCAAATGGGTCAGGTAACCTTTGTTGACAGGCCCTGATCCACATCAATTACTGGGAGCCCATACACAAAAACCAGAAGTGCGCCTCTCGGAATGTTCTGAAAAAATTCTTAATCCTAAACGGAAGAGCCCAGGCTTGGAGGATGAAGCTATTGTGCCCATTAAACGGAAGATCCCATGCTCCGAAGGTACATCATTTAATGTGGCGTGTTGCCAAGAACTGGATTGCTTGGTTGTCGTTAGATTTTGTTTCGTATATTAAAAAAGTGTTCCATCAGCCCTCTTTGTCCGATCTGTGCGTATGGGAACGAATCTATCGAACGTGTCTTGTTTTGGTGTCCATGGACTAGGGCTGTGTGGTTGGTCCTTCTCGGTTTATGATGGTTTGATTGTTTCAGCAGATAAATAGTTGGTAGAATTGTTCTGTGCTAACTTGGCTAATGAGTCCTCGGCGGAAGTGATTGGGCTATTTTTCAAGTCCGTTGGGCCATCTGGAAAGCGCTGAACAATTTTGCAGTCAATGGGTCTGTGCCTAATCCGGAGGTGGTTGTGAAGTAATGCCAGACTAATCCAAGCCATATAATTTGTTAAAGTTTGAGTTCGACAGTTGGGTGAACTTTCACTCTAGCCAAATACTATAGTTATATGTTTTTTTCTTCTCCATTATCAAATGCCCAGTCACAAACTTTTGACAACGAACAACTACGTCCAATCAGTAGGTAGTTGGAGTAATGCAGCATTATTCTAGACACTTCCCATTACGTTAGGCCACCCTAATTGATCTCCTTCTGTTGTATTTTTTGACATCTCTCTGCATAATTCTTGTGAATTTATCAATGAAGTTCTCGCCTTTAAAAAAATGGATCGACAAAATAAAAGTCTATTCTTCAGAACCCAACTATAAGTCCCACTGGCACATTTTCATGTTCTAGACTAGAGTAAGCTGAGGATCAAAAAAAAAAAATTGGAGTAAGCTCTATGGAGACTACTCCATGCAAGAAGGAAGTGACAAAGTGAAACTACCAACAACGGGTCAATCATAATCCAGCAGCAAGTCAAGTCAGATTCGAACAGATGCGTTTTACTTCACTGAGTTGTATTGTAAACGAAAAAAAGTAAGTCAACTCAGATTCGGCAAAAACATCTACTCGGAAATACTCCCACATCAATTTATGGACAAGTTAAAAGAAAATTGTAACGAGGACACCTCCTTCATATTGTAGTCATGCTGCAACTGTAGTTAATTATTCACCGAAGAACATGGGTCCCCACAGATACGGAAACTGAAGAATAATAGAAGTTGGAAAGCCTGGGTGTTATCCATCTGAAACTCGTACAATCTCCCATTGAACTAGAAACAAACACAACATATTAATCTCAACTGAATAAAAGAGGCAAACTCCATACAAACATTTCACAAGTCCATATTGGCATCGATAATGCATGGATGAAAATTCATGCCATACTGATAACTAAACAAATATTTATGTGTAGATACTAGTTGTCTCAAGGAACTTTTCAACTGGACCATTCTTGGCCCCCCATTATAATGAAGTCCTGAACCGGCCTAAACACATACAAGATCCTCACTTCATAACTAAATTTTGTCTCAGGTATGCAAACATTCAGGTACTTCTGAAGAAGACAGAGGATATATTATCCCCGAGTAGAAATATTTCATCGTTACTCGACATACATGGCATAAGAAAATAAGAATTTACATCCTTACCGATTTCAAACAAAGAAAACAGACAAATTAACATGGATCTCTCTAGCAGACGCAAGTCATGTAATCACCTCCTGATCCTAGGTGTATTTCTTGTCTGACCATTTCATCAAAATCATGATCTTAATTGACAGGAACATGAGACTGAGATTGTTGACGCTTAACCTAATAACATGGTTCAGGTGGAAGAGATGCTGATGTACTTGCATAACATTGAGAATGGTAATCAACTATTAAAGCTACCTTGCCTTGAATGATCTGTCAATCATACACAATTTGGTTTTTAAAAAAATGAGGCACAACCACGCATAACATTATAATAATTTTCTGCAGTTCCAAAAAAAAAAAAAACAGGCATCACATAGAAGGTATCCTATAGAGCAAGGTTTTATGAAACGTTTTTCATGATAAAGTCATAACCAGCCCTTAAAAACCAATAAATCAGCTGCTATTTCTATGGCAAGCGCAATTTGTACATTGTGATATATCAGCTGCTATTTCTATTGCTCGCCATAAAGGTGTGTATGGAAGTTGACTTTTGCCAGAGATAATTACCAGCAGGAGCTGGAGCTCGCTGGGGTTTATTACCGGCAAAGGAATGGCCGCCAGCGTACATGGCAAGTGCTGGCGACGGTAATTAATTTGGCACCTGAAAGCGTGCTTCTTTGGTACAATACATTTTGTATAAAGCACTTTCCAAACTATCAGATCATGATTTAGATAAACATCAAGGAATTACAACCACCAAGGAAAACTTGTAAGAAGGATAAACAGAAAAAACTCGAACTCGCAAATAAATTTCCAGTAGATGATGAGACTTAGAAAGGCAACAAAACTTTCGTAAATTACAGCTAGCATAGACGAGAACATTTATCTATTGCCAGCTCTACAAGACCACGATTGACAAGGAAAAGTAGTAAGTCAGCTGCCAATAAAACAAATCGATTTTTTCCTGCCTAAATATACGGTGAAAAGTAACAAGCAAGCGATAGAGTCATCTATAGCCTACATAGCATGTATCTCAATCATTTGAATGAAAGACATACCTTTTCAGCATGAGAGAGCAGCACAAGTAACCTTATTGTTAACGAGCTTGTTAACTGCATCCCTGAACCTGTAATATTCATCAACTACGTTATAAACTTGATGAGATATCCGGGCATACCCTGTTAGTGGATTAATCTCCCCATCTTTTGGTGCCCGATAGTATATTGGTACTTCAACACCGAAACAATCCCTCAGATGAGTCCTCAACTTAAAACCATCCGAATCACTTGAAATCCCCAAACAAGCTGGCAATCCCACCATAACCATGCTAGAACACATCTCTGACGGCGACCCAAGATTAGTTTCCCAAGCTTTGGCCAACATCTCACCCATCTCAACAACCTTTTCATGATTCCTGGTCCTTATCCCCTCAATCCCACCTTCAAACCTATTCACAAACTCCACCACCTCTGGAACTACCATTTGTGCGCTATAATCCCTCGTCCCGATCCACGCGCTCTCGATCGCCAACCCATTCCCATACTCATGTGAAACGACAGGGTGGTGCAAATCCAGCGTTTTATCAGATTTTCGACAGTACAAAAAAGCAACAGCAGGTGGACAAAAGAACCATTTGTGAAGATTACTAGTGTAGAAGTCGGCCCCAATTTCCTTCATATCTACATTAGTAGACCCAATCGCGTGGGCTGCATCAACGAAAATTTGATCAACACCTTCATCCCTACAAATCTTGACCAACTCTTTTACAGGAATCACCACACATGGCATTGAGGTAATGTGATCTATCACTGCTAATCTAACTTTGTGACCATCCGATTTGCCTCTTTCTAGGGCTTTTCGAAATTCAGAGATGATTTCGTCATTGCAGGTTACCTGTTGAGGATGTGAAAAATAAAATTTCTAGTCCCTCCAATAGCTTTGTAAGCTTTTAGATGAGTTAAAAGTTGACATTTTAACATAGGGTATGAAGATTGACGAGCAAGCAACATATCATTTGTTCCAATACCACCTACCTCATACTACCTCCATCTTATATTCTTGGTCCTTTAAACTCGCCCCTTTGGATGGTGAGAAAGGGTGTGATAAGAAAGGGGAGCCCTTTCTCACAAAATCTCACCATTTTTGGTGAGATTGGGTGAGAAAGAGGAGAAGCCAATCAAAACATTTCATTTTTGTACTTTTCTCTCATTTCTCACCAAAATAGTCAATCCAAATGAGTGATTTGGCTAGAAACCCAAACCCCTTCTTTTCTTTTCTCTTGCAATCGCTCCATCGGTCCATCCAAAGGGGCTGTTAATAATTCAAAATGAAAGGTGCCGGTTTTCAATAATGTCGTTTTATTTCTACTTTTGAATATAATTATATGGATTGGTATTTCGTAGTAAGTCAGGTTTTACGTACTTGTAAAAGAGAGAAACAATTTGGGACATCCAAAAGTAGGGAAATGAACCACTAATTCTTGATATAAACCATCAAATCGGTATCAAGACATAGAGTAACTAACCATATGCAAACTATTACTCCCTTCTTCTCAATTTATTTGTCTACTTTCGCTATTTTGGACCTCCCAAAAAATTCTTTTTTAATCTACAATTCTTTCATAGACTCTATTAGTTCTATAATTCTATTAGACAAAATTTCCAGAATCATACAAAACATTACTGGATACTGGATAGAGATGATTTTGTAAGTTTCTGGTACATCAGTATAACCAGAAAGGGCAATTGGAAGCTAAAGAGAGTAACTTAACTATTTGCAAGCAATTACTCTCTCCGTCCCAACTTATTTGACTTCTCTCACTATTTCAAAGCTCTCAAAAAAATATCCAGATTTTCAATTTATAATATCTTTATCTGCAACATACATCTCAATCACCAACACAGAGACAAAATTCCCGAAATTAGATAGAACAGCGAAAGATATAGACAATTTTGTGAGCGGCACATACGTCTAAATTTGACAAACGGACGGAGGGAGCAGATGGTATATTATTACCGGAAAGGGAAATTGGATCTCGATGACTCTTCCATGTGCAAACTAGTATTTCAGACCTCCCAAAAACTGTCTTTTTTAATCTACAACTCTTTTACGGACTCAATTAGTTCTATTACACAAAATTTCCAGAATCATACAAAACATTATAAGATAGGAGATGATTTTGTAAGTGGCAGAGGTACATCGATATTACCGGAAAGGGCAATTGGACCTCGATGACACGGCCGCCGGCGCGCGTCACGTAGGCCTGCACGGACATCTTAACGGCACCGTAAGCATAGTGAAGCATAACAGCAGCATCATCCTTATCAAACCGGCCCTCGGCGAAGGCCCGGCCGGTCTGCTGGAGCACGATGGAGGCGGCGGTGGTGGCGTTGTCGACGATGGAGACCTCGTCCACGTCGTCGGCGTTAATCAGGTCCTTGATTACGGTACGGGAGCGGAGGATGGAGGGTTTGAGGTGGTTGAAGTAGAAGGCGTCGGGCTGTCGGAGGTATTTGAGCTGATATTCGTGTTGGGCGGCGAGGACGGATTTGGGGCAGCATCCGAAGCTGCCGTTGTTGATCCGGGCGGTGTGCGGGTCGTGGTGAGAGAATTCGGATCGGACTTGGGAGGGGGTGATTAGGGAGAGTTTTGGCTTTTTGGTCGGCTGGTTGTGGTTGGTTGCGTCGCCGTTTTCGTTGAGGTCGAAGGGATGGGGGTCGGAGGCCATGGGTGGGGGGAAGGAGGTGTTAGGGTTTGAGAGGAGAGACAGAGAGTGAGTGAGGGGAGTGCATGAAACGGGATTTGGGATGAGAGAGAGAAAGAGAGAGAAGGGGTCCAATACCGGAATAAACGAGGCAAACTGGGACCAAATGCGGGGTGTGTGTGTGAGAGAGAGAGAGAGAGAGTCAGGTGCAGTAATCGTGCGTTCTTGCCTTGTTTGGAAGTGGGGAAAGGGGAGGAATAGAAAATGCAAGTTGAAAAGGAGAATGACGTGTTTAAAAGATTTGGAATGCTGAGTAAGGTTGGCGAAGGAAATGTTACTAAATTAGTGAGCTCTGCTGCTGTAGAGTGAGACTTTTGGCAGTTCAAAAACAACATGGCAAGGAAGCTAGGAAGTTGGCCCGGTTGTTTAGTGGATTTGCACGCTGTACAATTGATTAGAATTCGATTATTTAGTCAGGTCACAAGAAAGTAATTGTCTGGTTAATTCTCTAGTCCGGCATAGATGGTCGTTCTTTGACCAAATAGAGGGAATTTGTTGAGGTTCACGTACGTACGGATACCCGTACTGTCAAACCGGAAAAAAAAATAAAAAACTACATGGGAGGCAGCATGGAAAAGCATTTTAGAAAGTTTAAAAGGTCATTTGCGTTCAGCTAAATAGGCTATTTGGCTTATTTTTTTGTCCTTTGTTAGGTTTTTGTCAATTTTTTGGGGATTATTGCTTCTTCATGACAAGAGAAATCTAAAAAGTAAAAAACTACGATCAAAATCTAATTCTTTTAATAAAGACGAAAAAATTGGCTTATTGACTTATTTTTGTCTTTATTCAAAAAAATTATATTTCAATCGTAATTTTTTACTTTTTAGATTCCTCTCGTCATGACGAAGCAATAATCTCCAAAAAATTGACGAAAAACTAACAAATGCGAAAAAAATTTGAATAAGGACAAAAAAATAAGCCAAATGACTTATTTAGCCGAACGCCCAACACAATTGTCGTAAGCCCGAACATCCCTAACCGTCAAACGCGGAAAAAAAAAAACCCTACATGGAATGCAGCATTGGAAGCTGCATGGAAAGGCATTTCAGAAAGTTTAAAAGTTCTTGAAGTAGGAATTAGTTGGATAATTCGGATTAGTTCGAGAAATTCTCAACTTGAAAATTTTCTTTAGCCCCGAAGTTGACGTGAAGAGGACCAAGTTTTCAATTTGCAATGAAACACTTTGGTTTCAATTTTTCCAGAACAAAACCCTCCAATTTTTGCCTTTTTTTTTTTTTTTGTTGTGGTCATACGAAACATGCGAAAGAAAATTTCCATGGAAGGCCCAAACACGAGTTTTTCCAATTGCTCTCATGGAAGAGGAAGATTCAGGGTAAAACCTAGCCTTTCATTTTCCAATATTTTCTGGATAAAATTGGATATTCTTTGCTAACATTTACCCCAATATTTTCAGTGAAACAAACAACCAAACTTCTATATTTCCTAAAAACTATGTTCCAGCACGTTCCCTGATGAAACAAAGCAAAGATATAATGCTCACCCACGATAAAATCATTCGTGAAATGTTACGCTCATCGGAGAAGAGTAAATATTTCTGTAATTCACAAGCTAATTTTGGATAATGATCACAAGAAAATAGTTCCGGAGGTTCATCTAGGAAATGGGAAAAACAACATCCTCCTTGATTTTACCCAAAAAAACATCCTCCTTGAGGGACTACAGGTCATTTTCACACATCAAAATCCAATGAAAACGAGAATCAAACATCATTTCTTATTGTCGTAAGCAGCTATATTCTGGGGTTCACACTCGGGACTGAAGAGGCGGACCAGCAGAGCCGTTGTTGAACTCACAGAGACAGCTCCACAACCTGCCCACCTAAGGCTCCTGGGAATTGTGATTCTAGGACCTGGATTAGAATGGAAAATGCATGAAGAAGGTTATAATGAAATGCGTACATTCGTAGAAGTGCGATGATTCAGAATCACAGAGCATATGGCAACTAACAAAGCAATTATAGCATTCACCAGAAAAAGAAAAAGAAAAAGAAAAAGCAAGCTTCAACTCAGATGCCGGAAATAGAGGAAGCCTTCGCGTGTCCACCAATCATGAAATTCCTCTAAAATCATATTTATTTCGTTTTTTTTCAAGTTATTCACTGCTTTAAACTCTCTTCTGCTATGAACTTCCACCATAATGCATTATGAGACAGTAACTACTGCTGTTCGAGGGGTGTCCACAACTATCAATGGCAAACAAATACTTGAATAGTTTAAAAAAAAAAAATAACAAAATCATAGTGGTGTGGGGTGTTAACAACAGGGTACGGATGTTAGGATAGGAGAACCTCTCTTCTGTTGAATACTATGAAGGTGAAAGATCAAAGGAAACAACAAGATGCAGGCTTCACAAGAGATGCAAGGGAAAAAAAATCTAAGCAGAAGATTTCACAAATGATGAGTGGGTGGAAACATCAGATAATAGCATGATGGCAGAAGCAAGTCTGTTACTCCATTACCATACTCAAACAGTCAAACCCATGTGGCCATGTTACAATCAAAAATGGAGAATTCAAATTGAAAATTGATTCATGAGAAACATGTGGTACCTCAGACAAAGCTAGTAAACTGCAGATTAGTTTGTTTGATAGAACATGAGCCAAGTTCAATAGCTAGGTCTTTTCAAGAATCAAGGACGCAAAAATTAGAGAGAGACAGAGAGAAGTAGAACACAGGGGCTATGCCCTACACAGAAGTAGAACATGGGATGGAGACTTTTTGAAATTCTTTTCCTTCACTTTCTTTTCTAGTTTTTTTTTTTTTTTTTATCGGTACTTTCTTTTCTAGTTCTAGTTTTCTTTCGGTTTTCGTCGTGTTTGGGTGAGCTTCAAATCTTAACTGCAGCTACCCATTAGCGAGAGCATCTGCAACTAAAACTTAACTCTCTCACATTAGACATATTATTGCGCTATTCCTTTGACAGTACCAGCACCATGGAGAAACGGAGGAAAACAGTCGAAACACAAAACATGCTAATCATCCTCCATAGTCTAGCTGGTGCAGCACACCTCTTCAACTAAGAAAATCCAGTTGCTTTCCTCTGACAAGGCCCAAGGGTGAAGAAATAAAGGCTAGGAATAACTGAATAAGTAACAAACAACTCTGCTGTCATCAAAATAGAGTGAAAGGCTGACTCTTTGTGGACAAGGTGGATTCATTCCTATGTCATTAAAGGTCAGTGTCTTTGGTATATGAGTATTCCTCCTTCTGCTTCTTGGACTATTAGGAAGATTTTTAAGCTTCGCAATTTGGTTCAACCTTGGATAAAATCAGTAGTTGGTAATGGGCTTGATACTTTTCTTTGGTTAGACAATTGGCACCCTCTCGAGCCCCTCTTTTCTAGATTTGGGGAGAGGGTCGTTTATAACTTGGGGAGATCTTTGTTTTCTAAAGCGGCCTCTATTACCAGTAATGATTCCTGGTGTTGGCCCAGAAGACGGAATGCTGTCACCGAAGAAATCATTGAGCACACTCCTACTACCCGAAGAAATCATTGAGCACACTCCTACTACCTTGGTCCCTAATTCTGGTCAATCTGATTCTGTGGTTTGGCTACTGAATGCTCACGGGTTTACTATCAAATCTGCTTGGGATAGCATTAGAGAGGTTAAGCCAGGTGTTACTTGGTGGAAAGTGGTCTGGTTTAAGGCTCATATTCCTCGTTGGGCAATTATTCAATTTCAGTGGCTGGCTGTTCATGGTAGGGTTGCTACGAAGGATAGACTGCAGAATTGGGGGATGGTGCCCAATACTTCGTGTGTTCTCCGTAATGCCTCTCTTGAAAGCCATTTGCATCTCTTTTTCATGTGTCCTTATTCTTCCTATATTGTGGGGCAGCTTTTGAGAATCTGTGGCTATAGGAGAGGCTTGATTAGTTTGGATCAAGAGATTGGTTGGGCTAGTCAACATATGACTGGCAATGGTTTGCAGCAGTCTTTGTATAAGATGGTGTTGGCTGCGTCTCTTTATCATACATGGTTGGAGAGGAATAAGAGAGTTTTTCAAGGCTCTCAGAGGGATGCTTTATCTCTTGTCTCAGTGGTGAAGACTGATATTAGGTGTTGTTTGAGTCTTTGGGAGGAAGGTGAAACGCAGTGCCAAGAACCAAAGGCTGTGCGCTATGTGGAATATCTTTGAGGCTATTTTCTCCACCGTTCCACCGTTTGATGGCGGGTCTAAGTCTTTTGTTGGTGTTATCTTTGCTCTGTTTGGGTGAGTAGTTGGTTGGTTTTGTTTTCTTCTTGTTGTTAGGGTAGGAGCATGTTCCTAGCCCTTTTCCTTTTTCTTGGCTGTATGCTGTGTTTGGGGGTAGCTCCCCTGTTTTGATATAAAATTTTACCTTACCCAAAAAAAAAAAGAGAGTGAAAGAGAGAGAGGAGATGTTGCTTTCTTGTTGAATCTCACACGTGCAAACCAACAGGTTAAAAGTTTGGCTTCAATTGATCCTCCAAAATGGAATTTGCAACCCAAGTAACAGCCTTGTTAGCAGAAACGAAGGTTCAGTTGGGCAGGTTCAAATACTCACTAGCAAAATAACCTCATAAATCACAACTTGGTAACAACTCGTTCAAAACTCTTTAACAAGTAAATGAAAGGAAATTAGATTTACAAAATGACAAAGATTCCATAACACACTGCAAATCTTGAATCAACTAACTCCAAACGCGTTTCTCTTACTTGTACCCTTCTTTTATATTTCTTCTCTATATATATAGTTGTCAAGTGCTGGAGTGGTAAATACTTAACAAATGAATCTTAGTCCAATGCTAGCACTAACTCCATCAGCCCTCTATAGGTTCCCTACGGCTGCGATTTCTCAAGGAGATAAAGTTTTTGATGCAACTAGCATGTATGGAAGTTAGTTGCCATTCTCGATATTAGTCAGTATATAATTGAAGTCACACACAGTTGGTTATTTGGAAATTGGTCGTCTTTGTATCTACGTTCTGGGTTCCATTTTCAACAACCTGAAGTCAAACATAATCAGTCGAGGTAATTAAAGTATGGTAGTTAGTTGCTATGTGCGGTTATTACTCTTCTGGTCCTCCATCTCTTTTAGTCCCTGCTGCATATTACCCTATGTCTGTATTACATGACTCATAAAATCTCTTGTAACAGATTTACCTGGTAAACTTTCAAAGCCACTTTTTACATTCTTCTGTATATTGACTTACAACTTCTAGAAACTTGATCTCTGCAAAGGTCATTGGTTCTATTCATACAAGTTAAAATTCTTGTCCCGATTAACTAATCATATTTTACTTTGGCTAGGTGTTTCTCATGAACAAATGCCATTGTATGTAAACATGCACAACAATTATTAAGTATGCAAATCTGATAAATGATCATCAAAACTTCTAAGCAAGTTCCAGCTAACCTAAGCATGGGATATTTTGTCTTCTCTTCTAACATTTTCAGAACATCAAAAGCCAAAAAAAAAAAAAAAGGGTTTAGCCAATGAGATAAACATAAGGATCAGATAGAAGACAGTAAATAAAACTGGCGTTTAAAGTTTCTCCACCTGTAATCAAAACCGAGCAGAATATACCGATCGCTGGAAGTAACCATTAAAATCGCATGTAACTGGGAATGAAAAATAAAGCCCATGAAACAACAAGAATTGGAAATAACAAACTAGCACATACCATAATGCAAACGACAGAGAATCCAAAACCCCAATGCTCCTCCAACGCTGAAAATCCCAGCAGTTTGCCTCATTAACCTAGTACAAGGTTTTGCGTCTGACCTCATCAGCTCGCCATCAGAAAATCCGAGGTAACGCCTCAACGCCATGTATCGATCTCCTAAACAAGCCAAAGGTGCTTGCTCTGGTGGATCAAAATTCAGGACCTTTCAAGCTCTTAAGGCGCAACAGGCTTCTAATGGGCCCTAACACTGAAACTAGAATGATCCTGCTTCAAATAGCAACCTCCAAATTAGAGCATCCACACCAGTCTAGCTATTTCACCTTGAAAATTATACTAACGAGTAAAACCCCAAAAAGGGGGCTGCATCAGACTCGGCTCTAAGATTGCTATTATGAAAAAGGTGTAACTTTGCTACAGTGACCAGCTACAAGAACTGAGCCACTGTTCACCCATTTTGTAATAAACTATAATATTTTATTGGTCTAGAGATCCATACCTGTAGCCGGTGAAAACTGCTCAGTTCGGGGTGGTCAAATCGCTAAGAGAGATGAACATAGATTGGACGACGCTGCCGCCGCAACTGTCAGTTAGGGTTTCTCCGCCAGAGATGAACACAGATTGGATGCCGCTGTGACGAGCCAAAAACGAGAGAGAGAGAGAGAGAGAGAGAGAGAGAGAGAGAGGAGGACGAGGAGGACGAGGAGGAGGAATTTTGAGGTTCTAGAGGACGAGTAAAAAATGAAGACCAACGCTGTCGGTTCTCCACCATCAACGCTGTGGGTTTGTTGTGTATGCGAGAGAGAGATTGAGGAAAGTAGGAGAGAGAAGAATATTTTCAATTATGCCGGTGGATATTTTGTGTAATTGTAGGAATATTTAATTGAGATGAGAGCGAGGGTAGAGAGCATGATGCAGTGGACAACGTAAAGATGGGTAGTTAAAGTAATAAAATGACTTTTTTTAAGGGGAAAATTTTATGTAGGCACCCGAGCTTTCACATAAATACCTGATCTTTCTTAAATTTCATATAAACACTTGAACTTTCTAAAAACTCATCAATTCAACACCTGACCTTTATTAAATTTCATATAAATACCTGAACTTTCTCAAAACTCATCAATTTCACACCCGACCTTTATTAAATTTCATATAAACACCTGAGCTTTCTAAAAACTCATCAATTCAACATCTGCCATCACTATTTTGTCGAAAACCAAACGGAAAAAAAGTTAAGTGCTCCAATTTTTTATTTGTTTGAACCAGTGCGAAAATCTTATTTTTCTGATCATTTTATTTTAAAGAATCATAATTAATTTTTTACTCTAAAGCTCTTGTTAGTCAGCCTTAAGAAAGTCATAAAATCAAATATCTTTTGGGGCTAACTAACGAGAGCCTTAGAGTCAAAAATTAATTATGATTTTTTAAGATAAAATGATCAGAGAAATAAGATTTTTGCACCGGTTTAAACGGATTGAAAATTAGAGCAATTAGTTTTTTAACCATATTTTTTAATATATAAACGATCTATACATGGTTGAAAAATTAATTGCTCTAATTTTCAATTCGTTTGAACTGATATAAATATCTTATTTCTCTGATCATTTTATTTGGCTCTCGTTAGTTGACCCTAATAAATATTTGATTTTACGATTTTCTTAGGGCTGACTAACGAGAGTTTTAGAGTCAAAAATTAATTATGATTTTTTAAGATAAAATAATCAGAAAAATAAGATCTTCACACCGGTTTAAACAGATTGAAAATTGGAGTACTTAAATTTTTTAACCATATATTTTTAATATATAAATGATCTATACATGGTTGAAAAATTAATTACTCCAATTTTCAATCCGTTTAAACCAGTGCGAAGATCTTATTTTTCTGATCATTTTATCCTAAAGAATCATAATTAATTTTTGATTCTAAGGCTTTCGTTAGTTAGCCTTAAGAGATATTTGATTATACGTCTTTCTTAATGCTAACTAATGAGAGTTTTAGAGTCAAAAATTAATTATGATTCTTTAGGATAAAATAATCAGAAAAATAAGATCTTAGCACTGTTTCAAACAAATAAAAAATCGAAGCACTTAATTTTTTTTCCATTTGGTTTTAGACGAAATGGTGATGGCAGATGTTGAATTGATGAATTTTTAGAAAGCTCAGGTGTTTATATGAAATTTAATAAAGGTCAGGTGTGAAATTGATGAGTTTTTAGAAAGTTCAGGTGTTTATATGAAATTTAATAAAGGTCAGGTGTTGAATTGATGAGTTTTTAGAAAGTTCAGGTGTTTATATGAAATTTAAGAAAGGTCAGGTGTTTATGTGTGATTTGTGTGAAAGGTCGGGTGCCTACCTGAAATTTTCCATTTTTTAAGAGATAATTTGATCCAAAATTTGAAAAGTCTGTGAATGCTCTTAAAGCATACCCAATTTTCAACTCTTGAGTTACCATAATCAAGAAACTTGAACTGATATATCACTGTTTGGGTTATACAGATACAGATTATACAGAATTGAGTTCTATTGAACAAAATTGGACCATTTTAGACCATTTTGAACAATTTTACCATACAATACAACTAAATAAGGCTAATGTCGAGCCAACAATCAATTCAAACCTAAAAAGGTCCACATATCTTATATCGAATCAATGAGTTTTAGGGTGCATTTTGCTTCCGTGGCTAGAGCTCACGGGCTTAAATAGAGCTTACGAAATTCTTCTCATTCGCTTTCGGAAAGAATTCTAAAGGAAAATATAAATGAAAGTGTCGAAAAAACTTACCCGGGCAAGAGAACATGATGGCCGGCGGTTGGCCTCCGGCGACAGTTCGTCGGACTGAGGCTAGAGAGAGAGAGAGAGGCAGCGTCCTCTTCGTTGCTGTCAAACCTAAAACTGCGATGTTTGGTTCGTTGGTTGTCCCTAATGTTTCGACTAATATACATAAGAACCCTCGTTGTTCAATAAATTGCATTCCTCCCCCAATATTTTTGTTTACTTGATAGGAGGACTCCTCACAACTTACAAGATTGTTTGTCTGAGCTCCGAGTATAAAATTGTCACATTTAACAAATTTTTACTCCTTGCATGTTAGTACTGCTTTGTTTATACTGGTTTTATGCTGTTCAAAACGAATAGTATGTTTGTGGTGCCACTTCATGTAAACTCAACTAGTTTACGGAGGCGGCATCGAAATTTATGACGAGATTCATACTAACTTCGATTTATGTACAAAAAATTATCATTTTAATGGTTTGCAGAATCTTATTTTATTTTCCTTTAATTTCATTCAAATTGTAAATATACTCACCTAAGGTACCTTGAGGCTTGAACCTCTTGTGTAAACTTCCTCAAGACAATGAGTGGATCAACGACATCAATTTTAAAGATTACAGTAGGAGGTGGCTAGATGAATTGTTGGAGGGCGAGGAATCATTATCCATGAGAAAAGTAGTTGGAAGTAATGATCGAGAATGATGGATGGTAGTCGAATGGCTCATTGGAATTGGTCGAAGTTGTGGTGGCTTGAAAAGGCGACACATGATGGTGGTGGTGGCCTGGTGAGGGGTAGCATTGAGACCATGGGTGGTTTGTCGGTCAATTAGCAAAAACATTTTACTCCTACTTGCAGGGGCGGATTTAAGTAAAGCACAGGCGGATCACGTGACCCAGTTGAAATTGTTAGGATTATGTTTTTTTAACCGAGAAAATAAGTAATATATATATATATATATATAAGTTACCCAAATCATAACAGCACTAGAGCCTTGTACCAGCGGTTAGAATTTTGGCTTCTTTGCCGGACGTCGCTGGTTCGAACCTTGTCAACTTCACCCAACTTTTCTTTTTATAACTGATGCTCAAACGGCTAGAAAACATAAAAACAAAAAACCTTTCCATCTTGCCGCTAGAAGGAGTTGAACCAAGAGCTTATGTCATAGATGTACCACATTGCCAACAAATAGTTATCTGTTATAGTTCCACGACTAATTCTAATAAACTATTGGAAAATGATATTGGCACTCCAAAAATTGATGCAGACATTTTAAAATCAATGTAATTCCAAAGTCCTTTTTCTTTGTTGTTTGGAATATCTGCATCAATATTTGGAGTACCAATATCATTTCCCAAACTATTACTCTTTTCGTCCCAATTTAAATCTCCATGGTCCTTTCAAAAATTCATGCAATTTTGAATAAAAAAAATAATATGCAGAAATATATATTTTTTAGTTCAAAATTGCACAAATTCCTGTGGGGAGCATTTAAATTGGGACGGATGGAGTATTCCGTTTATTTTTTTCTTATGTTCTTCACTATCTGTTGTTTAATCAAAGGCTATAATTGAAAAGTGACCCATCTGTATTCAATTCCTGGATCCGCCACTGCCTACTTGGCTCAACAATATAGGATCTGAACCCAAAGGGTTTGGTTTGCCGATGAATGCCTTAGGTTTAATGGTTTGCTCTGTTTTAAGGTTTTAATACGAGTTCAAAACTTTGTCCCCGATAGTTTGCTTGCTCTCCAAAGATGGGATTGATATTCCAAGAATTATTGAAAATGCACATAACGTAAGTTTGATGTATCTATTCTAAAATATAAAAAGAGAGCATCCTTTGGTGAGAACTCCCTTTAAAGCTGGCTCACATTTTTTCTTTTCCAAAATTGCCACAAATAAACAAAAGAATTTACTTTTAAAGTACCATATGCAACTATTAACCGTAAGGCCATAAAAGCAAAAATACGGACAAAGTACGTACCCACTATCCACGTTCAACTTCATGCAACTGCACACCTCCGTTGCGGATAAAAAAATAAACTGTACGTTGAAAATAATGAGTGGAGATAGATAGATAGAGAAAGTTTGTTAAAGCCTGTGCCTAAAAAATTTGAGTCATCCAAACGAACAAGGTCTTAATTGTCTCCTCATGGAGAGTAAATTCCAAAAATCCCATGGTACCCAAGAGCTTTGAACATCCGTCCAATGCTTCACACAAAATTCAAGAAGCAGGTATACTGAGAATACCTTCTACATTCCCCTTACTGTCCCTTTGGCTGCCAAGGGAGAAAGGGAAAAAAAGGGGAGTGGTCTCCCTTATAAGTGAAAGAAGAAAAGAAAGGGGTGTGGTTTCTCACTAACCCATCCAAATATATGTGAGAAATCAAACTCTCACTCCCATCTCCGGCGGCGATTGGTCTCTTTTCCGATGACCTAGAACTTTCCTCTCTCTTCTCCGGCTACCGCACAACCACCGGTCCAACAACGAAAAGACGCCATCGTAGCCTGCACGCGCTGCCGGAAATTGAGCGAGTGAGATCTACTCTCACTCACCCTCGCCTCTCTCTTCTCCTTTCTCACAAAATCGTGCCAAAAATGGCGAGAAACAAAAACGGGCTTTGAGGGGGCTCTTGTCTCCCGCCTTTCCTCACCCTCTCTCGCCTTGTGGATCATCCAAATGGAGGAGAGATTGAGTTCTCCCTTCTTCTCCTTTCTTTTCTCCCAATATCGCTTAATCCAAACGAGTTGTTATTGTTACCTTAAATCTTCTGTAAATGTACACATCTATTTCTTCCATCCCCACCACGGCAGATACAAGTATAAAATGTTGTATCTATTTTTCGTTACGAAGGGGCTTCGCTTCCAGGAATGGCAAGGCAATTTGGCATTCTAATGATGGTGCGGCAATGGACTTTTCATCGTGACTGCCCCGCTCGCACTCTCTGTTGTGGTTTTGATAGTTTATCGATTTAACGGCGGTTCCGGGTACGATACTATTCCAAGGACAACAGTTTTGTTTGTTCTTAATTGTATATATATAAGGTGTATTAAAATTTTTGTTCAAGTATGCATGACTCCGACATTGGGTTGAGAAGGGACACTACGGGGCCCTTTGGTTGTTTTTGATGTTTAAGTTGAATTACCAATTGTGTTCAATAGAAAAAATTTAATTCACCATTATTGGATTAAATTTTCTATGTCCTCTATTGTTTCTCTCTCTATCACGCCCAGACACTGTTTGAATAGGTCAATGTATGTATTCCTTAGGAGTAAGAGTCATCATCGGGCCGGGCTGGGCTGGCCCAGCCCATCAAGTCTCTATCCAAGCCCGCCACGGGCCAGGCTAACTTGGCTTTTTCTTTTTTTATGGGCCGGGATACCTACCATAATTTGAATCCCAGGCCCAGCCTACAAGCTAGCTCAATTGATGGGCTAGTGGGCCAAAAATCAGGCGGGCTTAAATTTCCTTGGGCAAGGGAAAAAAGAAAGGATTTTGTGGGATTTCGGGCTAATGGGCGGGCCCGTATGCGGGCTATTAGGCGGGTACCATGGGCGGGCTCATGGGCCAGGTCTATGGGTGGGCCGAGTAAAAATTCATAGGTCCAAGCCCGCCCATCACAAACTACAAGCTGGCCCAGCCCTCCTGTTTCACGGGTTCGGGCCGGGTAAAAGCCCGATGGGCTGGGTAGGCCGCGGGCCTTCGGGCTAAATGATGACCTTTCTTAGGAGTATCACAAATGCTTCTTGATCTGTTAGGAAATTCTATTTTGTGTTTGTGCAATGAATTTTAGAACAATATTAATTCATGACTTATTTGTAAAATTTGATAAAAAGACTATTTAAGTATTAGGCGGAGGCAATGGCAATGGAAGTAGAACATTAATAAGCACTAGAGGCCGGAGCAAGTGATGTGTGTGCAAGTCAAATTTGTCATCAATAAAAAATGTAGCGCAAATATCAATTTCCGTCAAATTTTTGTTAAATTTGAATCAAACAAAAAGCAATAACAATCAGAACTTGCACGCATCGCATGTACTTCAACCCCTTTTCATATTATGGGACATGAATCACATTATGGGACATGAATTGGTGCCCTTAATTTAAACAAAAAGTTGAATTCGGGAACCATCCGATCCGATGACCAGACCAGACGTAGGATCCTTCAAATTGTCGATATTCAACATGAAATTTCTTGGTGGCTTCCTCGTTATCGCTCTTCATTATTGTACCCAGTCTAGTACCCCCACGCGCCCCTTCCCTTGTGACTAGAGAACAATTTTTTTCTGACAAAATAATGTTGCTATTCACCACCTCAAATCTTTGCTTATGCATGCTTTATATTTTGAGGGGGAAAAATACATTTAAAATTATTTTAAATGAGTACTGTATTTGATTTGCATAGTTCCTAAATTGTTACAAAAATTGTAATGATTGCGTTTGTTATCAAGCCGAGAAATAATTTAAAACAAATACTGCAGACAATTTCCAACAACTTGTTTTTAGTGGTGGTGGGTGGCCACCAGTTTTTCTGGCGCTAGTCAATTGTTTTTGGTGGTTGGCGGGGTGTTTCGTTAGCCGTAAAATGTGATACAAGTTGATAGTAAAAATAACAAAGCAAAATCGAGAGAGTTAATGGTGATTGGCAGAACCTGGTGGTGATTTGTGATAGATCTGATGGTGATGACAAGTCGGAAGAGAAAGGCTTGATCAGTGGCGGATGGTGCTGGCTGATGAGGAGCAATGATAGTGGCAGTGGATAATTGAACTTTTAAAGTTTGAGCAAAGAGCTGGAAATGCTCATTCTAAATTGAGTTTTCACTCAAATGTTTACTTCAATGAGTAAAATTTCAGTTTGGATTTTATTTTCCAAAAAAATAAATAAATCCTAGTCAGGGTTGGATTGCTCCTAATCCGTATTCAAGTAGATTAATGTATGTGGATAGATGCTTATAAAAAAAAAACAAGTCTACAGTTGGGATTTCCCGATCGGAATCCCGACACCCTGCCGGGCATGCTCCGGCCACCGGACGGCCGATCCGAACCGTCCAAAAATTATAAAAAAAAAAAATAGAGTGGGCCAAAGCGAGAATAAACGGCATCCGACATGTGTAAGTGCCCGATCCAAACTCTCCATTTTTGTGTTTGGATCGGCCAAAAAAGGAGTGCTTGGATCGGCCACTTACACACGTCGAATACCGTTTATTCTCATTTGGGCCCACTCAATTTTTTTTTATAGAATTATTGGACGGATAGAATCGACCGTCCGGCGGCTGAAGTGTGCCCGACGGGGCATCGGGATTCCGATTAGGATTTCCCGATCGGTAACCATAGACTTTCTGATAAAAAAAAAAAAGTACATGGATAGATACAATAAAAACTTTAAATAATCAAATTAGAAAACGAGTTTAAATTAGCGTCCATTGGAGTACTTCTTCGGTAGTTCTTGGCACTTGTCAAAGTGCGCGTGGCCTTGCGGCTAGAAAAACCCCTCTCTCTCTCTCTCCAAATTTATTCGGTTGCAGACAAAAGTAAAAGAGTACAGTACTGTGTATCAAATCCTTATTTCTCTCCATAAATATCCATCCCTATCCTACACGCTATCCATATTTTCCACACTCTGAAAAAGCATCTACCAACATTTCTTCTCTTACTTTCTCAATTAGCTCTAGCAAGCATTTGATCCTCCTTTCTCCAACCCATCAATCCAAGGTTTGATCTCTGAATCTTTTACGATCATCGTTCAGTGATCCTAACGAACAATTTTACTTCTGATTATCTGGTGTAGTTAACTGGAAATTAAGCTTGTTCCCTTTAATTTCTGTTTGTACTCCATTTATAACCCCCTTGTCAGCACCCATATCAGTGGTAACTTTCTTTCGTACTTTCGGCTTGCATATCATCTGGGAATGGGATTTAGTGGGATTTCTCGATAGTTCCATATGCCCTTGTAGTATGATTTGATTGTTCAAACATGGTTTTCATATATTTATATATGTATATCTAACATTTATTATTACTCCCTCCGTCCCATTTTCATTATCCTTTTTCTATGTTCGTGCAGTTCTCAATCGCTTATATCTTTTAATGTGAATCTCCAAAAATATGCAATATGGATCTTATTTGATAGATTTCAATTTGTTCTATAATACAAAGATGTCAAAATCATGAAAAATATTATTGATTGAAAGATATACGCAAGAGATAAAAAAGTGAAAAAGGAATAATGGATAATGAAAATGGGACGGAAGGAGTATTATTTTTTTGAACGTCTTGCTTCAGCATCACCTGTGATGTAAAGGGATTTATTTTCCTTTCAGATACCCACATAATATTCTTTTTGGATGTGCCCGAGTTGTGCAATGGTTGAATTCTTCTACTTTTATGTATCATCATTTTATCGAACCACGACAGAATGGTTTTAGCCCGCAATACTGCATCTGCTGTTGAAAGTTTTTGAATGAGTGTGTACATACAGTGTAGAAACATAGACCTTTTTGATTAGTCCAGCTAACCGCTAATGAGGGGAATCAGGGGATATATATATATAGTTTCAAAACATGATTAGTAATTTCATTCGATTTTTAGTGAGGAAACTACCAATTTCCCAAGGGATTGTATATCCCATGTTTTTTCGGGTGAGATTGTTGATCCTATAAGTAATCCCTCAACATTACAACGCCTGAATGCGCCCTCCACAGTATTTTAAAAGATATCCCCTGTTTAATCTGGCCAATCCAACGGGCCCATAGTTCCTGTGAAGCCACTCTGATCACGAGTTCTATCTTCTCATCAATTACTTAGGGGACTCATGAATTCAATAGGAGATTTCTAGTCCCACTGCTGTAAGCACCTCTTGGTATTTAGTGGCTCTTCATAGAATTACCTTGTGTTGGCCTATATTTTGAAATGGATGCCTCTACTTTCAGACAACGTTATGATAGAAAAGAAAACGGTAAAAACTAAAGCCAACTGGAAAGACCCAAAATGGGTTATAAATTTTGCATAGTTAGCGTTTTAAATCACCAGCCTTTTTCCGAAGTGAGTAACCATATTCTAATTTAGTGAACTTGGAGCTGGTGTTTTCGTAACATTTAGGAGGTGAAGTGGTGAACTGAGAGCTTTGTGGTTCATTTAGGGTTGCATGTTAAACAAGGCGATGATTTTGTTTGTAAAAGACTCGCAAAAATGTGTAAGTTACATATAAACATGATTATTGCTTGCTTAATTTGGCTAAGAAAATAAGCTTGCTGTTACCTTGTAACTAGGGGTTTTGTGCAACATCTTCTTCATTCTTCTGCGTAGCAAATAAGTCTGAAATTTGAAGTCTCTTGTCAGGCTGGATTATCAAATCTATGATTGTGAGGACCCTTTTTTTTTTTTTGGGTATATTTGTTTACTTTTATTTTGAGTCTAGAATCAACATTTCACAGCTTTCTTTCTATTTTCCAGAATTTCTTGCTTTTGATGCATGCCCAGGGTCCCTTGAACTTGCCTTCTGTTATTATCTGGCCAGGGAATTCTATAAGATGACGCACAACTATCTTTTGGGGGCTCTCTGTATTCTTGTTTTGACATGCTCTTTAGTTCCCGCTTCCTCTGATGGTTTAGTGAGAGTTGGTTTGAAGAAGAGACCCTTGGATCTTCATGGCATTAAGGCTGCCAGGATGGCAAGACTGCATGGTGAGCAAGGGAAGGGTTTAAATAGCATGCGCCATGATGAATCTGATCTCGATATATTATCTCTGAAGAATTATATGGATGCCCAATATTATGGAGAGATTAGCGTGGGGTCGCCCCCACAGAAATTCACTGTCATATTTGATACTGGCAGTTCCAATCTCTGGATTCCCTCGTCAAAGTGCATTTTTTCTGTGAGTGCTAGAAGTTTAGTTTTGCTAACTCATGGTTTCTTTCTTATTAGAAAATAAGCAAAAATGATACTCACAACAATCTAAACACAACCTCTCACCTACATGTGGGCTCCACTCACACTATTATGTGTGGGCCTCACATGTATGTGAAAGGTTATGTAAGTTGTTGTGTGAGTAGCATTGTTGTTGGAATAAGTATAACTAATCAATGAAAACTAATTGCAGATTGCTTGCTTGTTCCATCCTAAGTACAAGCACAAGAACTCCAAAACATATCAAGAAATTGGTAAATTTGTCATCCTATTGTCTTTAGTTTCAAATTGTTGATTAATGTTTGGTCTGGACATTATTGAGTCCCAACCCACAATTTTGTCTGACACAAGAAATTCCCGACCTTCCTGATCCGTTTTTGCTCAAATTGTTTTTATTGATATTTGTAACTCAGGCAAATCTTGTGCAATACACTATGGGTCTGGATCAGTTTCTGGCTTCCTTAGTCAAGATAACGTTGAAGTGGGCAATCTTGTGGTCCACAATCAAGTGAGCTCTTTTTTATTTTTATTTTTGAAGCTCTAATGTTAATTTATAATTTTTTGGCTCTGCTTTTAGCTAAACACATGTGCTTAACTTTTTCAGGTTTTCATGGAGGCTACAAGAGAAGGAAGTCTTACATTTGTAGTGGGAAAGTTTGATGGAATACTTGGCCTTGGCTTCCAGGAAATTTCAGTCCAGGATGTAGTGCCAGTCTGGTATTATTTTGCAACTTTTGCCACTTCTATGTTTTATGACTTGTGAGAACAGTTCAACCGCTCAATCTTCTGTATTTTAGTGTCTTATAGACACATTCTTGATGAAACTGCAGGTATAATATGATGGAACAAGGTCTTCTGCAAGAGGAAGTCTTCTCGTTTTGGCTTAATAGGGATCAGTATGCAAAAGACGGTGGGGAGCTTGTTTTTGGCGGCGTTGATGAAAAGCACTTCAAGGGGAAGCATACCTATGTTCCCGTCACTCAAAAAGGTTACTGGCAGGTGGGTGAAGATTAATGTTTCCAACACCCTTTGTTCTACTTCATTAGGTGTTTTATTTGATTTTCGCAAAGAGGAGAAAATTGATTTCTTTGTCTTCTTTGTTTTTTCAGTTTCAAATGGATGATTTTCTCATTGGAAACCTTTCAACAGGTGATTTTTTTGGTGATACATATGTAAACCAAGTGTTAGAATTTAACTGTGTGAAGGACTCAGAATTATGTGCCTTTCTATATCTTCTCCAGGTTTTTGTGAGGGTGGATGTGCTGCTATTGTGGATTCTGGAACATCTTTGCTTGCTGGTCCAACTGTCAGTGTTTCTTTCCTTTTGACAACTGATTTATCCCTAAAAATGAAAAATAGTACTGCACTTTATGGTCACAAAAATCCTCACTAGTTGGTATTGATTTATCATCTCTATGCTTACGCCCTTTCTTTTAAGTGTAATATTTCTAAATATGCCCATTGACTGCAGACTGTCGTCACCCAAATCAACCATGCCATTGGAGCCCAAGGAGTAGTGAGCTTGGAATGCAAACTGGTGGTTTCTGACTATGGAGAAATGATATGGGAGCTGTTGCTAGCAGGGGTTTGTCATTTCTGATCTGGTTACCCTATTTACTTCTTTAAGTATAAGCTGCAGGTCTTAAGCGGTTTAAGTTGATCTGCAGGTACAGCCTGACAAAGTATGTTCACAAGTGGGTCTTTGCTTTTTCAACGGGTCTGGATTAGAAAGGTTAGGAAGTCTCTATTGCCTTACTAAATTGCATTTTTTCTACAGTTCATTCTAGTCTCCTTGGAGACTTCAAAGCGCTCGGTCGAGTGGAGTATTGTGTAGCCAAAGAAAATGTTAGGTCGTGCAACTGGTGGTTTCTCTCGTACTCTGGTTCACTTTCCTCACGTGCTTCCATTCGTGGGAGCACGTTTTGTAAAATGAACTGTTTCTAGTGTTTAATTCCTGGGTTTTGAGCAAACACTGAAGTCGAGGTTTCAGCTGAGCTTTGTTTAGGGAGGTATCTATTTCCTTTGACTCTGAGAAAACCCTTTTACTCATGATTTTAGTTTGTTTAGTTTGGGTTTTAAGGGAGGTTTTTGGAGTAATGAGTGGAGAGAGATAGAGATAGTTTATTGGGGACCGTGTGCACAGAAAGAGAGGTTGGGTTTTGAGACCCAAAACAAACATAGTTGTGTTCCTCTATCTATTCGTCGATGATTCTGCGGTCTCGGTGCTTCGAACTTGTGGCTAAAAATGAACTTGAGGTGATGCTTTACTCTTTGCAGTGCTAATATCGAGATGGTGGTTGAAGAAGAAAACAAGGAGAAAGCTCCCCCTGGTGATGACCTTGTATGCACTGCTTGTGAGATGCTTGTTGTTTGGATCCGGAACCAGCTGAAACAACAGGAAACAAAGGAGAGAGTGCTTGATTATGTGAATCAGGTTATTTATCACCCAAATGCATCATCTATGTTTCCTAATCGGTGCTTATCTATTGCGTTTAGAAGTAATATTTTCCTGTTTGACAGCTCTGCGAGAGTCTGCCCAGTCCAATGGGAGAATCAGCAATTGACTGCAATAGCCTGTCGAAGATGCCAAATGTTACATTCACTATTGGAAGTAGAGATTTTACCCTCACCCCTGAGCAGGTCTGATTTTAGGACTTTTCTTGAAGCTTTTATTTACAGAATCTTTAGTGGTCTGGTTTCTTTTTGTCTATTATGCTTTCCTTACCTAAATACATTTATGTTAATAGATTTTGAATCTTGGGAAAACTGGATCAGGGTTGATCAACATATTTAGAGTTCGTATGGAATTTTATATTTTAGACACGACACGAGATCCTTTGTTCCCATGTCAGAATGCACTTTGGAGTCATAGCTGCATGATCGTGCCTTGAGATTTCGGTATTAATGGAATCATGCTGATGGAAGTGCATTAGGGACGGGGGAATGCTTCTCTGTAAAGCTTCGCGTAGAGATGCTCTTTTAGTCATACTGTGGTTGTATCAGCCATAGTTATACAGTGGGGGCTAATACTCGAGAGTTGAGATTAATAATGTAGAGTGGTTGATAGATAAAGGACTCTTTTGAATGAGTAGATCTACCCTAGAAGTGTAAAGGAAATAGCTAAACGGAGGCACGAAAGGTTTTATCTTCTTGCTTAGCAATTGGTATTTCCCTTGTTCAGACTAATTTCTCAATTTGTGTTTTTATCTTTTGCTCAGTAATTTCTCAAACTTTTAACTCAGTGACTGCTTGATTTATTCCAGTATATTCTGAAAACTGAAGAAGGCCCGACTTCTGTCTGCCTCAGTGGCTTTATTGCTTTGGATGTGCCTCCACCTCGTGGTCCTCTGTGGTACGTTCTCTTGGATCTACCAGCCTTCTTGTTTGAATCTGCAACCGTGAAAATTAAAGGAAAATAAAAATCATAAATATCTTCAACATTATGTCTTTGTTGGTGGTTTTCAAAAAACAGTTTGCCACAACCATAGTTGTTAAAAACCTATGATACATGATACGTATCCTACGATTTGTATCGTATATGTATCCCACCTTGTATCCTTTTTGTATAGAAGTCTTACTATACGACCTCGTATCTTACGATTTATACGTATATTCTAATTTGATATGTATCCTACAATTACTTATTGAGAAAAAATCGGACCTTATTTCAGGAAGAGGAAGCCCAAATGCATTTATCGCACCTTTCAAACCATTTAATAGAAATTCAACTTCAATGTAGGACTTGTATAGAAAAAATCATAATTTGATTTTGAAAATAGAAAACCTTAATGTAATAGACTCCCCTTTTTTTTTTGCCAAAAGGATAGCTCTTTCCATTGATAAACCAAATAATGTGAAAACAATCAAAAAGCACGTCCATCCTTTGTCAAAGGCTCCAATTGAGAGACTTGAAATTTTGCATGATAAATCTTTTTTTTTTTTAAAGTAAACATAGTTGGTTGGTGTTATTATGTGTATCGACTTTTTAATTGTACATTAATTATGATTAATGTCATTGAATCATAAACTAAATTTAGTATTTTTGCACAATAAAGTTAAGTCCAAACAAGTCTAATTGACAAAGCTCCAATTGTCAAAACCCAATATGAAAGATATTATTGAAAAAGATATAGTAAATATCTAGTTTTTAGAGCATCGACCGTGGAATAAGCAAATGTGAATAATCAAAACATGCCACATCAGATTTTGATTATCCATTTAGAGGTTGCTAAAGTTAGCAATGTCAAATTCCACATTGGTTTTTTTTTGCCTATAATCAAAACCAATGGGCCTTCCAAATTTTTCCCTTCATTTCATGCATATTTTTTGAAAAAGTGGTTTTTGAAGGGAAAAAAAAAACTGTTTATGTTAGAAACTGTTTTTTGAAACAAAAAACAGTTTTTCAAAACACACACTTTGTTCACTTAAAAACTGTAAATACAATTTTGAAAGAATTGTATATACACAAATAGTTTTGAAATTTTAAAAACTATAAATACAGTTTTTTAAAAACAGATTTTGTGTAAAAAACAGTTTTCTATAAAAGAGTTTTGAAATTTCAAAAACAGTTTTTTGAAAGACACTTTATTTACTTACAGTTTTAAAATTTTTGAATTTTTTTTTACAAAAAAAAAAAAAGTTTATGAAAAAAACAGAAAAAAAATCTGAATGTTACAGTTTTTTAAAATTATTTTTTGAAAACATTGTTAAGAGAGAGAGAATGGAAGAGAGAGTTTTTGTGTAATGTTGGTGGACTTGATTGAGAGATAAAATTTGATTATTAACAAAATATTGCTAGCTTTGATTATTGAAGAGCCAAAATTTGATGAGTTGTTAAGAGGTTGCTAGGTTTGGTTATTTCAATGTGAGCACTCTTTTATCCAACATTGCTAACTTTAACAATTTTTTGTTTTGCTTATTCCACTGCGGATGCTCTTAGAAACTCTAAAATATCTAGCTCTAGAAGCTCTAAAATATCTTGTGAAATATCAAATTTTTTGTGAGAATTTTTCACATGTATAATTCTAGAATTACCTTAAAGTTTATCTTATATGAAAATATCTTTGTACTAGAGATTTCGTGAAGTAGTATATATAGGGATTGGTTCTAGTCATTTTGTACCAAGTCAAAAAAAAGTTTGAGTTCAAGTGTAATACAAATACTCATAGTATTCTCTCTTTTCTTAAACGATTGTCCAATTAAACAATGGAAACTCATACTATTCCAACAAACGTATATTATCCCAATACAATTTATACAATTAAAAAAATAATACACGATACGTATTTTCGAAGCTGATTCTGAAACAACTAACTATGGCCGATCAAAAAAAAAATTATAAGAAGTTAAAGGCACACCTTTACGTCGTGTTTGTTGAGATATTAATAAAGCTAAGCATTTACGTCGTGTTTGTTGAGATATTAATAAAGCTAAGCATTTGTGGTATGCAGGATTCTTGGAGATGTATTCATGGGGGCCTATCATACTGTGTTCGACTATGGTAACCTCAAAGTGGGTTTTGCAGAAGCTGTCTAGCAACTCAATCCATCCCCAAAGGGTATCCAGAAATTAGCAATTTCTTGTAAGAAAGTTAGGAATGCCGTAGTAAATGTAATGTGTTGTAGACGCCTAGTGAATTGTGATGGTTTATCTACATGCGTCTATTCATAATGAGCTGGTTCTGTATGCAAGTGCCAAGTATGTTGGTAATTTCTTTGACCCATCGTGGTATAGAAATTCTAGTTGATGTAGTTCACATGGAGTCTCTCTTTGGGCGTAGGCTGTGAGTTGTTTTTGACGAAATTGATGCATCGGATGACTTTATTATAAAATAGTACTTTGATATGGTCACTTGGTCCGTAGTGGCAGCAGCAGCAACCGTTGCAGTTGGCAGCTTTGCCACAGCTCTGGACTCTTATTTTGCAGGTAAATTTTGAAGGATGCATTCTACTAGTTTTCAGTTAACTACTAACATCTGTTTTGATTTTTTTTTTTTGTATTTCTGTTGTGGTTGTTCTGGTTTTTATGTATTCTAGTTTCCATGGAATTTTGGTTTTAGAGGTTTTGGTATTGTGATGCTCTCAGGTATGAATGAGATGTGCGATAAAGTTGGTATTTAATCTCATTTCAAACTACTATTTAATAATGATTAGAGATTTTATGCAAAGTGATATGGTAATAATTAGCAATGATTAGAGATTGTAGAGATTTTATGCAAAGTGATATGGTAATATTGTGATTTTCTCACTTGTATGGATGAGAAAGGCCTTCAGTTTCACATTTTACCGCAGGATTTAATTTAGTGTTTCTCTTGTTTAGTCTTTTATGTATTTTTTGTGTTGCTGGAAGTGCAAATTAAATTTTTGTTCGGAGGCAATGCAGAAATTTGGTAGGGTAATTGTCTCTGTCTTCAAATTTTATTTCATTGGCTTTTGTTTGTGGAGTTGTAAGTCAAAGCAACGGAGTCTCCTCTGCCTATGTCCAGGCCCTCCGAGGCATTGATTCTATGCAATAACAAAAAAACAAACGTATAAAATTTAATCATCTATTATAGGAAAATTAGAAACTAAATATTCAACAAAGAAAATTGGATAGGTCAACAATTCAACGCACAGAAAATTAGATAACCATACTAACCCTTCAGATCTGTTAATATGCCTTGGGGCTTGGCCAATCTGAACCGGCCAGAACGTGACATGCACATGTTTTCCAAAAGAAGCTTTTCCAATTTTTAAAAACTAATTGACTATTGTTGCCAGAAAACTGTTTGAAAAATCTTTAATGGATCCCCATCAACTCTTTTCTGATGATGAACCTTCCGAGAAAGAGTCGGAAGTTTCCCATGCCTTTTTCTCAAGAATGCTGCTACAGGTACAACACATTATGCACAGCAGCCGCGAACAAATCGCTTTTGCGCCCGTCTCGGGTCCCGCAAAGATGATCGGAGCTGCTCATTTTGTTCAAAACACGTCATTTAGGGTCCCTGTAAAAAATCATCTCAATCTGATATCAAGAAAGACGTTTACAAATCATCCAATTTTGCTTCAAAATATAGGCTGCATAAAGTGTTGTACCTGTATCTTTACTGTTTTCTCAATACGAAATTGCACCGTACTCCAATTTTTTTTTTATTTGTTTTTGTGGTTTGCAGAAGAATGAGGATAGACAACTACAACGACATGGTCAGAGTTACATTTGAACACAAAGAGAGATATGCTATAACCGGTAGTTCATGGGAACAAAAAATTAACCTGATTTCCCGTGTCTCCAAGGACCGTGACTCTAACGGGATAGGTCTGAGAAGAAGTTTATTGGACTAGTGGCCGGTTCAGGGATGGCATACCTTGTAGGAGTACCAAAACCCAACATGGATAGAGGATACTGAAATATTAAATATAGCTTGCTCTAACTCAATGCGGTAATATTATGTATAGCTTTCTCTCGTCTTTTGTTGCTTAAGACATTCTGATGTGGGCCCATTCTACTTGCATTTTGAAAGGGAGGACTCTTTACGAAGCATACCTTGCTAAAAGAGAAGAGAGTCGACAAGAAGCCTTCATAAAGTAGGGTAGGGCCAAAGATGATAGCGGTCTCACCCTAGCTCTCACATTGCTGAAGGGGGGTGCAACTAACGATACTACAACTTTTTCCTAATCAGTCGCTGATAAAAAGTTGAATTAGAGAAAGAAGGCAGCCATGCCCTAGGATGCATAGTTATACGTTGACGCTGCATACCCTGGGAGGGGGTCGTTGATTCGAAGAGAGAACTCCTCAGAGAGGGGAAGTCCTCTGCTCTTTTTCTTTAACCCGGGCTGATCCAGCCCCAGCCTAGCTAGACCTGGTGAAAGCAATCAAGCCAAATCAACACATATTCCTTCCATGGCAAGAGCTGCAGATGAGAGCAATGGTTATGCCGACATTTCCACTTATCTTATTTATTCCAATTTGGATTCCTGGTTAGGACTCTTTAAGAAGCAGTGAAGGAACCAGCGAGAATTTAAGAATGCAGTCACGTGCCTTACAACATTAGGGCTTCTAGACTGGCTATTGAAAGGTACGAATTCAGAAGCCAAGAGTAGCAAAGAGGCAATTCCAGTAGAGGACGGGCGCTCATACCCCTGCCCGAGTCAATAAAGCTGACGCTCATTTAAGACTCCAGTCATTAAGCACTCGTCCTTTCTCGGTTCAGTGATTGAGTCTTGTCCTTGCCATGCTCAGATGGATGAGTCTTGCTATCGTACTTCATGCTTGAGTTTTTCAAGTATATGAAGACCTTCCTTCAAATCAACATGCTCGCTTAAGCCAATGAGCTCACTTACAAGCCTATATGCTCGGTTGGTATGCTCTATAGTCAATACACTCGCTCAAGGCCATGCACGCTATCAGTTCGATCAAAGAATGAAAGGCATTCTTCTGAAAGAAAGTTAATGTAGCATAACATGTGAAAAAGCAAATCTCAAATAAATAACAAGTGCGTAAAAGGCCAGCAGAGTAATGAATCTTAATGTTATAAGGAAAATAATGATGGAAAAGAAGAAGAAAGCAAGGGAAAGTCTCCTAAGTTACAACATTCTTTTCTATCCATAGTTCAACTGGTGCCCAGCTTAAGGAGGGGCTCACTATTCTTCGTCACTATCATTGCCAAAAACTGACGCCACCGCTACTTTTGGCTTCTTTGCAGCATTACCAACCAAGTTCTGTTTCACATGCAGGAAAAGGAACCAGTTAGCTAATCCAGCTTAATAATGATATGCCTCCAATTCTATAAAGAACAAATAGTGAAAAGGAGAAGGTAGGTCTTCAATCCCACAATTTACAAAATGAAAGTGAAAGACACGCCACATTTCCTTCTCCAGGCATATCCAAATGCACTTTCCAAATCTAAGGGTTGGAAAAGTATTCATAGGAACTCTATAATATCAGTCTATGCCCGAAAATATTCCACCAAGACAACAAAGCCTCTGGCCATGGCATCTAATCCCAAGACTGGAACACATGAAGACCCTAACCAATAATCATCTCTTTCCATGCCAACAGGCTATAGAATAAGGCCCCTTATCCAGGTAAATGATATTCTCACTCCAATTTTTCCAAAGATGGATGTCAAAATTTGTGTTACAGTGTGCATCGGGAACCATTTTTAAATTCCAACATGAATGAATGAATTACAAGTCCAAGTAAATTGGGAATAATATAAATATACAACCCTCTCTTAAATTGACATTTTGGTGTTATTTCTGATATCTTTCATCTTACATTTCCAGACTATATAACCAATGGTGTTTTTTGTTAGGGAATTCCATCAAACCAAAATATGACAATGTCTCAGGATTCAGCAGAATCCTAACCATGGGATCCTCAAAGCCTAATGGAAATAGTTAAGAGAGACTTTTTTTTATATTTTTAAAATGAGCGCAAACATAAAAACTAAGGGATACCTTGGAGGTGCCACCTTTTGAGGAAAAACCAAACTTTAATGCCTTCCGTTGCTCTTGATCAGCAAGTACAGTAGCACTTCTAGTTGCGGCAGAAGCCACGGCAATTCCAGGTTGCTCTGGCTGCTCTTGCTGCTGCAACTGCTGCTTACGGGCGTCGGCACTAATTTGTACACGAATAGACAAAAAGAGTTAATGACCACTATGGCCAACTAAGTCAACCCAAAAGACATTCAAATAGACAATCACCAATTCTTAATTAATTAGAAGTGACACAAGAACAAATAGGTACATCTGAGCAAACTTGGCAATTTCCCTCTCCTGACGTTGCTGTTCTCGTTTCTGCCTGTCATCACGACTGCTAGTTCCATGCATTTCTCTCATTTCTTTAAAACGCTGCAAGAATTGGTGAACGCATCCTTTAAGAGTGATACCGAATGTAAAGACACAAAACTTCAACTGAGTTTATTTCTTCTATTCTCAATGACGGAAAATTTACCTTTCTATGATTGTGGTCATATGAACTCAGGTGCGCTTCAAACTCCACAGCCAATTTGTATTGCTTATTACAGAGCTCACAAAAGAACACCTTTCGTATTTCTTTCACCTCGGTCTGAATTTTCTGCTCACGTTCAGCTATAACCTGGATTTTCATAATGTGCAGGAAGCAGGCAGTAGAAGCCACCAGGTAATAAAAACTGCACGAAATTCTCAAGACCTTCCAAAGTTGTTCCCTTATGCTATATGCTATAGATGTACGTTACAAGGGGGAAAAAGAAAGTAAAGAATCAAACTCAAAATTATGATGCTTGTATTTGCAACTGCTATTGAAAAGTCAGTCATACCTCCCGCTTCTTTGCTATCTCCTCCGTTTCCTCTAACTCGATATCAAGTTTTCTTCGCTGGATATTTTCTTCTGCAGTAAAATAATCGTCTTCCTCTTGTTTTCCAATCCCCAATTTTGGATCCCTCATACCAGATTTTATTGGCTCAATTATTCCTAACAACCAATCAGGTAAGGATAAAATCAATACAAGAACAAGAAAATCAGTTCAAAATGAAGAAGGCCAGTAAAAATGTCAAAGCCATGGAAAAAAGAAATGGTTTTGGTTCTACAGTGCGTGTCCCTATTTCACCCCAATCAAATGAAAGAAAGAGTTAGTCGACTAATAATTTCTTGATCCCCAAAATTATAGAAAAAAACCACCTCCTTTTAGATTTAGTCTCATTGCCTGCAGGGAAGCAAGCCATTGGCTGCACACTGAAACTTGTTTGGTAAGTTACCACGTCATTGATATACACTCTAATTCCCTCTCAACGTAGACCAGATATGCATGTCGACCTATAAGAACTATCAATAAGAACCTTTTTGACATCATGTATCTACAATTACAAAGGTTAAAACATACAACAGACATATATCTGAAACTGTGATACACGGTACATTATGACATGTTATCACTAGCAGTCTATTCTCATACCTTGCTCATCCTTCCCAAGACCTTTTCCTTTCCACCCCATCTTCTGGAGAAGCCTAAAGCCAACATTAGATGATGTCAACTTTGTGTCGAGTGATGCTTGTTCCACATTATCAAGATCTACATTTTCTGTTGGTCTGTGACTAATTGGAAGACGGAAATCATCATCAAGATCCTCAAGAACAGTCTCATCATAAGCCTGTGACATAACAAGCAGGATAAGCATGTCACCCTATCAGGATAATTCAATTCCGTCTGAATAAATTGTATTATTGATGCATGGAAGCCTCTCGGTTGTTTCATCAACAAGAAACAAAAAACACAGATTTATGGCGCCATATAATTTGCTGCAATCTATGCAGAAATTTCCTAAGCTTAAAAGATGAAGATCATAGAAGCACTTCTTTCAAAAAGGAAATAAACACACTTCACAACATGGAAGTACAACTATAGATAAGTAGACAACGAACCATCTACCATGGCATCAAATTCTTTTCTCGGAGCAAGTAAAGTTAGTACAGCAAATAGTCCGATAACATATAGTGCAAAAATGAGCCCCGAATGTACTAAACTTTGTCTATCCCACATCCCACGCATTTTCATACTCATATGTCTATGTTATCTTACGCGCACCTCAACTACCCAGATCCCTAAAATTAATGTCCAACCAAACCTCCAACAGCCCCAACAGTTTTCATATAGTTTTTTGCTCTTACTTGCTACCATGCTTCTACCCGACCAGCCCCGTTTTTCCACAACCCATTCAACACGAATACATGTACTTCAAAGACCTTCTCCGCATTAAATTACACACCAGCGTTTTGAATACAACTGTTCTAGTCATCAGTTCTGGAGAATTATGCAGAAAAACAATCAATCCAAGCTTATTTACCTCCGATTTCTGTCGTCCTTTATCTCTAGAGTATGGCTCGGGTTCCTCTCCACCGTTGTACCATCTCTGGTCCATCTCGATTCTCGAACACCCTAAATATACTACAGGGCAAAAATTATACGAAAATCAAGCCTTCCAAAAAGCCAGTTCCACAAGAAAAAAAAGTCGAAGTGAACCAGCAAATTCAACGCGATCTGTTTGTTGAACTTCGAAGGAGGGAGAAAAAAAAAGGGTTAGTCTAGGGTTTATGAATCGGACTTGATTTACAAAAGCGCAAAGATATTCATGTGTGCTATATGTATTCATGGAATTACCAGATTGAAGAAACTTTGGCTACTCTTGGGGCAAAGAAGAATTCAGATTTTGATCTTTCGACGTCCGTTGAAGCTGGGTGTCTCTGTCTCTCTCCTCCGCCTTGGATCAAATCAATGATCTCTCAGGCTCTGTTTGGAACTTGTGGAAAGGAAAAGAAAGGAAAGGAAAATAAAATAGAAGGAAAATGAGAGAAAAATGGGAGAGAAAGTTTACTATTCACTACTCTCAAACTTCTTATTTTCTTTCCTCTTTCTCTTCAAACCAAACAATGGAAAGGAAAATTTTTTAATTTTCCTTTCCTTTCCTTTCTTTTCCATAAGTTCCAAACAGAGCCTGATCAGTTCTTCCTTTTTGATATTGTTGTGTGGAAGGGACAGGAAAACGGGTGGGCAAATCAATTAGGTGCGTTTTTGCGAAACTAAGGATTAGGAGTAGAGAATAATAATAATAGTTAAATTATTTTCGCTAAATGATATTTAAAAAATTTGTAAAAAAATTAATTTTAGTCCATTTTAGTAGTACATTTAATTCTTCTTCTCTTTCTTTTTTAACGGATTCTAAAAAGAAAACGGTTTTATACAATATAAATGTGTTTGGTCAAAATGAGCAGTAAAACAACGAGTTCCTATGTTACTATGAGGGATGAAGCCAGAGAGGGGTTAGTAGGGGCGGTCGCCCTTGTAAGAAAAAAAAAAAACACTATTATTATACGTAAAAAGAAAAAATTCCAATGAAAGTATATAGACTCGCTCCTGCGTTGTGAAATTCCTGGCTCCGTCCCTGGTTACTATATATACTGTACCGTATGTATTTTAATGATTGATTCACTGGTCACTTTCACAACTCTTCGAGCACGCAACTTTTCAATTATTTACCCTATGGATTGAGCACCGGTGACATATTTCTTGTCGCGTAAAACACAGCGTGTGACATGCAATTACAGAATTGTTGCTCATATGTTGAAGAATAAAATGATATGTGCTTTGCTATTAAGGAGACTTTAAACTCTCACAAAGTTATAGAAGCAATTTCACCCCTATAAATCCAAAAGTAATACTTATCGATAGTCATTAGAGCTAATTTTTTATGGGATTCCAGAAAACAATATTTTAAAATTTATCGGTATTTTTTTGGATTTTTTTGGGACCCAAAATGGGCTCCACATAAGATATAATATAACTATGTAGTGTAAAAAGATAATGTACATATCTTTAGTGTGAGTGGGGGATAACATGATGTTGTGTTTTTATTTTTATTTTTATCCGACGTGATGTTGTGTTTGGGACACATGTACATACTCCATTCGTTACATTTTGGTTCTCCATTCGTTATTCGTGTCGTTCTTTAAACGATTATATCTTCCAATTTATAATGTTTTTCATAAGTTTGAAAACTTTATATTCAAACAATATACATATTGCATATTTTTAAAAATTTATATTGGAAGATATAAACAATTAAAAACTGACATGAATATCCGAAAAAGACAATAAAAATGGGACGAAGGGAGTATATCTATAATATACGAAGCTTTTGAATTTCAAAATTCTTTTTTCGAAACCTTTTAAGTGTTTATTCGTCTTTAATAATATTTGAAAATAAAGAATAATCATTCATTACAAAAAAAACTACGCAAGACAAGCATCGTGATTATTTGGACATTTTTTTTCCCGTTTTCAGCGGATCCTTTTGTTAAAGATTAGTTTTGAGCAGAAAAAGACTTTTTTTCCCCTCTAAAGACAAAAAAGATTTCCACAAAATAAATAACTTTTCTTTTTGAAAAGTAAAAAAAAAAAGAAAAGTTTTTTATTTTGTGGAAAGGGTGGATGGGCTTTTAAGCCTTGCAAAAAATAAATAAATAACTTTTCAAACATAGGCTTTTAAGCCTTGCAAATTGCAACACAAACCTTCCACGAAAGGGTGGATGGGCAGCCGACTGGATAACCCGGTTGGTTGTTTGGGCTAATCCATTGGGCCAGCCCATCCCATCAAAGATTTATAAGGCATATCCAGCCCAATTAAGAAAACATATACTAGTGTTAGGCCAATTTAGTCCAATTAATTAGGCCTCTCCCATTTACTTAGGAAGGAGATCAAAATGCCATTATTTTGATTAATAATATTCCTTGTACCACACTTGCATTGAAAACAATACTTGAGCTACTACCTAATGTATTTTGTTTAGAATATATACTACTTTGAAAGGTGAAGAATATAAATTGCGAATGTTAACTAAATCGTATATGAATAAAATACTGACTTATAAAAACAGACAATGTCTTGGCATGTTAAAGTTGGGTCACCGAGCTAGAAAGCATCTTCAAAGGAGAACTACCTTTACGATAATAAACGACTTATGTGGGATCTAACTATATTCCCGAGAATGAATAAAAGACGGTAGAACTATCATTGATCACGAATCAACTTAATGGAAGCATAAAAGAAAATTGGTAGGGTATTAATCTAGAATTTCAGGTTCACCCACCTAAATCATGCCAAACACTTTTAATTTTAGTGATCATATACTATACACTTTAATTAGCTTTGGCTGATGCTTGCTATTTTCTAATAATGCTTGCAATAATCCACCACATGTATACAATTGAAAACGTAATAGATATCTACTCTAATTAAGTAATTGGGGTTTCTATGCCTTTTTCCTTTATTCGATCCACATCTATTGTTGTTATCAGAAACATATATAGGAAAATGTGAGCTTTGGATTCAATTAAAAATGTATTCACATGCAAAGGGAAAGCGGCTTCATTATTATTGCACCAAATTGGGATTAATTAAGAAACAACTTATGCGAGGGAAGCACATCAAAGTTTGGCGTCATTGGAGATTTTCTCGATTGTTAATTTTAAGATTCCCAAGATCAATCGAGATGCGCGTAACTTGCATATTCTAAAAGATAAGAGTATGTACAACAATAAAACATTGGAAATTGATATTGGCACTCTAAAAATTGATGCAGGCACTCCAAAGCCACTTTTCTTTGTGTTTTAGAGTGTCTGCATCAATTTTTGGAGTGTCAATATCATTTCCCTAAAACATTATGCTAATTAATGACTTCGATTAAGAAAACATGTATATTGTAAAGGTGAAAATATAATAAGGTGGATATTGTCGAGGCTTTAACGGACCCTAGTAATGGACGATGAGATTTATTTTCTAGAAATTAGTAAAAATGGTCGTAAGAGCACCTTATGGGAGGAAATAGGGGCCGTGGTTTGAAGAACAAGGTGGGGCATTCTGGCTCTGATATTTTCATTTTTTATATTTTTGTTTAGGGAATCCTAATTAAAGTTAGACAGCTAGCGTGCAATGTTGATAGGGGATGGGTTTAGCCTTTCATGCACTTATAATTATGTGGTCCTATAATTAAAGAAAGAGATAATGATGTGATTTCGTGTGCTTATTTTAGTTCATGAAGAATAAAAAGAAATAAACAAGAAAGGGGAATGAAGCCTATTCATTGGTCCAAGATGTATCAAACAGCCAATGCATGGGCCCAAACATTTAACTAACACTCGGCCCAAAGGTTTCTTTTGACTATGTTCTTCACCCTTAATTAATCAACCTCATGTATTGCATGGATATACATGTACAGTTTCAATAAAGTAAGGGCGCCCTTACCTTGTTAAGGTAAGGACCTCCCATTTTCCGATCGAATTTTAATGATCCGAGCCGCTCAATGTCTTCAGAACGTGATTTTAAGGGTACCCGCGAGAAATCAGCAAAAAAAATGACTGGGAAGGGCTTCATCCGAGCAGTTTTTGTTTGTTTTTTATCGAACGGTTCAAATAAAAACTGCTCGAATGAAGCCCTTCCTGGTCTTTTTTTTTGCTGATTTCTCGCAAGTACCCTTAAAATCATGTTATGAACACATTGAGCGGCTCGGATTATCAAAATTTGGTCAGAAAATGGAAGAAAAGAGGAAGCCCTTACCGTGATACGGTAAGAGCGCCCTTACTTGAAGCTCACTGTATACCAGTATATATAATGTGTGCTTGTCTTTTTTCCATTAAGATTGTATCTTCACGAACTTTCTAGGATTTGAAAGAGAAGGAATATTAGGCTATATAGCACATGTAATGACAGTTTATATAGAAAGCATAGCTCGTGTAAAGATCGATGTACTTCTTGATATGTATCATATATGGTTGAGGTTTTATTTACTTTTTTTGATAATGACACCGAAACATCTAGTTGAGTTAGGTATGTTATGAACACAAATCATGCAGAAACTAAAACATTATTCTGGAGATTTGGTCTATCATGTCAAATTACCTGATTCAATGAGGTAAAGGTGGAGAAGAAGTCAGAAATTATCGTTGCAATGGACATGGTAGTAAGTGTCACGAAGAGAAAAAATAAAAATAAAAATTTCATATCTGCACAATTTCAAAAGTCAATTTATAATTACAATCGGAGTTATATATTGTGCGTTATGGAAAACAAGTGGAATCAATGATTGAGGAATACTCATAGACTGGGGAGGAATTAAAGAACTTTCAAATAGTATGGAGCCATTCAATATAATTTTCATAATTTCAGGGGATACTATGGTAAATGTCAAAAGATCAAACACGATTTGAATGAGTAATTTGAATTTGAGGCCCACATTGAACAGCCTAACGAACACGATTTGACTATCAAATTTTCATCAGATTCTGATCATCATACAAAGAATAAACAGATATCAGACTTAAATAATCAATGTGAATACAGCAATAAAACATTATTTTAATGACTTCTCAATTAAGAAAACATGCATTCTGATTCTCTGAAGGCGAAAAGGGAGTAATGGTGCCGTGGTTTAAAGCACAAGATGGGCAGCCCCAAAGGTTAATCCGGTTCGTTGGTAGCTTTGTTCTTCATATAATTGATTATGATTTGATTCTTGAGATCAGATCTCAAGAAATTAATTTCTTGTGAACCTCTCTGGTCTCGGTGTGAATGATTTGTCTTTGACCGGACCGGATGAGATTAATTAGTCAAAATGCGCTTAAGTTTGCCCGGATATTTGAAAAAAAAATACAAGGTGGGCAATGGGCATGGAAGCTAACCTCTGGCCCTGATTTTATTTTTGTTTTTCTGTTGTTTTAATTTTTAAATATTTGTTTTGGGAATCCTAAAAGCTAAACAGCTAGCATGCAATGTCGAAACCCTGTAGTGTAGTGTACTACAAGAGGGGAGTGTAGTGTACTACAAGAGGGGCGTGTAGTGCATATCACAGTCGTAGGTGAGTGTTATCAACGGTCTGAATTTAAGTGAAACTTTTTTAGAAAAGAATTTAACTTTTTCTTGAAAAAGTTTTATTTGAATTTGGATCGTTGAAAAACACTCACCGAGAGTTGAAATTTGCCCTACAGATCCCGGATTCGGTTTAATTAGCCTTAATTTCATGCAAATTATACACTGCTCTATAAACAAAGAGATAATGATCTGATTTTGTTTGCTTATTTTAGTTTGCGAAAAAGAATAAAGGAAGAAATAAAATACTACGAAATATGTATCCAAACAGCCAATAATATATGCATGGACCACAACATTTAACAAATACTAACCCGTAAAAGTAATTTCTTTTGACTATATTTATGTTATTCACCCTCAATTAACGTGCTAGTTTCTTTTCCATTAAAAATGTTTAGGGTCCTTAAGAACTTAATTAATTTTCTAGGGCTTAAAAATGATGGAATACTATAGGCCATATCGATCGCACTTGTAATGATACTTCATACATAAAGCATAGCTCAGATAAAGATATACTTCTTGTGCATGTATCTATCAGATCAATCGATCGATATGGTCGATTGAGGGGATTGAGTTGCATACATGATAAAGTACTTAGCCAAATTCTGTACATTCGAAACTAGAGAGAGAGAGACGTTGAGTCAGTTCACCAAGGTTGTCTACAGTGGTGGTCCATAGGTTGTGATTCTAGCCGGATAAATCCTAGGAGACAGACGTCGATAAATCTCAACACCCTTCCGGTAAACTGCGAATCTATTTCAAGGATACTGTGTATAACACAGGCTTCGATTGCTATTTTGTAGCATATCGGTCTACATTCAATGTTATTCGATTGTTGTAATATGAAATTGTAGTTTCTGCGTGTAATTTTTGTAATGGAATTGTACTCAATGGATTCCGCCGAATGTTGTTTTTTCCCAACAGGTTCCTCCCATGCATGTGCAAGTAACATTCTCTTACACGAATATTTAGTCCTCGAAGAAAGCATTGGGAACAAATTAAAGAAAGCAGAGGAGAAATTAGAAAAGTGGGTCAATGATTTACATGGAAATGACCCAAAGAAAGTGGAAGGAGAAAGAAAATAAAGGCCAGAATTAATTAAAAGTTTGGTCATTGCACCCCAACCCTTCCTTCTTACCCCTCCACTAGCAGGTACCAGGAAGCATGTTTGGGGCAATTATGTTTGAAAGTAGCGGTTCACAAAATACGTGCCTTTTAAATTTGCTAAATGTTTTGCCAACATCTGTTGTCACTTCATTTTATATGGGCCGTTCCCATCATTTACGGTTGTTGAATTTTCTTGATTCCGATTATGAATTTTCATGATTCGGGTGAGCATGCGCGTATCTCGACCAATCTCCTCCCCGATTCGGTCAGAGCCAGGTCATTCACGCTGAGACTAGGGATTTTTCACAAGAAATTCTTTTCTTACGGTATGGCCCCAAAAATCGAATCCTGATAAATTGTGTGAAAAGCCACCTGCCAACCACCTGAACTACCTAGCCCTCAGTGTTGTAAGGATGTATTCTTATAAGTTCAAATAGTGGAATACAATACATATTTACTAATATGTACATATAACAAAATGTTTTAAATATGTACGCGGATCGCAATTTTTAAAATAGGTAGGTATATATGCTCAATAGACCATATAAAATGGTACATATATGTTACGGAGTAGTACTACTACGGACAGAGGTAAAAGAATCAAATTCTATTTTAAACCAATCGGCTAATTTAACCTTTTATTTGACAATAACGGCCATTCGTATGCGTTACGGTTCACTTGAATTTTCGAGATTCTCCCCTAAACGAAGGGTACCCTGCCGCTATAAATTCAAGTGCCACCCCATTGCAACTAAAATCAACTCAAGAGAAGCACCAACACCAGAGCAGCTTCCTCTCTCTCTCTCTCTCCAGAATACTCTCTCTCTCCAGAATACTCTCTCTTTCTAGTTTCTCAAAGCTCATGGGAGGCAACAACGTAAGGCAGCAGCAGAACAAGAAGGGTACTGCTTTTATCAGCAGTGCTCCCTCTGCTGTCTTCAACATGTTCAAGGCGGCGAAGAGGCCGGGGTCGTCGAGGAGAGTGGAGGACTCGTCGTGGGACGTGGACTCGATGAAGTACTACAAGGTGTGGCCCAGTGACGAGGACAAAGGCCGTTTCGTGGCCCAACCGGGGATCGATAGGAAAGCCTCTGCTTACATAGAGAAGATTCGCGCTAAGACTACCGATCATAGTACCGCAGAGACATGAGCAATTAATTAATTCTCGATCGCCAGTACTTAATTTGATTTTATCAATGCTATATGAGTTACTAAATCTACTTGATCTACTACATTTCGAATGTCTCTTGTACGTAGGGTAAATTTGGTTAAATTTACTTCTAGCTTGTAAAGTGTACTAATAAGAAGGACGAAATAAATTTCTAGGATGATTTGTTTGATACTCGAGGCTTTATCATCGATCTCTTATTAAGTCTTTGTTTGTCAGCACGCTATATTTGTTAAAAATAAATTTTACTATTTACATTGTGGAATTCCCTACGGCCTTTTTGGTGAAAAAAGGAGTGAAAAAAAAAAGGAAGAAAAAGATTGTGGTCTCTAATTAAGGTGGTTGAGAAGAATTAAAAAGATTCTTAATTTTCCTTACTATCGGGGTTGGATGAAAAACACAAACCATTAGTCATGTGTGTTTCTCAATAGTTCTACTATTGGAAAATGGCTCCTTTTTCCCCCTTCATTTCTCACTCTTTTTTTCTCCACGTTTTGCCTTATTTTAACTTGCAAGTAGGGTGGTATATATCCAAGTTTGTAGGCACCATAGACTCCCGTGTATAAGATCAAATGTCGAATCCCACTAAAAGGGGGGAAAGTTATCTCTGATTTTGGTTTTTGGAAAGCACAACACATTACCATGAACAAGGGTGGGTGTTCTTCAAGTGAGCATGCATGTAAGTTGTACTATCTACATTCATTTGTTTTTGTTTACCTTTTACTTTTGGGCATTTGAATGTGTTGCAGGAAAGCGTATGCAAACGTAACTACTTGTAAAAAAGAACCACAAATAAGTCTGAACTAGAGATATTCTCTCTACGAACAAACAATATCGAGATAAATCTCTCTTCTTATTAATAACTTATAACCAATTTTTACTGTAGGACTTACAATGGTACTTATAGGGCTAAAGAAACCCTAGACCAATTAGAAAACTAATAAACTTGCTAATCAAGCCGAAATCAAAAAAATTACAGAAATTACTGAAAACAAAAATTCGGGAATAAACTGTAGAATCAAATACAAGACGAATAAAGAAAATTGACAAATAAATGGTGACTAAAACAGAGTTACTTACTAAAAATTATAAGCAAATAAATTATTTTCTAAAACGGCAAATTATGCGAATCGAAGGCCTGAATCGGAGGCCTAAACGATGGAATCGAGCGGAAAACCACTGGGGCCTTGATTATTGGACCGTTTCGCTTCAACCATAGGATTTCAGAGCTGTTTTGCCAAAGTTGGTTTGCAAGCCGACTAATGCCTCTTGAGTCGCGAACAGTCCAGACGATCACGAAACGTGGAGGACGCAACGTACTCTACATCAGAGTGCCTATTGCCTAAAAGTTAAATATTCGTTATTTATTCACTGGGTATTTACTTTGCAAAAGGTTCGAAGATCAATAACTGGGGCAGAAAATAACCAAGGCGGTAAAACTAGGAAAAGAAGGATGTAAATATTAAGGGTAATTTACACTTATACCCTTTGTACTATCACTGATTTGAAAATACACTCTTTGTATTTAAAATTTAAGCACTTACATCCCTACCTAAAATCTCACGTTTGATTTTCCTTCTAAGTAATTTTTGGGGTCACCTCACGTTTAAACATGTGAAAAAACTGTGAGGGATTGTAAAAATTAATTCGAGGTGTGCACAAGCTAATCCAAGACCCTGTATTAACAAAAATGCAAAATTTCACTCTCAATTTTGCCAGACTACATGGATGCAAATTCAGTCCCACAACTTATTTTTCCCCAAAAAAAAAGAAAAAAAATCCTATAAACCCGAGTAAAGCAGGAATAATAATACTGAGTATATCTTTTCGATCACTCTTGACGAAGCTACTTTCAAAAGTTTATCTTTCTCTTTCAGGTAAAGTGCAGAATTCTACCAATTGTTTTGATGTTATTAATCAAGGGGATCAACTTGGAGTCTAATGGAAGATTGTATCCAATCCAGGTAGTGGAAGCAAGGATGGGATAAGAGGGTCTAGTGACGGCGACCGCCATGACAAGAATTTAAAAAAATGCAATTATTATATGTAAAATTTTTTTTTTTATGCCCAACTTATATAGTCTCGCTACTATTAGATTTTTTTATTATACATTTCGTCACTGCTAGAATAAAATCCTGGTTCCATTCTTGAGTGGAAGAACAAGTTCTAGTTAACAATACGACGAGGACTGCTTGCGAATGGAAGTGCAAAGAAAGAGATAGTCTCGACTTGATCGATCCACAAGTCCTGCTATGGATAAGGATGAAGCTGAGTTAGACCGAGGATTCCGTAGATGAGGATAATCATAAAAGGTTGATGTGGGTCCTTGCATTGGGGTTTCGAAGGGGATGTGCCTAGGGATATTTCAATCCCGGATAAGATCCAATATTCAAGCCCTATTTTGCAGGTTCCGATCGCAGCCTGGGTTTTAGCCGTTTTAAGGAGAGTAGAGATGAGCCACTAGCATTCCTGGGGAGAGATCCTCTCATGAAGCTATCTTCTTAAAATTGGAAAGAAGGTTGAATAGATCCAAAATTAAGGAAGATTAGGAAGAAGAAGCTTATATATGAGAGATTGGAAGAGAAATAAGGGCGCGTTACGGAACCCAATCGCGTACGTCCACGGTGTTTTTGGACGGTCCGGATTGAAAACCAATTATGACCGATAATAATTAATTGTGACTAGTCAAAATTGAAAACGAATCTCAATTATTAATTACGCAAATAAGGGGGAGGACTTTTAATTCGAAGAAAATATTGGTTGAAATGGAATAGGATCAGAAAATTGCTGGTAGGAAGGAAGCGTTGAAGAAAGAAATAAGCGGAGATGGAAGAGGGCGAGATTTCTGATTGGGCAGATAATGTTTCTCTTTCGTTAGAGCGTTTAGCCTCATTGTTTTTGGTGTCCAAGATTGTAGGGTTTTTTGGCGGAGGTTTTTCGGTTCTTAGGTGTGTTTTGTTTCGCTTTTGATGGTTTTACCAGCACTGTGGTTGGCTTCTTACCTTTCAGCATTTGGGTCTTGGATGACGTCTTTTTACCTGTGTGCCCTTATCCCTTTACTTTTTTTTATCTCTTCTACAAAAATTAATAAATCCTTTTTGTTTAGCAAAAAAAATCTTTTCGGGGATCCAAGAACCCGCCGCCCAAACCGCGAACGGCCACCTAAAAGATCCGGGTACATGACATGGAGTAATATCAATTAGTTGAAGAAATTAACAAATTCGAGACAATGAATAAGAATTAATTTGGCATCACTAGTCGCTAATGTGTGATGTCAGATGCTCTTAATTCCCATTAATTTGTTTGTTTCTCAAAAAGAATCATATCTTAATTGTCAATTATTCTCTCCGTAGTGTAAGATTTGTACTTCCAAAAGTTTTTGTTGGAGAAAATTTCTCTCATATCCGTTTGACTTTGACCAAAAATTCATTTTAGTCCTTTATCTTTTAATTTTGGCATAAAAATATTTCGACTTTTCAATTTTTTTCAATGTCATCCTTTAGGGATATATACATATATACACGAAAATATGGTATTTGGATCAAGCACCCTATACACATCGGATGCCATTGATTCCCGCGTCAGCCCCTCATTTTTTTTTAATAAAATTTTTGGACGGCTCGGATCAGCCGTTCGGTGGCCGGAGATGCCCTGGTGTGGCCATCGGTCCCTACAGCAGGACTAAAAAAAAATGGATTCCTTCGAAATGACGACATTGAAAAAAATTGGAAAGTCGAAGTATTTTTATGCCGAAATTGAAAGGTGAATGACCAAAATGAATTTTTGATCAAAGTCAAAGGGATATAAAATTTTTTTCCCTTTTTGTTTGAAATTCAATGTGCTGATCGAGTGCTGTCGATTCCCTCTCCTTCAGTTTTCACTTGGGTATGGTTTGGGTAATGAACAACTTCCAAAATTCAAGTGAAACACGATTAAATTGCGTGAATTTTTAATGATCAATCCTCTTGTACGTCTTCTAGAGGGGGGCTCATAGCATCGTATAGACCCCACAAGAGTAATTGATAGTACCTATTAGGTTACGAAACTGAGACTCAGCAGAAAGCAAATTACCTTTTAAATCACAGACATTGACCGAAAGATCAACCTCTTGGGATTGTATTGTCAAATCTACTGTTATCTCCCAAATCCTAAACGAATTTTCCGAAAAAATATTCTGATGTGGGTAGGGTCATAGACTTAAAGAGAAAATAAATCTACATAAAAGCTAACTATTAAAGTTTTTGAGTTATTTGAGATTCTCCCTTGTCATTCACTCATCTTTTATAATTTGTTTGGAAGGTTTATATATCCCTCTCTGCGGAAGATATTTTCATAAACATATATATATATATATATATATATATATGCTTGTAGTATGGTAAATAGTGGAGGAGGTCTCCAAAAGTTGCTACTGCTGTATTGGGGTTTTTGCTTTGCCTTTTTGTCTAGCTGTATAATTACTTTTTTTTTTTTTATAATCGAGGAACAGCCATATAACCGAGTTATAATTGGACCCGACTATGCAGCCCAAACCTCGGGGGAACTAACGCGGCCAGACCAGTTATGACCTCCCCACTTACTATCAGGGTACTCACCCGGTGGAGAATCGAACCCTTGACCAAATAGAGTACTCCTAAAGTTAGCCACTCGTCCTTACCACTGGACAATCCCTGGGTGTGTTGTACAATTACTTGAATGAAGGGATGGCCTGTAAATTTAAAGGTTGCCCCTTTTCCAAGATCCCCACATGCATTATGGTTCTGCAATATTGTGCTTTCTTTAACAAAACTGATGGTCTTAAGCCCACCAAATTCCCCCTTTCTATTCCACTAAGTATTGAATCTTTGGCTTTTCTATGGAGGAGTGATTTTGGCATCCCAAATTGAGAACGACACTTTTAAAGGGATTGATTTTGGCACTCTCTTCTTGGGAGAGTGGTTATAAATTTGGAGAGTGCCAAAATCAATTTCTAAATTTGGGGAGTGTCAAAATTAATTTCCCAGAGGCGCCACAATATTTTATCTCCATATATATGAGCTGTATTGGATTTGTGTCGTAAGTCGTAAGTATAAAAAGAGAGTCCTAATTATTAAGAAAGAAAAGGGGTAAAACTGTAAAAGAATAAATATTTGTAAAGCTTAAACTTTTGTTCAGAATATTGTTCTTCAAATTGGTCCCCTCCAAAAAACTTTTTCGTTTTTAGGAACAAATTAAAACAACCCACTTTATTTTCGTAGACAATTAGTACCAAGGAAACATATTCCCGGACTTTTAATTAATTTGTAGTATTTAATTGGGTTAGTGGAGAAAATATCTGACTTGCTTGTCAGCTAAGACATTCTTGGAGATTTTTGAAATACTACACAATTAAGTACCTATACATGATTAGACATATTAATTAATTTAGTTATCTACTTAATTGTCACCACTTTTTGTTTTGCTAACGATGGCTGCTAGGGTTTCCCTGACCATGCAACCACAATTTAATGTCTATTCACTTCGACAAGAGAATCGAGCAAATAAAAAATATGAACCAAATTTGATGAACATAGGTGAGCTAAAATATTTAAGTTTTGAGGCATATTTATGTCGATGGTTAGGACTTAGGAGTACTGTTTTCAAATTAGCTGAATGAATCGAAATGGTGATCGAATCCTTAACCCCAAAAATCACTATAGACAGAGGAGTAACTGAGGAAAAAAAAAAGTCGGCTTTTAAGACATGATGCCAAACAAACACTTGGCAATTTAATTCATTGAATATTTCTTCTTCTTTAACTAATTAAGGTAATTTTTCAACAGAGATTTAATTTTAAAAAGTGTATATATAGTTATGCGAAAATGAGGTTAGTTTTAATTTATATACCCCGGCCGGCCCTTAGCCTTTTGAAATCCAGTTTGGTCTCAAAGACAAAACCCACTTTAGTCATGTTGTTATGTTGAATTCCAGCCTTCTTAAGAACTTTAGTCATGTTGTTATGTTGAATTCCAGCCTTCTAAAGAGGCCTCAGAATTAGAGGCTTCAAGAATGAGAATCCAGTCAATTAAACCTACACACTATAACTTTCCAATGATTTTTTTAATTACGCGCGTCACCAAAATTCTCTGTTTTAATATCTCATTAGCAAATTAATTTAGGCGCAGGGTGGATGCCGTGATAGTGTGTCAAAACGATGTCGTTTTTGTACGCCCCACGATTTTCGTCTTATACATGCTCGTGGGGATTCATCCTCTTCATTTGATAGTATGTACCTGAAAATTCTCGTTTTTGACACAGGCATGAATGCGTTGAGCGCGGGCGTGCTAAGACTTGTAACACCTAACTTTTGATGAAGATTCCTGTGAATCTTGACTTCTAACGTAAGAGCGATTGCGTGTGACCCAAAGGTTAAAGATCACACAATGAAGTTCGTGGTTTGCCACACGGTTGTGGACTTAAAATTTTCTAGTCGTATAGGAAATGAGATGTAAAAAAAGTGAACTTTATTACTCCGGGATAATAAAGTTTGATTACAAGAAAAATAATTTCAAACTACTTGAAAAAGTTAGTTCGAATGGGGTGAATACTAGGTATTCGATAGTCTACTTAATTTGCTGAAAGTAGGAAACTTTTTGTAAGCATTGAATTTTGATTGGTGTTGGACCATTTTTCCATCTCGAATTCTGCTATTTATAGGCTCCAATGTTGTGCAGAAAAGAGCAAAGAGGCAGCCCAAATTGTAGAAGAGTGACGGAATAAATTGAGATAATGGGGAGTGGGTTTCTTGTACGTTGACAAGTGTCACATGTCTTAGCAAAATAACTTCATTCCTTTGCTCTTTGGATGCCAAGTATCCATAATTACTTGTAACTTCCAAGTAAAAACCCAACTGCTCCTGCATCATGAGCCATTCCACTTCCTTTTTCTTGTAAATCATGGGGTAATGGGACCCCGTTACTTGATTTCCTTCTCCTGCACGTGTAAACTAAGCATAATGGAGCCATTTTGACAAAGTCAAATGGCTTTCCACTTTGATTCTAGAAGAATTCCATAACTGCTCCAATTAGGATTTCCTCCTGTAACCGAAAAATAAAACATGGGCCAAGTTTCAAGACTAAAATTAATTGGGTCTTGGTCCGAATTACAAAATTAATGTGGCCCATTAATTTTTAGCCAGATAAACTATTGAATATCGGCCCAATTTAATTAATACTTAATTAAACGGTCCTCCAACGTTGATCCGAGATTATGTGCAAAAAATGGGCATAAACAGTACCTTAATTGATAATTGAGACATGAATTGTTTTTTATTTATTTTATAATTGGCATAAATAAAGTCATCAACCGGTATTTTGACCTAGTAAAGCCAGCATTAATGGTGTGGTAGATGGTGTGAAATATGTAATGTTAAACTCATGTTTTTCGGTGTAAGTAGTTTTAACTAGAATATTCCAGTGCCTCCCAATAAGATTGAATTCCCAGAATATTGTTACGATCTTACGATCACTTAAGACTTGAGGGTAGATGCACTCAAGTTCAATCGAATTAATACGTGTTTCATGTGTAATATAAGTAATTAACTAGCTCCCATGTTTCTTGTTTATGGAGCTTCCATTTTCAGATTACTTGGCCATTTGTTGCAGCAGGTGATTGTTTTTTCAAAATCTTTTACAGTAATGAATGGAAATTAAACTACTGATCCAGAAGAGATCAAGATGTTTAATTTTTATTCTTAATTTTACTATTTCAGTAGGGTTATGAAATAAAATAAATGCCATGTTTCACAATATTACATCTATCAGGGGATTAACTAATCAAATCATGCTCCATGATGAGGAGCAAATTTTTACTGTACTGTTTAATGCAGTACATCTTGTACATTCAATTCAATTAATTAATTACAACAATTTTAATGCCTCTCTGAGGTTACATATTATATAAATGATAACCTCGGTCCTCGGTTGATGATTAGGAAATATTAGCCAAGCAAAATATGAACACTAGAATTACTGGATTCTATTACTGTGTCCAAACTCCAAAAGCTAACAGCTAAGAACAATTTGGCAATTAGCCAATTCCAAATTTGAGCGACTGCTAAAATTAAATTTCAAATCCCATGACGAAAGAAACTCTATTAATGTTTCAATTAACATCGTAATAATTATGCGAACAAAAATATCATTAATGATTAAAGAGATTCATAGAATCACTTAAGTACGAGAGATTACCGATAAACAAGCGTGCTCAAGAACACACGCACAAGATTTCAGCTGCAGTTCCAAAAAACAAAAAAACCAAACAAAAAACACACAAAGGATCAAAATAAAGAACTAAAAGGATTGATTGTCAAACAAGTAATTAAGATCAGTAATCTCATGGGAAGAAAGCACTAGACCACATAGCACCATGGCCATCCCCGAATGGCAGCATCATTTGATCATCCCCGCCAAAACCCATATTCTCGTTCGGATTATTCACCCAATCAGTGAACCATTGTGGCCTACTATGCATAGCATCCGCGCCCAAATCCACCGCCGGCTTCTGCTCCTGCTGTCCCGGCCCCGGCCCCGGCCCTCCTCCATTCCTCGCCATTTCGCTAGTAGCACCCTTCGATGATCCCCCCGGCGCAACAACTTGAGAAGAGGCCGATTTCTTCAACCAATCGATCCTCTTGTTGATTTCCTTCAAATTCTGATCGACCAACCATCCGAGATCGTGCAAGTCCGCCATCGTCAGATTCTGCAGCCCTTTCCCCGTCAGGCACTGGTACATGACTTCGGTCATTTCTTTCTCTCTGTTGTCCTTGCACTGCTTCTTGAGCTGCTCGGTCGCCTTCGTGATCCTCTGCCTGATGAACCCCTCTTGGTTCACCATCTTCTTGCTCTGTTCCATTTCCGGCATCCTCTTGAACTGGGTCAGCACGCGCTGGGCGCCCGCGGTGTTTGGCCATACCTCGGGTTGAGACTCGTAGGGGCTATATATAACGGCGCACGCGTCGATGCCACAGAGGGTGCTGAGCTCACTCACCTTCTTCATCAAGCCTTTCTTCCTTTTCTTGAATGTTGCTTTTCTCGCCGAGTCATTGGCGATGAATGCAAGCTTCACCTTCTTTCTAGTCATGGCTAAATTGCTTTGGACCAAAGAGGGGAAAGAATTGGGAACAATATGGTAAAACTTTGTGTTGTGGTGATCTCCTTTTCCCAAATGGCCATTGCTATATATACACTCATTGTGATACCAAAATCAATGTAGGAAGATCTCGAGTCTTTACAATCCTTGTTGGGGAAAATGATGACTCTGGAGATTTGGTTCATGACTAAGTAATAACTATAGTACCAAAATAAGCTCCAAGAAATCTGATCTCATACCAATTTTGTTGCTTAAGGTTACCTGTATCTTGTCATTGTTCATCAACATCTGATTTTACATTTAACAAAAAAAAAATGCAATCAATAGGGTCCGGGATCAATCGATCTTTTGCTCTGAAAATTAATCTCTAGCTTCTCGTCTGTTACGCTTTCACTCACTACGGTAAGTGCCAAATTACTTGAATTTTAGTAATTAATTAGGAAGATTTCGCAATATGCAATATTGTAAAAACATACCAAATGCGGATTTTCGAAACAGAGGAATCCTCACGGCTTCTCAGGGGCAAACAAAGGATGCCCAAACGAATTAAGGGTACTTCTAAATTACTAATTAGCTAGTTATATTTTTGTCATATGAGCTATGACTTGCACGTAATTCAGTCTATGTACGTAGTGTCAATGAGAAAGTTCATGATCCTGAGTAGTTTAGTGTATATTTTGTTATCTATTTTAGGAAAGCCCTCATTGGTTGTTTTTAATGATATAATGTTAAATTTAATTATCACCAGATGTAACGTTTTGTTGTGTGGCAATATTGCTTGGCCTAGTGCCTAGCTAGCTGTAGCATATATTATCATTTAAACAATATAGTTTTCTCAATCCTTTTCCACTTATGGATGGTAATAGGGAGAGATTGATTACTATTGGGATCTATTTACGGAGGGGCCATATCGGTGGATTTCTTCAATTGAATTCTTATTTTTCATCAATGGCTGACCTTGTTCGGTTTGGGTTTTGAATGAGGTTTTTAAGAGTAATGAGTGGAGAAAAAGAAATACAGAAAATTTATTGAAAATCGTGCGTAGGAATTTTTGAGACCCCAATGAACAAAGAGACAGTGTGTTTCGGCCTTCATATGGTCTCGGACAAACGTTATATTGTCAAACGTTATATTGCCACCTATCCATCGAACAAACTTTAAAAAGTTACAAAACTTCCCATATATCCACATTGATAAATTTCAAACGTTTCAAAAAAGTTTACACGCGGTAGCAGGGCGGGATCATTCCAACATAAGTATATTTTAAAAATTTACAATTTACACTCTATAACGAGAATATACCAGTAAAAAGACTGTACGATGATAGACTAAAAAATAGGCTACACGTGATGAATCTCAAATGCGGTTGCACGTAAGGAAATGTGGTATCACGTTGCTTAAGGGCGGGATGAGTGATTAGGTTCCGTAACTCTTTTCTCCTAAACTTTTGTCTAATTTTTTTTAAAAAACTTTTCACAACTTTTTGTTGAGCTTTTCATCGTAATATTTGGGGTTAGTCATTCATATCGATACGAGAAATCAAAAAACTATAGAGATGTGGACTGATGTTGAAAAAAGTTCATATAACACGACAATTTAGATAAGAAAAGATAGCTATTTAATATTCTTCCTTCTTTAGTGATTTTTTTTACATTTATTCATAATTTTTACTTTTTAAATTTCTCTCGTCAAAATGAATAATTACTTCAAAAAATATGATGCGAATGTAACAGAAATATAGAAAAGACGAACCAAATCCACAAAATGAAGAATACAAAAAAGTTTAGGAGAATGGATCCTTAGGCTGCTAAGAACTTTTTCTTTAAGTACCTTTTGACGAGACGAATTGGAAAAATAAATTTTTTTTATTTTTATCCAAATATTTTGAATAAAGACCACTTTTAAGTAAAAAAAACTTTTCGTCGAGATAAATCAAAAAGTCAAAAAAATTTGGCGTAAAACAAACAAGTACAAAATAATTTAAATAAGGACATAACATACAAGAAAAAGCTCCAAAAGCCTCGAGAAACTCAACCTTAGTTTTACGTTAGAATCTCTTCACTCATTGTCAATTAATTTCGAATTGGTTCATTGTCAATTGATTTCGGATCGGATACAGGTTTTCACGTTTCATAGAAACAAAACCACAACCCCCCCACCACGGAGTTCTCTGGGTAAGGATCTGCAATAAATTCAACACGGAGAGGCACCCAATTAGGCGCCCTTTTCCTTCAAACCCCGCCTTGCGTTTAAAAAATATCCCATCGGTCTTCGACGTCGTCAGAGACTCTCCCGGTAAGTCTATCCCTCTCTAGGTTTATTGTTTGGTTTACTCGTTAGCTTTCTATCATTCCAAGTGCTTGATAGAATGCCAAAGTGAAATTCTATACTAAAATTGCCGAACTTGGTATCGAAATCAAATTTTTTTTTATAGATTTTCCCACCGTATTTTTATTCGGTGGCTGTGCTAGGGCTAGCTCTGAAATTTATGCGGCCTAAAGAGAACTTTTCGAATGGGCCCTGAAATCGTTAGTTCGTTACAGGGAAAAAAACCTTCGTAACGGAGTATACGAGAATTTGAGAGCATAAATACTCAAAATCAATAGTTACAATATTTCAAAAATTATCCTTCAAACATTGTTCTTCCTATATTTTTTTTTTCAAATGTACTAATTAAACTTGCATTATAAAGTTTTCCCACCATAGTCTATTCAATCTCTCTTGTGAGAAAATTGACCAAAGGCAGGTCTTTATCAACTTTAACTTCGGAAATAATCTTTACTCTGAGGCAACGGTAATTCGAATAATCAACAATATTAGGTACGCATTCCATACATTCGGAAAGCAAGTACCCTTTTGCCTTCAAGTAAATGAAGCACATCAATGTGCTTTCTTTAGTTCTTTTGGTGAAACTCCTCTCAAGACTTTCAATTCGGAACGCAAATCTCTCCCAGAAAGGTTATCTTTTTAAAAAGAATTCTTACAGAATTGCACAATAATACACCGAATTATCTAAATGGTTGGACCTTTTAACTCCGACATTACTTAGAATTGGGCCATCAAATTTTTTAACCAGGGCCTCAATTATTTATGGGCATATACAATTTGGGCCCCCCAAAATTAGTCAAAATTTGGGGCCTAAAGCAGTGCCTTTAAGGGCTTTAGCCCAAACCCGGCTCTGGGCCGGTAAAAGACTCACTCTTCCTGTTACCATGAGAATGATGTGTCATTGTATTGTCAAGTGCTTACTGTTTTATGATTTTAAGAAAGGAAATGTAGTTTATTGATGGTCTGGCTTTGGACATCATTTGTTGTTTGTTTTGCAGGGAGAAGCAAAATGAAAGTTAAGCTCTTACGTATCCTTCTTATGTTCATTTCTTCTTATGTGGTGTTATGTATCATTTATCTCCTCATGTTCACTGTCTTCTTTCTCATAGGTGTATAACTCCTAGTAGTATTAGTGTTGTTGATAGGAAAACTTGTAATGTTCATAACTAGATTCATTAAGTGACGTATGTATATGGTTAAGACATTTCAATTGTGGACTTCCTTTTGAAAACAAGAGGCCATCTAAAAGTGGCTTCTAAAAGAGTATGGGTTACAGGAAAGAGCTTCGTTATGGAGTCAAGAGGCTTCTTGATTTCGTGTAACATTTATAACATTCAGCTGAAAAAATGTATTCCAAGGTACTTGTGGTGTTGTTGATTTTGAATACATGTGCAAAATGCTTTGATAGCAAGGAATGTCTTTTTCATAATCTTTCTATAGCTTAGGTATTTAGTTTTTATGATTGCTTTGTAGTTGTGCTCTCTTTGCAATCATGGCATTTGTAGTTTGTTGTGTTCAGGAAATCTCAATCTCTAGTCTAGGCACCGGTTGTTTGCTAATAAGTTGGTTTTAGTCAATCAAAACTTTTCCAATGAAGTATGGCTACAATACCATTTTATTTTCTATTGCTAGCTTCAGTTTTCTCTTAACCTGGTCCTTCGGGAAACACTGTTGGACTTATGGACAGAGTGAGTTCTCTTTAGCTTATTGTTTTTTTTATGTTGAATGGTCTCTTGAACTTCTTATGGTATGGTTTGTGGTAGATTCACCTTTCTTCTATTGAAGGTGGCATGCTGTTGCTTCATGGACTTGGGATGCTCAAGATGAAACCTGTGGAATCTGTAGAATGGCCTTTGATGGTTGCTGTCCTGACTGTAAACTCCCTGGGGACGATTGCCCACTAAGCAAGTCACTGCCTTTATTTACAAGACGCCCTGCCATCATTTTCGTTTTTCGTGCATATTTATCAATCTAGTAACTTGGGTCATCATTCACTAACTCCTCTGATGGGTTTTGATACCTCTGTGTCTCAAACTTTTGTCAGTTCAAGCTGGTTTATCTTCTCCATTAAGCTTCCAACTGGTACCACATTACTAGATGAAATTTTCACCAAGGAGCTAACCTTTTTCTTGGTTCAGTTGCCTGTTTAACATTTTGCGAAAAAGATTCTTAACCTCCCAAGTCCCAATCCGATGCTTGAGTATTGAAACATCACCCTGCTAATTTATTTGTTAATCTGATGAGTTCAGTGGTGGAGAAATGCATGTTAGATATAGTGATCGGTATTCTGCTCAGAAGCAGATACGTCTTTTCTCATTGCATTGTTGATAGTGGGATCAGCTCCGATGGGATTGGACTTTTGAAATAGCCCAGTTGCGCTTGGACTTTGGTTGCATTCCAATGCAGATGGAGTTATAATACCACCAACTTAATCCCCTATATGGGCCACTATTTTTATCTCATTTCTCTGTGTGTGTGTATGTGTGTGTGTGTTTATGATGTGGTGGCCCTCGCTCCTTATCCCTCCTTACCGACTACCGTAAGCCCAACCAAGCAAGGTTGGAGCTGAATTGTTCTAAAGATGGGATGCCTAGGACTAAGAATCCTTTCCCGTCCTAATCACTTTAGCAATCAAACATGGCCATACTCGTTTGTTAATTCATCGTATGCCCATGTAGAAAGTGCGTTTCATCTTCATTGCATCTTATTTTGGGACCATGATTAAATTTCTTGCAGCAATATTAAAGTTACATTATATGAGTAAAATGTCAAATAATATGTTTTGTCTTGCAGTCTGGGGTGCATGCAACCATGCCTTTCATCTTCATTGCATCTTAAAATGGGTGACTTCACAGACACCTCAAGCACATTGCCCTATGTGCCGTAGGGAATGGCAGTTCAAAGGAGGTGATCAGACGGATTGAGTTTATTTTCTTAAGTCTTCTCTCTGTCTGTGTTGAATCCTTATTTCTGTTTTCTTTCTTTGGTTCACGTTTGGAAGTGGATTAACCAACGAGACAACAAGGTTGCCACAGTTACCAAAAACCACAGATATTTGTTTCCTTGTTGCGTATTTCCATGGCAACAGTCTTATCAGTTTATGTTACTAAGCAAAGCCAAAAAATCAGTTCTTTCTTCACAAGAATTGGACATAGTTATGTAGTAGTAGTCTTGAATTTCTGTTTTTGTCTTTCGGACCAGCTTTAGAATGTATTGTTGTAATGTGGGATCCCATTGTGGAGGCAAGAAATATTAGTTTCTTTTTTGAACGGTGAAAAGGGATTAGTTTACAACAATTGATGTATCCATTTGGATATCCTGAATCCCACCAGAAAGAAATTTCCTGTTTTGTAGCTACTTAACTGGATATTGCTGTTTTAATACCACAGTTGGAGTAGGTATGTCGCATGAAGCTACCCAGTATGGTTACGTTAGTATCGGTTACACTGATGTGCATATCAGCATATTTTTTTAGCGGTTTTGCTAACCTCCACCCACTAGGCGGAGGATAATATGCACATAATTCTAAATAAGTTCGGATATCAATGCATTTCTCACGGATATTAATACATTTTCACAAATAATCAATATATATCTTTTTCGGATATTAATACACATTTTTATCTATTATCCTACACCTTTGGACGGATGTTAGAATAATCCTTTTTCTAGATAAGAAAGCTAATGTGGGTGTGGTGTGAATTGTATTGGGGTGTTTGTTTCCGTTTGTGTGCATGTGTGTGAATTTTACATTTCTGCTACTGCTAAGGTAAATTTCTGAGTCTGCTGCTTATTTTAAATAATTCAAATAGACAAGGTTCATCTGTTTGTGCTTGTCCAGACCAGACCTGAGTAAATTGCCCAAAACTTTGGCCCCTAATTTGTTGTGCTTTTGAAAAATGGGCTAAAAAGCCTGATTACTTGGCCATTGTCCAGTCAAGGAAGATGGCTTCTTTTGCTAAATTTGAGAGATATTTGGGTTTCCAATGTTACAGTACTTCTGTCGAGAACTGATTATTTATTTAAAAGTTACTGAAAATTAAACGAAAATCAAGGTCCATGGACTTGGTTTGAGAAAAAACTACAGTATTGCTTTACTTGAGTCTTCACTTTGGTCCTTGTACTTTTAATTGCAACAGTCAATACCCTATTCTCGTTAAACTCAATGTCAGTTGTTGAGTCTTTTGTTTTGAACATCAGAAATCTCATTCGCAATGAGGTTTGAGTCAAATTGACTGGTAAGAACTGAAGAAGATTTGAGCCAGAATTCGAAGCTGGGAGTGAGGGTGCCAAGTGCAAATTTACATGAACTTTAGAGTACTATTTTTTTTTTTTGTGTGTGGGTGTAGTCAGGGTTAATGAAGTAATTATTGTCTAATAACTTATCCAATAAACTACTCCTACACCCTTCCAGCCAAAGAAGGAATAATTAGAAAGTTTACCTACAGACCAATGTGAATGTCTATATAACAGTACCGGAGGATACCATATTGACATGTTGTATGTGTAATTTGTTGCACACATGAGGAAACTTTAAGTTGTGATTGTTTTGATTTAGCCCCGCAGCAGAAACTATCCGATTTGTATGGAAGCCTAGCGTGCCAAGCGCGGTACCAAACAAAATTGACAGTTCATTCTTACTTTGTGTCAATAATAGTCTGTCGGGGATTGGGGTCACTAACCTACACAATACAGACACTAAAGAGTCACATGGTTTGATCGGAATGCTCATTCCACGGAAAAATACAACATTTCCTCAACCGAACAGAAACAAAGGAATACGTATAAAGATTCTCACTCAAGGCTCTCTGGCTCTCTCTTGTCTCTCTCTCTCTCTCTCTCTCTCTGCATCCCACACCTCTCACATACATGAAAACAAGTACTAGGTGAAAGTTGAAAGAAAACAAAACAAAGAGCAAAACTCAATGCCCTTCTTCACATCTAATCTTCACCCATGTCAGGCGTGGGATCAATAATTGTTGCTGGCAGGCAGCTGATATTTTGGGCCTTAGGATCAGTCTCAATCATCCCTCAATTGAGTGGGGGCCAGGGACCAGCAAGGACAGCCAATAAATTAACTCCCATTATTGGAGTATTATAGTATGTGATTTGATCAAACAAGGAGGTAATAGTGGTTAAGGAATATAACAAAGGGGGTTGTCTTGCTGTCTGGGCCATCGGATCCCTGTAAAAGAGTAGGCATATCTTCTTTATATATGGAGGAAGTGACAATTTAGTACTAGGAATTAGCATCAATGAATTGTGAACAAAGATGCTGCTTATGGGTGCCATTTGCATGGTTAATTGGCTTCAAGTTTGATTTCATTTTCTTGGACGAGGATAACTTATAAGCTTTTAATTAATCCTATTTTTTAAGAGAGGTTTCGATTCACCGTCAATGTCGACAATCAATAGTAAAAAAAATTGGTGGTAATCTTTTACAAGCAAGAGACCAGTCTTACCGGTAAGTTGTCTAAATAGACGAGATGGAGATTTTGGACGATCTTATATATGTGGTCCAAATTGAACGACTGGCGAGAAAACCAAGATTATGATATGAAAGAAGCTGTGCACAGAAGAAATTAATACAGCCAGAAGATATTTTGTTTTGTTGTACCAAAAAAGAAAGAAGATATTTTGTTTGGGAATGAAAGCTCTTTGGGCTGGTCTATAGCTTCCATCTTGATCTATGGGATAGCTTACAATCTTTGAAAGTTATTCGATGTACTTTTTTTATTCCGTTATTTGACTTTTCGACCGAGTTAGATACATAAATGATAGAAAAATTCGAACAAAAACATCCAATGTCTCAAAAAATTAGTGTTCTGATAACAGCACTAAAATGAGTATCAATTTACGTCGTAAATCAATCAACGAAATGCACAATAATTCAAACACCCGACCTGAACACAAATTTCCTTATTTCCAAGACAGAAACATAATTAGCTAATTAAAATTTATCTT
>BPLS01000701.1:199952-214266 GCA_019656275.1 Rhododendron kiyosumense | reverse complement strand
CACAAACCCACAATACATAATCACAAGACAAACCACCAGTCACAACCTCAACCACTAAACGAGAATACAAATTTTTCCAAGAACAGAATGGAAGTAGTACGATATAATCTCTGAAGACACCAAATTAACCACGGTCGGGCCAGGCATTAGATAACACCCCACCTCCTCCTCCTGCCACACAATTGAATTTTTTGTTACCAAATTGACTACAATCAGAGTCATTTAGTGTCTGCGAGATTGCTAAAAACACAACTTTAAAACACATTTTCGAATACAACTGATTTAGAGTCGCTCGATGTAGTATACGCGGACCTACATACATCGAATGATTCCGCAAGTTATGTTCTAAAATTGTGTGCCTAGACTTACACATGTGTGTATGTATATATGTATCGTCACGTATATATTTGGCGGATTCTCTACGGTTCAACTGCAGAGAGTTTCTGCAGTTCAATAACAGCCATTCATATTTGTATTTAACGGTTCAAATTTTAAAATTAAATCTCGACTGTTAAAAACATCATTTGACTGTTGCAAACATTCTAACCGCACCTATGTAATAGACAAGCCTGGTGCATATAATATACTCCATCCGTCCCAATTTAAGTGTCCATGTTTCTATTTTGGGAGGTCCCAAAATAAGTGTTTACATTCTAAAAATAACCATCAAAATATGTCAAACTTCCAATTTTACACCCTAAAAAGTACACATTGATTTGACAGTTTTTTTATATTCGTGTCATTTTTAAATTGACAATATCTTCCAATTTATAATATTATTTATGATTTTAAAAACTTTGTATAACAAATATAATTGAGATTTATCAAACAAGATTCATATTATATATTTTTTAAGATTTATATTGAGAGTTATAAGCGATTCCTATACATATAATTAATTAACTACACAGTTTTTAAGGTTAAGTTTGAAAATTTAGAGAAAAATTTGACTTCTTAAAATGCACGATTTCTCGTGGAGGACAGAAGGGAGGGAGTATATATACAAAGGGGAAATGCTACAATACACATCTTTTATGATTTTCAAAATGTTATGAATTTATTACTAAAAAGTTACGGATTATATTGATAAAAAATTATAAATTTTTAGTATAAAAGTTACGATGCGAAATAAAATGTTATAAACGACCTGTTATACAAGTAATTTATGAGGTAGTATAATATGAACTATTCAATAAGTGCATATGATATACACTTTAAATGAGTGTATATTGAAGACTTTGCCGGAGGGGAGGTTGTGTGTGTAGATACCTCAAGAAAAGGGGTTTGATCGCTTGGTGAGGATGTAGATAGCATAGATAATTCCAGGGAGCCACCCAAGTATGGTCAGCAACACACAGATCCAAAACTCCACCTGCAACACCACCCCGCCGTCGCCGTCACCACAAAAACCGTCAATACCATCTAATTGAAACTTACCATACACACATTCTTAAAAACAACAGGAGTACATACTATTACTCAACATTTTCTGTATACGTGCACATGTATCTATACATGGAGAGAGAGAGAGAGAGAGAGAGAGAGAGAGAGAGAGAGAGAGAGAGAACCCTGCATTCATAACGGAGGAAAACACCCAGAGGAGGCAAGATGATGGCCAAGACGATTTCCAAGAAGGTGGCTCCTGACATTTTTCCTTTCCTCCTCCTTTTCAAATACAACAAAAACTACTTGTTTTGGGAAGAAATTGAACAAGGGGATTTTCCTATTAGCAGCTAAAGAGGTAAGAGAAAGTGAAACTGAGGTTAGTTAAGCATTTATACAGGAAACAAGAAGGGGATCGAGATGTGGACACAGGGGTTCGTGGGAAGTAAACAGGTCGCCACGTGTAGAGACCAGATTCGATGACTTTGAGATGGGAGTCCAGATATTTTTGTTACACTGCCGACACCTAAACCGGTTCGGCTTCTGTCCAGTGAGGGTTACCGTCTAGTCCGGACCAGTCGGCCTTTTTTCGGCAAGCGTCGAGTTCCTTCAATGATCGGATTCATTCATATTGTAGATCTCGTCGAGACATATAATCTTGTCAAAAATCATATCCATCCGATATCGTTCAATATGCTATTGTAGTCAATTTACTTTGAAAAAAAAAATACCTACACTGGATTGGAACCCCTTTCATCCATTTCTCAAAAATAAATGTGTTCCTATCTGGTACTGAACAATATCGGATGGATATGATTTTTGACAGGGTTATGCGTCTCGACGAGATCTACAATATGGACGAATCCGATCATTGAACGAACTTAACGCTTGCCGGAAAAAGGCTGACTGGCCCGGACTGGACGGTGACCCTCACCGGACAGGAGCCGAACCCATCACTTGCTGCTTAAGATTTTCTCTACCATCACAAGTTAATCACAAATCTACTAAACACAACTGTGTCCAGAATATAAATATCCCACTAATCAAACGGTTTTTGACACAATAGTCGTATTGACCCACGTGCGTTGAACGGTTCCGAATACTATTGTATCGAGAGCTTTGTTTTAGAAGTATGTATATGGATTTTTGGTTATAGGGCTTATAAACCTCTTAATATGAAGCTTGTACACTTGGGACGAATTTGGCATAGACTAGTTTTTTGTGAAGACATTTGTTGTTTATTGATATTTTATTTAGTTTTTTGTTAATATTCTTGAAACTTTGCCAATCGGAATCCATAAAAATATAAAGAAACGACATAAACTGATCAAATTAAGTTTATACGTGAAGAACAAAAAGACAGCGATAATGATACCCAAAAATTTAGGCCAACTTACACACTATTCTTGGGCTTTTGTTCACTTGAGGTCCCATAACTTTTTTTTTTCTTTTTTGAAGCGGATCCTCTTTAATCCATGTTTTAAAATGAAGGAGACAGTCTTAATCTGAATCATTCAATAATGCAATGAATGGTTCGGATGCTCAAATTTTTTTTGCTGGAAGAATTGAATTATTTGCTTGAAGAGTTCTTGAGCAGATTCGAACATTTAATTTTCCCAATATATGATCTAGATTTTGACTATTTTCTCTAGTTCAAAACATGGACCGGAAAGGATCCCCCTTTTCTCCTCTCTCAGCATGGTAATCTCATACGGGCAAGAGACCAATCTTACCGAGTTACCGTAAGTTGTTTAGATGGACGAGATGGAGATTTTGGACGGTCTTATGCCAAAGACTAGAGAGAACCAAGATTATGATATGAAAGAAATTCTGTATGCAGGGGGAAGGTAACGTTTATCCTCTTTTAAAAAGGATAAACAAAATTGCGCTCTAAGAAATACGGCCAGAAGATTTTTTGTTTGGGAATGGCAGCTCTATCTCTGTTGGGGATCTATGACTTTCATCTTGATCTATGGGATAGCTTCCATATTGAAAGTCATTTAATTTGATGTACATTTTACTCCACACAAGATAAGATAAGAGGATATATAATAGTTGACTTTCAACGGGTTGGAGAAAATGACGCTCAGGATGTGTTTTGATAATTAATAACCGCCAAGAACAAACTAAGAACATTTCTTAATATTGAAAATGTCATTGGTGGGTATAAATTATCAAAATACGTCATTGACCGACATTTTCCCATACATTAAATGAGAGAAAAATCCAAAATAAATTGATTTTAGCATTTCCAAAAAATGATGAAGGGGCTCCAAAATAACATTGTTTTGTGTATCAACACAGTACAATTTTGAAGCTTCTCCATCAATTTTTGAAGTACTAAAATCATAATCCAAATCCAAATTAAAACATTCGATATATTCCTCTGAAAAAATTAGCGTTCTAATAACAGTAAAATGACAAATCAATTTACGGCGTAAATCAATCAACAAAATGTACAATAATCCAAAACACTTCTGAACACAATTTTCCTTATTTCCAAGACAAAGCTAATTAATTTTACATTCACAAACCCAGCATACTACGATAATCATAAAACAAACCACCGGTCACAGCCTCAACCCACTAAATGAGAACACAAATTTTTCCAAGAACAGAATGAAAGTAGTACGAAATAATCTGTGGAGACACCAATTAAATCAGCAACCGTCGGCCAAGTCATTGGATACCTCCTCTTCGATCTCCACCTGCCATATAAATTTTTGTTACACAATTGATTAAATTAGAGTCCTTCGGTACCCGCGAGTCGTGAGTAATGTTAGGAAAACAATTTTAAAACACAACTTCGCGTGAGTTCACATACATTGAACCATTTTAAATACAATTGTGTCTGTAGTTATGTTCTGAAGTCGTGTTCCTAGAAAGAGAGAGAGAGAGAGAGAGACCAACCTCGGGTTTGTTCACCTGGTGAGGATATAGATAGCATAGAGAATTCCAGGGAGGTACCCCAATATGGTCAGCAACAGACATATCCAAAACTCCACCTGCAACACCACCCCGTCGCCGTCGCCACAAAAACCGTCAATACCATCTAATTAAAACTTACTACATACACATATTCTTAAAAACAATACATACTATTACTCTATATTTTCTGTATACATGCACATATATCTATACATAGAGAGAGAGAGAGAGAGAGAGAGAGAGAGAGAACCTTGCATTCAAAACGGAGGAAAACACCCAGAGGAGGCAAGATGATGGCCAAGATGATTTCCAAGAAGGTGGCACTTCCCATTTTTTATTTTCCTCCTCCTTTTCAAATACAACAAAAACTACTTGTTTTGGGAATGAAGAAATTAAACAAGGGGATTTTCCTACAAGCAGCTAGAGAGAGAAGATCAGAGATGAGAGAAAGTGAAGCTGAGTTTGTTAAGCATTTATACAGGAAAAGAAGAAGGGGATCGAGGTGGAATACAGGGGTTCGTGGGAAGAAAACAGGTCGCCACGTGTAGAGTCCAGATTCGATGACTTTGAGATTGGAATCCAGATAATTTTTTTGATCAACTCAAAACCATATCATGTACGGTGTAAATCAATCAACGAAATGCACAATAATCCAAAACTTTAACGCAAATTTAATTTCCTTATTTCCAAGACAGAAACATAATTAGCTAATTAAAATTTAGCTAGCTCCACAAACCCACAATACATAATCACAAGACAAACCACCAGTCACAACCTCAACCACTAAACGAGAATACAAATTTTTCCAAGAACAGAATGGAAGTAGTACGATATAATCTCTGAAGACACCAAATTAACCACGGTCGGGCCAGGCATTAGATAACACCCCACCTCCTCCTCCTGCCACACAATTGAATTTTTTGTTACCAAATTGACTACAATCAGAGTCATTTAGTGTCTGCGAGATTGCTAAAAACACAACTTTAAAACACATTTTCGAATACAACTGATTTAGAGTCGCTCGATGTAGTATACGCGGACCTACATACATCGAATGATTCCGCAAGTTATGTTCTAAAATTGTGTGCCTAGACTTACACATGTGTGTATGTATATATGTATCGTCACGTATATATTTGGCGGATTCTCTACGGTTCAACTGCAGAGAGTTTCTGCAGTTCAATAACAGCCATTCATATTTGTATTTAACGGTTCAAATTTTAAAATTAAATCTCGACTGTTAAAAACATCATTTGACTGTTGCAAACATTCTAACCGCACCTATGTAATAGACAAGCCTGGTGCATATAATATACTCCATCCGTCCCAATTTAAGTGTCCATGTTTCTATTTTGGGAGGTCCCAAAATAAGTGTTTACATTCTAAAAATAACCATCAAAATATGTCAAACTTCCAATTTTACACCCTAAAAAGTACACATTGATTTGACAGTTTTTTTATATTCGTGTCATTTTTAAATTGACAATATCTTCCAATTTATAATATTATTTATGATTTTAAAAACTTTGTATAACAAATATAATTGAGATTTATCAAACAAGATTCATATTATATATTTTTTAAGATTTATATTGAGAGTTATAAGCGATTCCTATACATATAATTAATTAACTACACAGTTTTTAAGGTTAAGTTTGAAAATTTAGAGAAAAATTTGACTTCTTAAAATGCACGATTTCTCGTGGAGGACAGAAGGGAGGGAGTATATATACAAAGGGGAAATGCTACAATACACATCTTTTATGATTTTCAAAATGTTATGAATTTATTACTAAAAAGTTACGGATTATATTGATAAAAAATTATAAATTTTTAGTATAAAAGTTACGATGCGAAATAAAATGTTATACACGACCTGTTATACAAGTAATTTATGAGGTAGTATAATATGAACTATTCAATAAGTGCATATGATATACACTTTAAATGAGTGTATATTGAAGACTTTGCCGGAGGGGAGGTTGTGTGTGTAGATACCTCAAGAAAAGGGGTTTGATCGCTTGGTGAGGATGTAGATAGCATAGATAATTCCAGGGAGCCACCCAAGTATGGTCAGCAACACACAGATCCAAAACTCCACCTGCAACACCACCCCGCCGTCGCCGTCACCACAAAAACCGTCAATACCATCTAATTGAAACTTACCATACACACATTCTTAAAAACAACAGGAGTACATACTATTACTCAACATTTTCTGTATACGTGCACATGTATCTATACATGGAGAGAGAGAGAGAGAGAGAGAGAGAGAGAGAGAGAGAGAGAGAGAGAACCCTGCATTCATAACGGAGGAAAACACCCAGAGGAGGCAAGATGATGGCCAAGACGATTTCCAAGAAGGTGGCTCCTGACATTTTTCCTTTCCTCCTCCTTTTCAAATACAACAAAAACTACTTGTTTTGGGAAGAAATTGAACAAGGGGATTTTCCTATTAGCAGCTAAAGAGGTAAGAGAAAGTGAAACTGAGGTTAGTTAAGCATTTATACAGGAAACAAGAAGGGGATCGAGATGTGGACACAGGGGTTCGTGGGAAGTAAACAGGTCGCCACGTGTAGAGACCAGATTCGATGACTTTGAGATGGGAGTCCAGATATTTTTGTTACACTGCCGACACCTAAACCGGTTCGGCTTCTGTCCAGTGAGGGTTACCGTCTAGTCCGGACCAGTCGGCCTTTTTTCGGCAAGCGTCGAGTTCCTTCAATGATCGGATTCATTCATATTGTAGATCTCGTCGAGACATATAATCTTGTCAAAAATCATATCCATCCGATATCGTTCAATATGCTATTGTAGTCAATTTACTTTGAAAAAAAAAATACCTACACTGGATTGGAACCCCTTTCATCCATTTCTCAAAAATAAATGTGTTCCTATCTGGTACTGAACAATATCGGATGGATATGATTTTTGACAGGGTTATGCGTCTCGACGAGATCTACAATATGGACGAATCCGATCATTGAACGAACTTAACGCTTGCCGGAAAAAGGCTGACTGGCCCGGACTGGACGGTGACCCTCACCGGACAGGAGCCGAACCCATCACTTGCTGCTTAAGATTTTCTCTACCATCACAAGTTAATCACAAATCTACTAAACACAACTGTGTCCAGAATATAAATATCCCACTAATCAAACGGTTTTTGACACAATAGTCGTATTGACCCACGTGCGTTGAACGGTTCCGAATACTATTGTATCGAGAGCTTTGTTTTAGAAGTATGTATATGGATTTTTGGTTATAGGGCTTATAAACCTCTTAATATGAAGCTTGTACACTTGGGACGAATTTGGCATAGACTAGTTTTTTGTGAAGACATTTGTTGTTTATTGATATTTTATTTAGTTTTTTGTTAATATTCTTGAAACTTTGCCAATCGGAATCCATAAAAATATAAAGAAACGACATAAACTGATCAAATTAAGTTTATACGTGAAGAACAAAAAGACAGCGATAATGATACCCAAAAATTTAGGCCAACTTACACACTATTCTTGGGCTTTTGTTCACTTGAGGTCCCATAACTTTTTTTTTTCTTTTTTGAAGCGGATCCTCTTTAATCCATGTTTTAAAATGAAGGAGACAGTCTTAATCTGAATCATTCAATAATGCAATGAATGGTTCGGATGCTCAAATTTTTTTTGCTGGAAGAATTGAATTATTTGCTTGAAGAGTTCTTGAGCAGATTCGAACATTTAATTTTCCCAATATATGATCTAGATTTTGACTATTTTCTCTAGTTCAAAACATGGACCGGAAAGGATCCCCCTTTTCTCCTCTCTCAGCATGGTAATCTCATACGGGCAAGAGACCAATCTTACCGAGTTACCGTAAGTTGTTTAGATGGACGAGATGGAGATTTTGGACGGTCTTATGCCAAAGACTAGAGAGAACCAAGATTATGATATGAAAGAAATTCTGTATGCAGGGGGAAGGTAACGTTTATCCTCTTTTAAAAAGGATAAACAAAATTGCGCTCTAAGAAATACGGCCAGAAGATTTTTTGTTTGGGAATGGCAGCTCTATCTCTGTTGGGGATCTATGACTTTCATCTTGATCTATGGGATAGCTTCCATATTGAAAGTCATTTAATTTGATGTACATTTTACTCCACACAAGATAAGATAAGAGGATATATAATAGTTGACTTTCAACGGGTTGGAGAAAATGACGCTCAGGATGTGTTTTGATAATTAATAACCGCCAAGAACAAACTAAGAACATTTCTTAATATTGAAAATGTCATTGGTGGGTATAAATTATCAAAATACGTCATTGACCGACATTTTCCCATACATTAAATGAGAGAAAAATCCAAAATAAATTGATTTTAGCATTTCCAAAAAATGATGAAGGGGCTCCAAAATAACATTGTTTTGTGTATCAACACAGTACAATTTTGAAGCTTCTCCATCAATTTTTGAAGTACTAAAATCATAATCCAAATCCAAATTAAAACATTCGATATATTCCTCTGAAAAAATTAGCGTTCTAATAACAGTAAAATGACAAATCAATTTACGGCGTAAATCAATCAACAAAATGTACAATAATCCAAAACACTTCTGAACACAATTTTCCTTATTTCCAAGACAAAGCTAATTAATTTTACATTCACAAACCCAGCATACTACGATAATCATAAAACAAACCACCGGTCACAGCCTCAACCCACTAAATGAGAACACAAATTTTTCCAAGAACAGAATGAAAGTAGTACGAAATAATCTGTGGAGACACCAATTAAATCAGCAACCGTCGGCCAAGTCATTGGATACCTCCTCTTCGATCTCCACCTGCCATATAAATTTTTGTTACACAATTGATTAAATTAGAGTCCTTCGGTACCCGCGAGTCGTGAGTAATGTTAGGAAAACAATTTTAAAACACAACTTCGCGTGAGTTCACATACATTGAACCATTTTAAATACAATTGTGTCTGTAGTTATGTTCTGAAGTCGTGTTCCTAGAAAGAGAGAGAGAGAGAGAGAGAGACCAACCTCGGGTTTGTTCACCTGGTGAGGATATAGATAGCATAGAGAATTCCAGGGAGGTACCCCAATATGGTCAGCAACAGACATATCCAAAACTCCACCTGCAACACCACCCCGTCGCCGTCGCCACAAAAACCGTCAATACCATCTAATTAAAACTTACTACATACACATATTCTTAAAAACAATACATACTATTACTCTATATTTTCTGTATACATGCACATATATCTATACATAGAGAGAGAGAGAGAGAGAGAGAGAGAGAGAGAACCTTGCATTCAAAACGGAGGAAAACACCCAGAGGAGGCAAGATGATGGCCAAGATGATTTCCAAGCAGGTAGCTGCTCCCATTTTATTTTCCTCCTCCTTTTCAAATACAACAAAAACTACTTGTTTTGGGAAGAAATTAAACAAGGGGATTTTCCTACAAGCAGCTAGAGAGAGGATCAGAGATGAGATCGAGAAAGTGAAGCTGAGTTAGTTAAGCATTTATACAGGAAGAAGGGGCTCGTGGGTAGAAAGGATGTTGCCACGTGTAGAGACCAGATTCGATGACTTTGAGATGGGAAATCCAGATCATCATATGAAGTAGTAAAAATCAGGTCGGCTGTACGAGAGAGTATTGGGTGTCCTACCGACACCGAAACGTGCTGCTTAAGGATTTCTCCATCGCCACAAGTTCGATCACTTGCCTACGAGACGCAAGCAGTTAAGTCTGGTCGAATTGTTCGATATAAATATCGCACTAATTGAACGGTGTTCGACACAATAATCGTATCAATCCACATGTATTGAACAATTCAAACTAAATTGTATTCAAAGTTGCGTTATGTGCATAGACTTTTGGCTGTGGGGCTGAATGTAAACCTCTTGTACCCCAAGTACCAAAAAATAGAGACACTTTTATGTATCCCCTTTCAATCCGTTTCTCATTTTTCGGTTATTTTTTAATTACATTTTGATGATCGGCTTTGTTTATTTTGTTGAGTTCGATGAGAACCTTAATCTTACCAAAAATCGTGTTCAACAAATTTTATTTGATATATGATCAGCACACGTGAAAATGTGAAAAAAACCAAAATTGGGTTAAGATTGAGTGCATTTTTTTGCCCAATTTTGGTTTTTTCAATTTTCACATGTGTCGATCACATACGATTTTTGGTATGATTAAGGTTTTCGCCGAATTTTACAAAATAAACTAAGCCGATCACAAATGTGATCGAAAAATGGTCGAAAAATGCAAAATGTACCGGAAAGGGATACCAAGAGGGTTGGTATGCCTAGTTTACATAAAAGTTTCTCAAAGAATAATATTCCATCCGTCTAACTAATTTAGGGAGCATAAGAGCATCTCCAGCCTTACCCATTTTAAGACTCAAATTTAAAAATGGGGCAAAAATCATAAAAATCTCTCTCTAATCTTTGACTCAAACCCTTTCCCATTTTTGGTTTTACCAATTTTTTCCCCCAAATCTGAGACAACTTTTGCCTTGACCCATTTCTCCAATGGCTAGTTAGAGAGAGAGAGAAAGGGAGGAGGAGGGAGAGAGAGAACGTCGTTGGCAGTGGCGGCAGGCTGAGGGCCGACGGTCTGAGAGGTGATGCACAAAGTGGCAATGGCGTTGTGACCTCTAAGTTGTCCTGGGTTCCCCAGAGTTGTCGTTATCTTCTGGCCTCCGATGATGATGATGAACTAGTTTCAGAGTTGTCTTTTGTTGTTGTGTCCGGTTCTAAGTTTTGTGTGAAAATTTTTTTGTGTTTGATTCTTGAGGAGAGAGAGAGACGGAGATGGAGAGAGAAAAATACCAGGTCTCCTCATTTTGGATTTGATTATTTTACCTTATTTACCATTATGCCATTAAGAATAAAATGTATATATATTTGGGTAAAATTTGGGTTTAATGGTTGGAGATGTGTCTACTCAAAATGGGTTTTTATCCAAAATTTGACTCAAATTTGAGGAAAAATATGGGTGAAGGCTGGAGATGCTCTAATAATCATACCTAAAAGTAATTTACTATATAATATTACCCTTCAACTTTTTTGAAAAGTTACTTTATTTCAAAAAAGTAAGGGCAAAAAGAGAATTTTATCCATTCAAAAGTCACACGGACAAAGAAATTGGGACAAGATATAGTCAAAAATGGACAAACAAATCGAAAATTGACATTTTTTTGCGAAGACAGTGAGTATTATTGATGTTTATTGATATTTTTTTTAGTTTTAATTTCCTCAATATTCTTAGAACCTTGCCAATAGGAATCGATAAAAATATAAAGAAACGTATAAAACTGATGAAAGTTGATACGTGAAGAACAAAAAGACAGTGATAATGATACCAATTTAGGCCTATTTACACTCGTGGGCTTTTGTTCACTTGAGATTCCAAAACCCCTATTTTTTTTTGAAGTGGATCGATCCTCTCTAGTTCATATTTTGAACTAGAGGAGATAGTCGTAATTTGAACTGTCCAATATTGTAATCAATGATTCGGATCTGCTTAAAGTCTCTTTTGCTAGAAGAATAGAGTTCTTTGCGTTAAGAATTCTTGAGTAAATTCGAACCATTAATTTTTTCAATGTATGGTCTAGATTTGAATTGTTTCTTCCAATATTTTTTTTTATCCGCAATTGTTTCCTCAAGTTCCAACCCCCTTTTTTTCCTCATTCTTAGCACGGTTTCTAATAAATTTTGTCTCCACTTATTATTTCTATCACTTTCTTTCTCAAGTCCAAAAACTTCCCTTAAAATCTTTATTTATATCTCTTTTTCTCTCTCTCCCTCTCCACTTATTTTGTCTCCGCTAAACATTCTTTCTCTCTCCATTTATTTCTTTGGCTATACAGGTAGGATACAGCTCATTAGCTGAATGAGGATAATGAAGCTTTTAGTCCCATTTTTGAAGAGAGGTTTGGATTAACCACCCATGTCGACATCCAATGGTAAAACATTGCTGGTAATCTTGTACGGGCAATGTATCGACCAATCTTACCAATATGTTTTCTAGATGTACGAGATGGAGATTTTGGACGGTCTAATTTCATTATCTTCTCTTTCAGTCCCATATCCACATAAGAGAATATATGATAGTTGACTTTCGACCGGGTTGGATACATAAATGAGACAAGAATTTGAATAAAAACATTCAATTCATTCGAAAAAAATTAGTGTTCTAATAACAGTAAAATGCCACTCAATCTTCAGTGTAAATCATTCATCAGAATGCACAATAATCCAAACACCTGACTTGAAAACAAATTTCTTTATTTCCAAGACAAAAACATAAGCTAATTAATTTACATTCACATACCCACAATACAATAATCACAAAACAAACCTCCAGTCACAGCCTCAACCACTAAATGAGAATGAAAATTTTCCCAAAAACAGAATTAAAGTAGTACGAAATGATCTCTGAAGACACCAAATCAGCAACCGCCGGCCCAGGCATTAGATACCCGGCCCATCTTCTCCTCCTGCGACATAATTTTTTGTTACCCAATTGATTAAATAGAGTCCTTTAGTATCTGTGAAAAATGCTAAAAACACAACATTAAAACACATTTCCGGCCACAATTGCTCCAGAGTCGTTCCGCTGTAGTATACATGGATCTACATACATCGAATGATTCCGAGTCTAAAGTTTTGCGCCTAGACTTTTTTAGATATGGTCACGTACTCACGTATATACAGAAAGAGAGAGAGAGAGAGAGGGAGAGAGTTGATACCTCAGGGGGTTTGTTCACTTGGTGAGGACGTAGAGAGCATAGAGAATTCCAGGGATGTACCCCAATATGGTCAGCACCAGACAGATCCAAAACTCCGCCTGCAACACCATCCCATCGTCGTCACCATCACCACCACATAAACCGTCAATGCCAACAAGTTGAAACTTACTATACGCATACTCATAAAAACAGTACAAACTATTATATATTTTCTGTAGCCATGCTTCTGTATGTATACATAGAAGAGAGAGGAGAGAGAGGGGAGAGAGAACCTTGCATTCATACTTGAAGAAAACACCCAGAGGAGGCAAGAGGATGGCCAAGATGATGTCCACGCAGGTGGCTGTTCCCATTTTCTTTTTTTCTCTTTTTCAGAAAACAACAAAAAATGCTTCTTTTGGGAAGAAATCAAACAAGGGGAGTTTTGCTATAAAGGGCTAGAGGGTCAGATGAGAGAAAAGTGAAGCAGAGGTTATGGTTTTAGACAGGACTCCTTTATCTAACCGGAGGAAGGGGACGTGGGATACAGGGATTCGTGGGGAAGAAGAGAGGTTGCCACGTATAGAGAACAGATTCTTTTTTTTTTTTTGGTAAAGCGGGAAAATATAGAGAACAGATTCGATGACTTTTGAGATGGGAATCCAGATACTCCTAGGAAGCAAATTCAGGTCGGCTTTAGGAGTTAGTATTGGGTGTCCTGCCGATCACCGAAATGTGCTTCTTAAGGTTTTCTCTCCATCACCACAAGTTGATCACAAATTAACCCATGAAACACAGTTGTGTCCGGAGTTGTTCGATACTAATTGCACAATTTTGGACACAATCATAGCGGCTCACATGTATTGTACGGTTCCTGATACAGTTGTATATAGAGTTGGGTTTTAAAAGTATGTGCATGGACTTTTGGTTACCGTGTTCTATTAAAATTCTCATTTTCTAAGGTCATAATTTGAACCGTCTAATACTGTAATTATTGGTTCGAATCTGCTCAAAATCTCCTGGAAGAATTGAATTCTTCGTGTGAAAAGTTTTTGAGCAGATTTGAACCATTAAATTTTTCAATGTATGGTCCAAATTTGGACTGTTTCCTCTAGTCCGAATCCCCCTTTATTTTTTGTCATTCTCAGTTTGGTTTCTAATAAATTTAGTCTCTGCGTATTATTTCTCTCTCTCTCTCTCTCACAAGTCAGAAAACTTTCCTTATTTCTCTCTCTCTCTCTCTCTCTCTCTCTCTCTCTCTCTCTCTCTCTCTC
>BPLS01000701.1:129973-179952 GCA_019656275.1 Rhododendron kiyosumense | reverse complement strand
GCGCAAGGCAGTATGGAATTCATTGACAATAAAACAATTTGAGGATGCTTGGGATGGGTTCATCAAAAAGTATGAGCTTCATAATAACACATGGTTACAGGGGTTATATCTAGAGAGGAAACTGTGGGTTCCTGCTTATGTGAATGACTGCTTTTGGGCGGGAATGTCATCCACACAAAGAAGCGAGGGTATGAATGCATATTTTGATGGTTACATTCATTCAAAGACGACTTTGAAACAATTTGTAGAGCAATATGAAAATGCATTGGCGAATAAGGTGGAGAGTGAAAATGAAGAAGATGGAAAAAGTTGGAGGAGTTTCATCCCGTTAATAACTAAAAGTGGCTTGGAAAGACAATTTCAAAGTGTTTACACGAATGAGAAGGTGAGAGAGTTTCATGAAGAATTTGTGGGGAGACTTGAGTGTTCTTGTAGTAAAAAAAATGAAAGTGTATCCGAATATGAGGTAAAAGAGTGGATTACATATGGAGAAGAGGAAAAGAGAATTCAAGTGCCATTTATTGTTGATTTTAATGCTGAAACAAATGAAGCGCATTGTAACTGTCGATTGTTTGAATACAGAGGAATGGTTTGTAGACATCAATTGACGGTGTGGAGTCAAATGGGAGTTGAAAGAGTACCTGACAAATATGTGTTGAGGAAATGGAACAAAAATGTCAAAAGGGTGCACACTAAAATTCGAATTAACTATGATAACTCGTCAACGTCAATTGAAGCACGTCGGCATGACAATATGTGCAATCTCTTTAATGAGGTTGCCGATTTGGCGGAAGATAGTCAAGAGAAGTATGATAAGGTGATGGCACGGTTACTTGAGATAAAAGGAGAGTTGATTGAATCTTCGATTGTTTGTGGAAGCAATGTGATTTCCAATACTCCTAATAATTCTTTGTCAATTGGAGATGAAGTTCTACCTTCCAAGGAAAGCACGAACATACTTGACCCGGTAACTCTTCGTCGAAAAGGGAGACCGTCAAGCAAAAGGAAGATAGGCATTGTTGAAAAAATTGGTAAAAAGAAAATAGAAACAAAAAAGAAGCCATCGTCTAAGGAAAAAGCCAAGGTATAAGTTAATGTAAAGTTTAGAATTTTTTTGTATTGCTAATTTCATCTTTCCAATAAACTTTTTATATTTATGTTTCTTGTAAACTTTTTTTCAGGAGGTTAGGACACAAGAGAGGTTGGAACACAACAACTGTTTTTTTCAGGAGATCGGGACACAAGAGAGTATGGTAAATATTAATGAAAGAATTTTTTTTGTACGTTCCGTTAAACTTTTTACGTTTTTGTTTGATGTTAAAGTTATTGTTAATTCTCATTTTTATTGTTGGCCAGAGTCAGCAAAGATACATGGGGCAATCAATGTGGCCAAACATGATGCCCCATAATATGAGATCGAATATGGCACAAAGCGGAAGCATCTTCCAATTTTCTCCAACTTCATGCCCAAATGAAATAGGCGTCAACCAATTTATGTATGCTTTTCCAAGTTCACAAACAAACATGCCAACCTCATTCAGTAGTCATGATTGGCCAGAGCAATCAAATATTATAAGTAGGCAAGTTTGGGAAGGACGGCAATCAAGTTTTTTGGAGATTCAAGGGCAATCTGTTGGAGGAACACCACCAAATTTTACTCAAATGCCACCACCAAGTTTTACTCAAATGCTGAATGCACCAGATAATATTGAAGAATAGTTCAGTTCATTTGATTGTGGGTGTTTTAGTATTTGTATCATATCGTCTCTGTGGTGTGTTGTGTCCATTTACTAGCTAGTGCCCAATGAGATCTCAAACTATGCTTTTTTTTTTTTGGCAAGACTTGGTATTGGCATGTAAGAAAGAGCTGTTTGAGTATTTGTTCGTGTTGTGTCATATCTGTATCGTGTCGTGTCTTTATCATGTTATAACATCTGGGTTGTCTATGTTAAAGGTTTGAATGAAAGCTAGCAATTTGAGTGGCATTTATTTGTGGTTCCACAATTGTATTTTTTTGATGGGAAGAGATTTCTGTTTCAAGTTTTACTTTTTTGATAATATACATTCTACTTTTGTTTATAAAAATACAGCATTTAAGTTCCTGTTGATGGATTATTATTTTTGTCTAATAGAAATGAACATAGACTTGGTAGAATGTAAAAACAAATTCCAATTCATGAGAATGTCCAAATGAATCACAAATGTAGGTTTTGAAAAAAAAAATTGGCAGAATCTCCCCTATTTGTAGTCCTAACCCGACGTCTCGCGTCTCAGTCAGTACAGCAAAAACAACAAGAAGAACATCATGTTAAGCACAAGTCCACACCGGACATATCTCATTCTAAATCACCATCCACATTCAAAGCTAAAATCCATCGTCAACTTATCCATTCATGACAAACACCGTAAGAGTACATTCTTATACTAAATATCATTCATATCCAAATAAATAAGAGTACATTCTCCTTTAATGGTAAGCTCATTTGCAAAACAAAAACAAAAAAATTACATTCCAATATTCAACTTTTCAATTGTAAGACAAATTCGCCTAGGATTTACATCTTCATTTTGTTTGCTATCAAATCATTCCGCGCTTCTTTGCTACCAAATCATTCAGCATCTTGACTGCTGTGTAGTTGCAGAAACCTTCTTCTCTTTCCATCTTATGGCATTCCATGCTCACCTTCTTCACTCTCTCTCGCAATTGAGGCACACCCCCCGCCGCCATGCCCACCACTGCCAAATCTTTCCACTCTTGCCTCTTTCTCTTGCACTTGAGGCAACTCTTTCACCGCCTCTAAACTCATACCACCTGCATTTTGCTTGCCTGTTTGTAGAACACAACACGAATAAAATAATAATCATGACCATGTTTTGCCAATAAATCAATGTAAAGGTATAGTATGAGATATATTTCTTATGCTGATAATGTTCCTGGAAAGGTGACATATGTTGATAACGTTTGGCATGATGGACAATCATGTTTGCCTAGGAAGTGAATTGAACTTATTCTTCTCTTTGTGGTTCATTGTACATTTCACATGTATTAAATGAAGCAGATAGGTTACTGAATGAGGATTTCCAGGAAGCAATTGATAAGATTTTGCAAGCTATTCCTTATTTGCAAGCTATTCCTTACCAGCGGAAGACTTATTTGTTTTTTGCTACTATGACTAAAAAGGTAAATGGTTTAAGTATTTCTTTCCCTGTATTCAAAAGGTAGCATGTAGTTTTATGAGTTCATTGAACAACATTTCCATGTCGTTTATGAACTTGCAATTGATATATTGCCGGCCATGCTTGTTATTTTTCTAACTGATTGCACTTTCATTTGTCTACCTAGTTGAATAAAAATATTTTTAGTTCCTAAAGGTATAGTATGACATCAATGACCATGCATAAGTAGCTCAACTTCCACAATTACTCAACCGAACTAGTAACCGGCCAATAGAGTGCCCGGCCTCTGCGTAAAACCATCCACGGCCACATCAAGGCTTAATTGCTTGGTTTCCAACTTTCTCTAATGCAGAAAAAAAAAGAAAAAAGCCTAGGTAACATGGCACATCAAGGCTTTGGATAAATATGAGTGTGCAAACCACTTCATATTGGTACGTTAATGAATATGAGTAATCGAACCAAGAAAAGAAAAGAATTTTTGTAGAGTCCATATGTCCAAATTCAACTGTGCAAATCCAACAAAAAAAAGAATCAATGCGAGCATCCATATCGTGTCTCAAGTGTTGGAGCAACTCACTTACACAACTATCAACCAATCACTCTATAAATCAGCCAGTATAAAAACAAGAATATAATTGGCATTTGAAGCCATATTGTTCAGTTGAAGAACCCCTTGCATTCCTTGTATACGACTATTATGGCACTAAAGAAAAAACATTATCCAACATTCAACAGAATTCAAGCAACCATTGTTCCATAGTGAAGACAGGGGGGTTCACATCTTGCATTAAACACAAAATTATCAAAGGGTTAAAGTCCTTACCAGCTGCCATTTTGCTACCAAGCACTTGCTCATACAAAGTTTCGTAGAAAATCCTCAGTGGGTCTCTTTGAAAATCAAAATTGTTCGAAGTTACAAATAATTATCCCACAACTTACTGCAATTATAAGCACCTAAGCAAGTAAGGAAACATAACCCTAATCAAAGTGAAATCCCCAATTTCAGAGTGAAAGCCTCAATTTCAGTTCAGCCCAACCCTAACTAGAGTGAAATCGAAAAAATTTATAGGTTTGTGGCTGATATATATATATGGAGAGAGAGAGAGAGAGAGAGAGAGTACGGGTGTAGAGGGACGTTGGAGGTGCGTGGTCGCGTCGGTGGTCGCGGAGTCAGAAATTGCTGTTGCTGCTGGTTGCCGTCGGTGGAGGGGAGGGAAGGGAAGGGGCTGATGGCAGTGGAGGTCATCGGTGGTGGCGATGGAGACGGAGGTCGCCGGTGGGGGTGGTGCTGGCCGGTTTGTCTGGGTAGAGGTTGCTCTCCTCTTGCTCTCTCATCGTTCGATTTTGGGCGAGGAAGAATATTCGGAGGAAACCCAGTTTTGTTTGATTTTGATTTCTGTTTTTTTTTTTTTTTTTTTTAAAATGGGATGCCACATCAGCTGATGTGGCTGGGTGTGGCATTTAGTGATGTGCCTGTAGCACTTTCGATTAATCAAATGAAAACCTGCCATGTGTAATGCAAACAGACCTCCCACGTGTGCCGTCTGCTTCACTCCTTCTCTTGGAATTGAAGTCAAAGTTACCTTTTTTTTTCTTTTACATGTGTCATTTAACCAGAACTAATAAATATATATTTTTAATTAATTACTCATGTGATTAAATTTTAAAACTGATTAATTTCCAAACAAATACTAGGTGGCCGAAAGATGTGTTTTGATGTTTTCTTTATTACTCCCTCCGCTCCTATTTAAATGTTTACTATTTTATTTTGAGCTATTCCAAAATACGTGTCTATTTTGAAAAGTTAATAAATAAAGTGAAAAATGATTTTAGAAAGTGGAGGTAAAAGTTGATGTGAAAAGTATAAAGTTGAGGATAATTTGAAAAAATAAATATAAAAGTTGATATGAAAAGTATAACGTAGAAAGAAAAATTGATGGAAAAAATGCAAAATAGATGTAAATTAAAGTCGACTTTTAAAACGGTGTGTTTTTCAAATTAGAATATTTAAAAGGGGATGAAAGAAGTACTAATTTGGGAGAAGCAACTAGAAACATACATTTCTTGCCAAAAAAGAAAAGAAAACTAGAAACATACATGTTGCCATCAACGTATTTCATTAGACATACATTTCTTGCCATCAACGTTTTTCGTCAAGGTAAAACGTGGAATGAGGACGAGAGCGCGCGGCAAATTTTTTTTTTTAAAGTGGACATGAATAAAAGAACATCTACTCATTGGAGAGTTACAAACAACCGTAAAAAAATAAAATAAAATTAGACCCACTATAAATGTTTGGTCCAAGGCCTAGTACACAGATAATAGATAAATCCGAAAAGGCAAAGAAATCAGATATTGTATTGTATAGAAGGATCTATATAGTATATACGTGATCGCTCTCTTAATTTCCTTGATCATCTCAAGAGTCGGATTATATGTTCACATGATTCTTGAGATCATGAATTGCTATTAACTTGAGTCCATAAAAGATGATGTGGGGTTTGAATCATCTGTTGAACCACATAAATTAAATCATCTGTTGAACCACATGAATCATCTGTGTGAGTCTTGGGCATGTGGATAAAAAAAAAAAAGTTGTGGACATCACGTGACTATGTTTTTCTGTTTTTTTTTTTAATCATTGATGTTTTTCTGTTTGTGCAGACACAGGATATAGGGGATGAGCCGAGTGTGGATTAATTTTTGAAACGTCACCATGAAGTATTGTTAATCAAATGAAAACTTGCCATGTGTAATGCAAACGACCTCCCACGTGTGCCGAGTCTCCACTCCTCTTCGGAATTGAAGTCAAAAATTTACTTTATATTCTATGTGTACATGCATACGTGTCTCTAAATGGGTTTTAATAATTATTTACTACATTTGCTATTTAATTTCGGATAAAAAAAATATATATTTGCTATTTAACGAGAACTAATAAATTTATTTTTAAATTTAATGAAAATTACCAAACAAATACGGAGTACTAGGTGGCCGAATAATGTGTTTTGATGTTTTGTTTATTACGTACTAATAAGAAAGAGAGAAGCAACTTAGGCCCCGTTTGAAAACCCTCCAAGGGGTTGGGATTGGATTGTTAGAGTGGGGGTATTAACAATACCTTGTTTGGTTTCAAAAAATGGTCCGGACTAACAATCCCATCGGATTGCTAATACCATCTTGGAGATGGTATTAATAATCCCATCCCGACCTCCCCTCCTTATCAATCCCTTCTCATTACCAATTTCTTCTATCAATCCAATTCCATCATCTAATCTCATCTCAAACAAACATGATATTAATAATCCCATCATCTAATTCCATCACAAACAAACATACTCATTATCAATCCCTTCTCATTAATAATCCCATCTCATTTCCAATCCCAATCCTAATCCCATCTCCTTACGAATCTCATCTATTTATCTCCGTTATCAAACGGGGCCTTAAAAACATACATTCCTTGCCGGGAAAAAAAAAAATCTAGAAACATACGTGTTGCCATCAACGTAGTATTTCATTAGACATACTTATTTTTCGTTAAGGTAAAACGTGGGATGAGGACAAGAGCGCGCGGCAAATTTGTTTTTCGTGGACATGAATTAAAAGAACATCTACTCATTGGAAAGTTATAAAAAATAAAAAATTAGTCTAAGGTCCATTATAGATGAAGTCAGATATTGTATTGTATAAAAGAATCTATATAATATACATACGTATCACTTTCTTAATATTACTGTTGATTTCGAAAGATCTTTTCTCCAAGAGAGAGACCTGACAAGTGACATGCATGTACTAATGGGTGATGTGCCTTGATGGTGAGCTGAGATCTCATGTTTGTTAGCTTAAGTGTCGTTTCGCTTTCTTTTTAAATTTTTTTTTTAAAAGAAAGAAGTAATTTCAAGCTTAAATATAATAAAAATGAAAAATAATTTTTAAAATTTTTTTTGCATCATTTAAAAGATCTCAATAAGATCTATCAAATAAGATCCATATGCATATTGGTAGAAAAATTATTTGCATAAATATAATTTTTGAACTTGACATTATCTTCTTTTTTTTAAGAATCCGGAACACCCCTTTATTCGGCTGGACCGACCGCCACTCAATTGCCTTCCTGCATGAGTGCATATGTGCAATTGAGGGGAGTCAAGGCGGCGTCTCTAAGAGTTTGTACTAGGTGTTCAAAATTTATCTTTTTATTAACCAACAATGTTCACACTATTGTCGTATAGACGTATACTAGTACGAATAGTGTGATGAAATTAAAATGCATGTAATTCCGCCAGCTCTATAGCAATTGTTTGTACTATGTCGGATTGAGTTGATGAATGCTCTTTAAATTTGATATCATTTCTTTGCTTCTATTAGTTTTGTAACAATTTTAAGATTAATGAAATTTTTTTGTTATTCAAAAAAAAAAAATGTCCGTACTATGCAAAAAGAGAACTTTAATTTTTTTTGGTTTTTGTCAGCACTATTTCAAACTTTTTTCTACAAGTTACTAGATATCAATTAGTTTTTATTTTCTTGAAAAATTAGCTATTTTTAAGTTCTCATTTTATGTAGTCAATAAGTTTTTTTTTTTTTTTTTGGGAATGGAGTAAGATTTTCCTTTTTTTTTTTTGGTAATATCTTGAAGAAGTTACATCACCATGATCCCAACCAAGGGAATGACTTCGGTGTCTCCACCCATATTGGAGACACTGTAATTTTTTTTTTGAACGGTGAAAAAGGATATTTGCTTGTCAAGAAATCAATCCAAACAACGCCGAACTCCACCCTCAAAAGGATCCAACGAAACCAAAACAATAGGAAAACATCTAGCTCACACACCCAAAAATCAAGACACTCTCACCTCCCACATAGAACACGACACCCCACCCACCCAAAAACCAAGACACTTCGCAACCCCAATTTCAACATTCAAGACTCAAAAAGCGACCTGCAATAAAATTGAAAGCTAGGCATGCCCTGCCACTTTGTCAGCTCTATCCAAGTCTTCACCTACCATACCTACAAATTTGCTTTTGACTTCATCCTCCTCACCATCATACCCCAACCCCATGATCTTGTTGCAAGTCCAAATTGCTTGTGCTTCATCCAAAATTATTCTGTTTCTGTTAGTAACTCCGTCTGAAGAGATAGATGCAAAAAGTGCTAGTGTTGCAACGACAGACCTATAAACCGCACACTTTGGTTTGTTATTCCCACTCTTGTTGTTGAGGGAGTTGACCCTTGTAAAAATTCCAGAATATCATCAATTGTCTTCCTCTTTCTTCTTTCCTTTTACCCCATTTATGACAGCTTTGATTGGCACAGAAAGAGGTCCATTTTTAGTTCGGTATGCTTCAATATGATGTTTAGGAATATTATCATCCTCATCATTTTCCCCTCTTAAATTTTCAGTAATTACTGGATTTTCCTTAACTGAATCCTCCACCCAACTGTCTTGATTATCAACCAAATTACTTAGGCTTGCTCTTGGAGTCTGCATGCACGTATTCAGCCTTACAAAAGTTAGTGGGTCCGAATTGATATTCAATGTAATGTTGTTTGTTGCCAAACACCGTAATTTTTTGCATAGCAAAACCATTATGAGCATAACTAAAATCATTACAATGCCCTGGTTGATTTTTAGTTATGCCTTATTATGGTTCTGTTATGCTTGTAATATTTCCGTTATGCCAAATATATATTACGGTGTCTCCAAAACGGGTGGAGACACTAAAGTCGTTCCCCCCAACGTAACCCATTAGCATTAGTACCAACATCCTCTCTTTAGGAGCCAGGTTGAAAAGATCACAACCTCACTGCACTTAAATACTGTTAACACAACCATGCTAGCTAGCAAGCTAGCTGCCACGACTGGAATTTTAACCTTTGTCTTGAATGAATTTTCATGTTTTGAGCTAATTTCAAACCGATGCGTTAATATCGGTGAAGAGAATTGGCAAATACTCCGTAGGTTATACAATTGAAAATGCACTCTTCTTATTTTGTCCTACCATTAACTTGATACGATAGAAAACACCAAATTGAACAAAGCCCAAACATAGGAGGGATAAAGGCCAAACTTTAAAAAAAGGGGCAAAACCCGATACACCCAAGGGCCACATTGCCCAGATCAGAAAGAGCAGCCCAAGAAAAACAAAATGGTCAGCCCAAACAAAAAATGGGCTGAGCCCATTTCTATATTTTTAGTTATTAGTATTTGATAGTATATTTTAGACCTGGGTAACAGGTCGTGTCGGGTTGTATTCGTGTCATGTCAGTCAGGTTTGTATCACAAACTATCCAACCCGAACCATTTCGAATTCGTGTTTCTCGAGTCGTGTCATTTTCTTGTTTCGTGTCAGAAATACTCAACCCTAATTCGTTAATTTCGTGTCCGGTTCGTGTCTTGTTATCGTGTCCGTTGCCTAACTCTATATAGAATTACAGATATACCATATATTATATATGTGTGTGTGTGTGTGTGTGTGTGTGTCTGTTCGTGTTAATAGATGACACAGATTAGTAACCGTGTTGGTCATGTCAATTCCGTATCTCGCATGTTCAACCCGAACCCGAACCATTTAGAATTCGTGTTCTCAAGTCATGTCATTTTCATATTTCGTGTCAGAAATGTTCAACCCTAACCCACTAACTTCGTGTTCGGTTCGTGTCGTGTTATCGTGTTTCGTGTCCGTTACTCAGCTCTAGTATATTTGAAGTATTTACTATTTACTGAAGATGCTATGAGCTTAATTCTGCCAAATTATATGAAGTTTCGCAACCGATGTGCATTCATTTTTCCACTCATGTTTGCTTGTCCAAACTCTCTTTGATGTTTCCTCATGGATTTTTAATTTTGGACCACATGTTTCCTTTTCTCATAGTATGTTTCCACGAGCTGCATTGGACATTACAATGGAGAATGGATCACAATTAACGGTGAGAATATCCAGATTTGGAGTGTCCCACTCTGTCCAAAACTAAGGTTGGAGATCATCCAAACCGGCCAAATTTAAGAACACAAGTAGAAGGACATTTTGACTTGCGCAATAAAAATCCCTACATCCAACACAATATTCAAAGCATGCACTTGGGATTAATTTGGGAACGAATTTCATTAACTTCTAAGAGACAACAAGATGAGCCAACATTGACAAACGAGATGATCACAACCAGAACCACATCATCAAATCACTAATTAACCCTTAGTAATCCAAATACACACCAACTACAAAAGAACAGATTGAAAACCGCATCAGCACCTTTAGATACCCCCATCTCCTCCCTTGGCCAGAAATGAGGTCTTTCCCAAGTCAGACCTCAAATCTTCACCTGCCCATAAAGTAAGAATATACCCTTTAGTCAGTTGAAATCAGAACAAGTGCACATAATATTTTTCGAAGCTCTCTCGATGCATTTGCTTTTCTTTATTAATTGTATTGTTTCCATGCATCTTGGGTATTTTTATGATTAATGGAAACTTTCTTTTACCGTAAAAAAAAAAAAAGAAAGAAAAGCAATTAGAACAAGTGAGTTTTTTATTTTTATTTTTATTTTTATAATTGTTACGAAGTTATAAAAAATCAAAAGAAATTGAGTACCTTGAGAGATGATGGAGGCTGCAGGTGGGGATATCAGTTCTTGGTGATGGCATAAACAGCATAAATAATTCCGGGGAGATACCCAAACAGGGTCAGCACTAGACAGATCCAGAACTCCACCTGCATCCACCAGAGAACCAAGAAATCATCGAAAAGTTAAATCCCAACTTATTTAGAATTATTGATATATTATCTTCCGTCACTCTTAATAAGTAGGAGTTTCAAAAATGATGGGTGTATATTAAAAACACACAATCAATGTCAGCAACCGTTTGATGGGTTGAGTCTCACATGCATTGTGTAACCCACATGTATCAAATGGTTGTTGATTCATTTGTGTTTAGATCTGTGTTGAGAGATCAAGAGAGAGAGAGAGGGGAGGGGGGGAGGGAGAGAGAGACCTTGCAACCGAACTTGAAGAAGACACCAAGGGGAGGCAAGATGATGGCGAGGATGATATCTATGCAAGTGAGGGTTGACTCTTCCGCCATTGATCGATCTTTACCTTCCAAAGAAAAAGGACTTCACAGAGAGAGAGAGAGAGAGAGAGAGAGAGAGAGAGATGACAGTTGGGACGAAGTGAAATCGGTTGGGAGTTTTGATCATTTATAGTACTGGACAAGGGGTGGCAGGTAGGCTACAGCGGTACAGCCGATGATGAGATTGTCAGTGGTCCCACGTGGCACGTGCTGGGCTCCCCGGTGGGGACCACCGGCCCCCCATGTGAAGAAAAACTCTCCACCGGCCAGGCCCCCTTGTGATCATGTGAAGTGTGGAGATAAACACTTGATTGTAGCACACGCCCCCACAACATTAACACCAAATTATGTTTACACCTCACGATCGATATTTCAAATTTGAATTATTTCTTGAGATTATAACTCTGGTAAATGTTTTTTTAACCCAAATCATAGGAGTATAATAATCAAAACATCGAATTCAATTGTTTATATCCAGTCAAACAATCGAGCTAGCAAACAATCCAGTCAAACAATTGTTCCACTTTGTGTTCTTCTCTTCTTTTCTCGATGTACTCTTTTGAGATTAATAAAATGTTTCGTTTGCCGAGAAAAAAAAAAATCGAGCTAGTCCTACAGAATTATAATTAGTACGTCCATGATTAGTAAGTTGTAATTGCAAAAAGTAATACTCAAACAATTTTGCTATGGTCATGTGATACTATTTCCATGGTTGTTTTATGCAATTCTCGCACACATTTTGATTTCCTTTGCGTAAAGGCCAATAGTAATACGGAAGGAATTAGAACGCATGTTATAAGTAAAATCAAGCTAGTCGAAATTGACATGAGCAAGAATTGCTTAAAAACTGCGTTCATATTTAACTTGTGTTGTTAATGTAACAAGCTTGATCGAATAAATACATGGGCATTGAAACTCTTTGATTAATTTTCTCAGTTTTGCTCGCACACAAGTCACTTTTTTTTACTCCTATATACAACGCAAAAACACAAAATAGTAATCGACGGAGCTTATTTTAGAACAACTTAGGTGGTGTTCCACTTTGGAAAAAAGTATTTTTTTTCCGGTAATTTCAAACTCAAATATAATGAAAATGAAAAAAAAAAATTAATTTTTTTTGCACCTTTTAAAAGATCTTAATGAGATCTATCAAACAAGATCCATATTGGTAGAAAAATTATTTGCGTAAACACATGATTTTTTAGCCTGAAAATTTTCATTTTCATTATATTTAAAAGTCAGTTTTTTTGTACTCCTATACATACAATGCAAAAACACAAAATAGTAAGCTTTTTTTTAGAACAACTTAATAGCTAAGGAAAATAAGTGGATACGTGTTCTTTGGTCGGCTAGAGTGGTACTGTAGCTTTACTACAATTGTAAGAAATCGTCATAGCTAGGAAGACTTTTCTTTTTTGTTTTTTTGGGTAAATGTCATAGCTAGGAAGACTTTTTTTCTTTTCTCACTTGGAAGAGTGTGGAATCAGGAATGTAACCAGTGCAATTTGGTTCTTCTTTTTCTTTCTCTTTATGACAAGCCAGTGCAATTTTGTTTAACCAGAGTGGAAAGGTTGCCACGTTGGTCTGCACGTGTTAGGTTTTTTCCTCCCACAAGTGCCAGAGAGATCACCTCCCTTTTTAAGAAAGAAGAATATCAAATCAACTACTGCTGTATATCATAAACAATGGATTCCACAATTTTCGTAAGTAGCAGCAATCACCTACTACTACTACTTTATTATTATAATTTAACAAACACACACACACACAACCCCACGCTCCCCGAAAAAAAAAAAAAAAAAACTATTTTATAGGAGTAGATAAGACCGTTATAATTTAGATAGTTAACTCGGTCTGAAATGAGAGACAAATAGATGCAGACACTAACCTTAAGGGTTGGCCAATTAATTTGGGCCGGGACTTTGGAATTTGTTTATTTCTTGTCTTCTAATATTATACTTGCTAGCAATTCATGGGCCACTTTACCTTCATGCGTGAACGTATGAAAATGTTGTGGAATGAGTGTACGCAGAGATGTTCGAGGTGCGTTTAAGTTGGAACATTCTGTATTGTGAAAAGAAAGTAGATGCAAACACCATACACCATAAAATGTATTTATCATTTTAGATTATCTTCAATCCCCAATTTGTAATATTTTAAAATTTGTATATGAAGTTCTTTTAACTGTATATATTTGGTCTTTTGGTAGTGTTTTTATCTATGGAGTTCTCTTTTCTTTTTTTAAGAGAAAAAGAGGACAAAAACTGGTCGTTTAAGATTATTTTGTTTTGGACTATTTTGTTTTGGACTTTGTTTCATGAAGTTTCTTTCTTATAATCTTATTTACAAAGTATGTGGGATATATCCTCATAGGAAAGGGGTGATGGAATCTGCGTCAAGGAACTTTGGCTGGTTTTGGGAAAAAAAGTTAACTTAGACTTTTTTATTTGTTTTACTTAAATTTTTTTTTGCACATTTTTTTAGCTTTGCAATAAACTTTTGTGTATTATTGGTTTTCCTCGATTTTTTGATTTATTTTTTTCTTTATTCAAAAAATTATTAGTTTCTGTCATAATTATTTACTTTTTCGATTCCTTTTGTCGAGACAAACTAATAATACACAAAATTTTAATGCAAAGCTATCAAATACATTTTTTTAATAAAGACAAAAAAAGGTCAAATTTATTTTTTATTTGCCAAAACTACCCTTTGTTTAATTAGAAGTGGAAGAAATTGGGGTCAAAATACATGGCTTTAAAAATAAGTTTGTGGGGACCGGCTACCACAATGAATAAAGTTTTTTGGCTTTGTTCGGTTGCCATTTCCGTTTAGTTTTAGTTTTGAAAATCAATCATTACCCTACTTCTTTCCCCAATCATTACCCTATTTTTTCAATTATTACTTTCTCATCTCTCTCTATCTCTCTCCAATCATTATCCCTATTTTCAATCATTACTCTATTTCTCTCTCCATCCACTACCAAAACTAAACTAAACTAAACTCCCAACCAAACACAACCATTTGTTTTTGATCATCACAATGAATAAAGTTGTTCCGCCTAGATTATACCCTCAATGATCACATCCACCGTGTTTGGTCTGGGTTTTGTGAAGCACTTGTCAAATCAAACTTTTTCTGTTTTTAATGATCAAAAAAAAAAAAACTTTTTTTGTTTTTTATTGTTTTTTTTTTCTTTTAAGCACATAGGTAAAATTAAAACTACGTCGATCAAGATCAATCCTATTCTCAAGACTCACGGGGTTGAGAAGGGGAGCAGTTAATTATGTAGCTGCATGAGTGAACGCAACACCTAAAGTGGGATAAATCTGGTCGTATGCTTGCCGGAAGAAACATCAGTGTCTAAGTCGGTTAGTTTCAAATAAGGAAATGGGGTACTTAGCTCGGAGTTAGCCAGTAATAGCGTACCTCTGTAGGTTCTTTTTTATCCATGTAACTTGTGGAGAAAGATGATCAAGCAAGTTTGTGTCGGGCACTAAAGACACTATTCACAATCCGTTTATTCGAAAAATGGCATGTATGCCGCATTGACCGCCACGTGGTCGGACTCCACGTGGCTGAGCCATGCCACCTGGTGCCCACGCGAAGCCTAGCTAGCTGCTAAGTCACCTTGAGTTGGAAATACCCGTTTGGTGCCCATGCGCGAACGGCCCATCGTGACTGGATTGGCCCATGTACGATCCTAATTTGTGAACTCAACCCATTTCGTCATTCTAAATCCTCGTTCGGTTCGGCCTAGTACAGACACATTTAGAAAGCCCACACAAAACCCATCCACCCCTATGGCTATGTTTGATTCCCCAACCTCTGGCAGAGTTGTTTTTATTTATTTATTTTAAGACAAGGCAATCACATTCCATTTCAAAGGCCTAACGGCACTTACAATGCAATTCATCCAAATCTCCAAAGATTAGAAAATTATGTGCATCCTAACCAACAAATATACAAATTACATTTAAAGGGCTACCTAATTACTTCCACCAAGGCAATGCATATATACATTGCATGAGTTGAACGGACACTTCGTGTCAGTCAATTGAGCTAGCCAATGACAAAGAACAAAGCCACCCAAAGGATCACAGATTCCAATAATTGCATAAACATAAATCACGGTGGATTCCCAAGCGACTACAAGATTAGCAGATAGACTAAGAATCCAATCTCCCATGGACTATTGTCCATTAAGCACACCGTCCTGATCCAAACGAGGAGACGAAACACCGTCCAGAAGTGAGAAAGGTTGGTGATTTGGCGAAGACAAGAAAAAGCTCTTTGGATTAAAGCCAAACATGACATCAAACTGTATCAAGTGGAGGATTTTAAAAAGGGCTCCAGATGCTATCCGGAAAATTAAGATATGACCACTACTTTCTCTTTTTTGGTGTTTACTTCTCTCTTTTTTCTCATCCAATTCTTTATTGGATTTACTCGTTTTTTGTTTTTTGGTTAGCAAGTGCTCTCTCTTTTTGCCTGCTCTCCCAGTCGACAATGTACTCTTTCAAGATTAATAAAATCTTTCTTTTGTGTTGAGGAAAAAAGAAAGAAACTTCTGCCGGTGCTTGCACTAGGCTGGGTTAGCATCCTCTCCCGGTAGTGTGACTAGTGTAGTCAAAGAAACTTGGTTACAACCATGCCATGAAACTTTCTTTGCCTATTCCCACACAGAGAATTAAATAAGTGTATAGCCCATGATTTGAAGTTTTGAACAAACTAGTATGAGAATTTTCCTCCCTCTAAAATCAACTCATAAACTGCAAACAACACTCCCCAACCCATGTCTACCCTCACCACCCAAATACTTCTCTCCCACCCATCTCGACTCTCTCATCAACACCACAACCCAAACCAAGAACATCAACCATGCCACCCAAATCCACGCCCAAATCATCACCCACAACTACACCTCCCTCCCTTTCCTCTTCACCAACCTTGTCAACTTGTATGCCAAATGCGGGCATATCAACCACAGCCTTACACTGTTCTCAACCACGAGAAATGAGTCCAAGAATGTTGTCACGTGGACCTCTCTCATCAGCCACTTGTCTCACTACAAAAGACCCTTTCTTGCACTGAAATTGTTTAACGAAATGGGAGGCACTGGTGTTTACCCAAACCAATACACCTTCTCTGCTATTCTACCGGCTTGCGCGGACACCGTGGTTGTAATACATGGTCAGCAAATGCATTCATTGATTTGTAAACATGGGTATGAGTTAGATTTGTTTGTTGCTACTGCATTGGTTGATATGTATGCTAAGTGTGGTGATATGAGTTTGGCTGAGAATGTGTTTGACGAAATGCCCGAGAGAAACCTTGTTTCCTGGAATTGTATGATTGTTGGGTTCTTGCAAAACGAGATTTACAATCGAGCAGTTGGGTTTTTTAAAGACATTATGGGAGAGATGTTAAGTCCTGATCAAGTGAGTTTTTCTAGTGTTTTAAGTGCTTGTGCTAATATTGGTGTTGCGGATTCGGGGAAGCAAGTTCATGGGGTTGCTGTTAAGCATGGCGTGATTAGTTTAGCTTATGTGAAGAACTCACTCATGGATATGTATTTTAAATGTGGGAGTTCTAGTGATGGTACTAAGTTGTTCAAAACCATTGGTGATAAAGATGTTGTTACTTGGAATATTATGGTAATGGGGTGTGTCCAAAATGACAACTTTGAAGAAGCTTGCAATTATTTTTGGGTTATGGAAACGGAGGGTGTTCCTCCAGATGAGATATCATTCTCTACTGTTCTTCACGCTGCTGCTAATCTAGCTGCATTGGATCAGGGCACTTTGATTCACAATCAGATAATAAAATATGGGCTTGGTACGAATCCTTGTGTCACAAGCTCATTAATAGCCATGTATGCAAAATGTGGTAGCTTGGATGGTGCTCACAGGGTATTTGAAGAGAGTAAAGACCGAAATGTGGTCTCATGGACAGCCATGATTTCAGCCTGCCAACAACATGGTTGTGCAATCCGAGTTATAGAATTGTTTGAGGAAATGCTGGAAGAGGGGATTAATCCTGATTTTATAACTTTGGTTTGTGTTTTATCCGCGTGTGGTCACACTGGGCGGGTTGAGGAAGGATTTGCTTACTTCAATTCCATGACTAAAGTACATGATATGAGCCCAGGGCCAGAACACTATGCTTGCATGGTTGACTTACTTGGTCGAGCTGGTCGATTGAAAGAAGCCAAGAATTTTGCAGAATCGATGCCAATTAAACCTGACGCAATGGTTTGGGGAGCTTTGCTTGGGGCTTGTAGGAGCCATGGGGATCTTGAAATGGGCAGAGAAGTTGCAGAGAAGCTTTTTGAAATTGAACCCCATAATCCTGGAAACTACATACTGCTTTCTAATATGTATTCACGTAGGGGAATGTTGAAGGAAGCTAATGAGGTGAGGAGACTAATGGGGTTCAATGGGGTTAGAAAGGAGCCTGGGTGTAGCTGGATTGATGTTAAGAACAAGACATTTGTTTTTACAGCTCACGATAGATCACATTCTAGGACCATTGAGATTTATGAGATGCTGGGAAAGTTGGAGGTGTTGGCAAAGAGGAAAGGTTATGTGCCTGAGTCCCACTACGCAATTAACGATGTGGGAGAGTATAAAGAGCAGAGATTATGGTATCATAGTGAAAAACTAGCCCTTGCATTTGGACTACTGACCCTTCCTATGGGGGTTCCGATTAGGATAAAGAAGAACCTCAGGACTTGTGGTGATTGTCATACAGTTATGAAGATTGCTTCTGAGGTTTTTGAGAGAGAGATTATTGTGAGGGATATCAATCGGTTTCATCGATTTACTGGTGGTTTGTGTTCTTGTGGAGATTACTGGTGACTGGAGTTCACAGTTCTTCTTCTTCTTCTTCTGTCATCAAGATTATCATTCATATACTGCTAATATGAGTGGAAATTTATCTTGTTACACATTTCTGTCAAATTCTGAAATAATCACCAAGCAATTCAAGTCTTCCTACTCTCCTGTTGTGCTCATTTTATGAACTATATCCTATTACTATTAGTATATTTTTCTCTCTTTCTCCATTTCTCTTCTCTTGCATCTTGTTTGTTGAAGGTTATTATTTCCTCTGTCAAATTCTCTCTCGAAAAAAAAAAAAAACTGAGGTTCTGATCAGGCAGAGCAACAAACGATAAATTACAAACCGCCACGAGATCTCTCCTCATTATTCATGCGTTCAGCAAGACTTTCATTAGAAAATTCAAATGCTGTGTAGCTTCAGCAATAATTGAAGCCGATGAAAAACCTTCAGCAGTGAAATGATTATATCATCTGCTTTCATTCCATCTCCAGGTACCCAAGCTACCATTGCCATATTGCGTGTGGTTCTCTATCCTTTTTGGAATTAATTAATCAAACATGCATCCAAGTCTGTTCATATAGTCGACTCTACATTCCTGCAAGTTCCAACTTGTTGGCGACCCACGTAAATGATCTTGTGTTATTGTTTATGGTAACCATTTGATACAAGAGTATTGTGAAATCAGTTTTTCAATGAGTTAGGACAACAAAATAAGAAGTCAAAAGACGAAGTGAGAAAATAAAGGAACATAGACATTTTCTGTTATGCTATGTAGCATCTATGAAGTAATTTACAACCGAGGCTATTCAGAACGGCTGTTTCCCAATATACCTGTTTCACGATTGTTTGTTATTCCCACTTATTTGTTTTGATGCTCACGTGTAGAGATAGTGTTGCAGTTGTCTGCTTCTTCACAAAAGGCTTAATTTGCAGTTCTAACTGCTTTTATCCTTTTCTTAACTGGCTCACTCAATATGCGTGCAGGGGAACTGGCAATAAAATTCAAAAGATAGAGATAAATTACCAAATAGGACTGCTCTATGTCCAATTCCAACGCTATCGTGCTTCTTTAGTTATGAACTCTTTGAATTTGTTAGTGGAGTATTATTTACTTGAAGGCCTGGAACATGGCCCTGGAGCAACAAATGATACTGAATAATCCTTTTCAAGAACCTTAAGCATGTGTTTGCATCTAGCTTGACATTTATGGGATCTGCACTGCCACCCCCAGCTGAACCTTCTTCTGTTTTGTTATCTAAGTGATTTCGATTTTCCAGCAAGAACTTCCTTCTTGTTTTGCAGCAACTCTATCAACAGCTGTTATTTCTGTAGTTCACTTTAAGGTTGAAGAGTGATTGGACCATTGTCTAGAAGCTAGAATAAAGTGAGACAAATAACGGGCTTGTAAATCTGTACCCTGACCAATATCATATGACTTTGCGCTGCAGGATAAATGTATTTGAAATGTGGTACACAATATCAAAGAATTTATGCTCATTTGCCTTTTCTGCGATTAGTTTGCTATGCTTGCTATGCAAATGATTGGAACGCAAGGCTTTAGCTTGGTTTTATGTACTTTCTTCCATTGAATCTTTTAACCGATCACTGAACCTTGATAATTTGGGAATGATAGGAGACTCTCCAAATTGAGAAGAGGTGCCCTATGTTCGCTCAATCAATAAGGGATGCCACTTTCTCATTGGCCCTATTGCTAGCGGGAGATCAGACTAGTTGGACGATGCGGGCGTGCTTTCTTGAGTCATGCAAATATTGTTGATGAATATGTTTCAAAACTTTTACTCTTTTTTTGAAGTTCTGTAAGCTGTATCGGTAACTCAACCCTGTAAGGACTGCTTTTGGAATAGCTGTTCGTCAGACTCAACAAAAGAACATAATTTTTCATTGTAGAGTGCCTGGATATGATTTCTTTATGTTAGTGAGGATGAGGCGCCCTTCCTTTTTTTTTTCCTTGGTGAAAGTCAGCGTTGTTAGTTGTAGTCAGCAAGGTTTGAACCCTTGTCAAATGTATGGGAGTACATCGTGTACCTACCACTGGGCTTACCACTCCCCTTGCAAGGATGCGGCACTCTTATCTCAATGTTAGAGGGTTAAGTTGTTCCCTTTTCAGAATTTTGGCGATTCTATCGTAGTTAATGTACTTCTATGAAACATATTGACAAGTGAAATAATCTTGTTGAACTTGTTATCTTTTTCTTGCTTGGTTGCGGTTATTTCATTGTAATGAATCTATGAGGGTCTGAAGTCATTGGATGGGAATAAAGGATACTCTCCAGTCATTTCTTTGCGATATTTTGTGCAGGTCTTATTTAGTCGAATTGGGGTAAATTAAGTTCAAAACTTGGAAGGATTATTAAAAAGTGAAGAGGCACATCTGTGCTAGACTAATATGTGTTGAAAATTTGATTTATCTTTATGACAGGCATTGATTTTCTCCTGCTCTTAGATTCTTAACCAATTTTTCTCCTCAGTTTTGCGGGCAGTACTTGAGTTTATGTTGATGATTTCTGGTTTAATTTTCTTTGTATATTTCTTAGTCCCCTAAGATAAATAAAATGTTCCAAATTCATGCTACTTTAGGACATTCAAAAGAAACAGTTGAGATAGGGAAAGGACACAAAGACCCATTTGTTTTGGATTGATTGTTTTACGTAGAGACCAATGTACAAGCATCCACATAGCCAATCTGGTCTAGCCCAGAGCCCAATTGAGCTATTATCATCAGAATATTGTTCGATTTTAAGATCCAGCATGGGGGGAACTTACTTTATTTGGGTTGTAAACTTGCGTGTATAAGACATGAAGATCAGACATTTAGTCCTATGCCTTTAAGTTTTCAAGTCTGCTTCATTATTGTGGGCGGTAGGAGGTTATCGTTTGTACATTTTACATAAGTAGGAGGACTATTTTTGGTCACTCTAGTCATGCATATAGCTTTGGCTTATACAGGTGATGTAATTAGGATGCGGGTGGCGTCGAATGGTTTCTTTTAGGAATTAGAATTACTTCTAGGAGAATCAGCTGCTTAAGGCTTTATCTTTAAAGATTGCCACCACTGCTTGTTTTATTTTCACTCAGACATATATCAATCCAGTGAGGGGATATCTCAGTTTAGGCTGCATCAATTCATGACTGTGCTTGAAATTCCTGCAATTGTAAGTTTGTGTTTAAGCAAACCATGGGCTTCTGTATGCCTGCTTTAGTTGGCTATCTTATGGATTTCTGCTGAAAGAAATAAGGAGCAGCCGTTAAGCATGAAACTGCATAACCCATGGAGACAGATTAGCGTTGTCTTTGCAAGACATTGAACCCTAAGATTCAAACAAGCTGACCCCAGTCGCACTACCACTTTAAGGATATAAAGGAATGTCACTTCAAGAAAGGACTAAGTATTGTTTCCCATTAGAAAAAAGCACAAACCAATATAGAGTTATAATCTTCTAAAAAGATGCGGATAGATTGAAACCTGCGTTACCCTTTTATGAAGAGAGTGTAACCTAAGAAGGTTCCTAGATTCCAACACCTGGATTGTTAATTCCCGTTTCGGTCAATGAAAACATCTAGTCTTGACCCCAAGAACAGCCTGATGATTATTTTAAATCCCCTACACTATTCAAAGAGAAGGTTCTTTTGTTTTTATTAGTCTTAGTTAAATTCTTAATTCGCCAAATGCATTAACTTTAATCCTATTTACTATAGTCTTTAGATTCGAAAATATCCTTAGTTATTTGTGGTTTTTCTAATGACTGTTTTGGAAGCAAATTAATGGAATTTCCCTCTTTTCTTTTCCTTTGAATGTATCATGCCAGGGACTGAACAGTCACCCTTAAGGGAACCACTGCCGGTTTCTGAAAACAGATGCAGAAGGAAGGTTCCTGTTATTGCTCAATGAATCAAGGTTAATTACCTACTGACCTAACTGTTATGATATTCTAATGCACAAAAAAATTGCATTAAAATCTTTTCAAGTACATTGGAACCGTTAGGAAATAAGTTTCCTTCAATTTGTTTCTGACTTGTTGCCCCAACATCATGTGATCAAGTTGCCTTGTACCACTATTCTAGCATATCCTATGCCATATCTCATCTGCTTCTTTTCCTGTGTTTTCCTTTTCAACTCACATGAGAATCTCTTGCACAGTATGCATTAAGCATCACTACAATAGAATCAGGATACGCGAAGGGATTGGCCTAGTGATATAAGGCATGAGACTTATGACTTTGCTCTCTTCTAAGATCTCAGGTTCGGAATCGCTTAGGTGTTATTAATCCCTATGGGGCCAGTCGAGACAGAACTTTGCTCTAGCTTTAATTGGGACCTCCAGCAAGTGGGCAGTGGGATTGGTCTCCAAAATTAGTCGAGGTGCGCGTAAGCCGTCACGGACACCTAAGTTGTCAAAGAAATAAATACAATACAATCAGGTTAATACAAGCCTATTGTACTCTAAATTCACATTTTACATTATTGGATAGTTTCCAATATTAAGGTACTGGATAGTACCAAAAGACGAGGAAAGATAGGTACAGATTCAGATTGGTCATGTCTATCTAAAGCACTATGGCCCTATGCTCTTGCATGAATTTCTTGCACATTCATTTGATATTGATGTGCATAAAAATGACTGCAGGGGTGTGCCTTGACGCTTCTATACAAGTTGCTCCATTGTGACCTGAATAAATAGCGACTCAAGGAATTTGCCCGGATAGGGCCGATAGGCGACCATTTAACTCCTTTTTTGTTTCTTTGTTTTCTTACCTTAGAAATTGAATTGCATGAAACAATCCCCTACTTTAAACAGCCGGAGAGACAGAGTCGAAAAGATGATTCCTCTTCTTTCTCTCATTCATTATAAATTGTTTTGGTTTCAAATCAATTCCGTTTCCCTCAAGTTCTGAAATCTAAAACCTAATTTGTACTTTGTCTTCTTGTACAGGATCTGTTCTATAGGCTTGTACATCTGTATTCTTGAATAAAATCGTTATATATTGAACTAAAATGTTACCAAAAGACCTTGAGATTCGATGTTTACCTACTTTTTCCTTCATCTTGATGCGGTCAATTTAGAAATTTCAACCAAAACTTGTCATTTTGTAAATGCCTACATCTATACAACTGGCTCTATATGACAATATCTAAAATGGCCCCGCAGTTACTATTGCCGACGGTGATAAGACTACGTTCATTCAACCATTTCCAAACCTAGTGGAAAGCGGGAGTGTTGGAAAGCAACTTGAGGCTCGGCTCGTTTAGTAATCTAACCGAGTTCGAGCTGTAGTTTTAGGTTCGTTTGGCAAATGAGCCGAGCTCAGCACTCTAAAGTTCATCTCGTTTGTAGAGACTTGTTTGGTAAATGAACCGGGCTCAGCTCGTTTATAAACGAGCTGAGTTCGAGCTCGAGTTTTAGGCTAGTTTAATAAACGAGCCAAGTTCGAATACCACAAAGCTCGGCTCGGGTTGTTGAGGAAGTTTTTGTGATCTGTATGTCTGTCCAGGTACCATGTGCAGATTGCAGGGAAAGCAGAGACAAAAGGGTCTGCAAATATTGCAATGATATACGGTATCACTAACTCATCCATTTCTCTTCAAAAAAAAAAAAAAAACTCATTCATTTGTGCTTTGAATTATCTGAGGCTAGTGGGTCCCACCTCCATCAGTCCCATGGGGTCTCACCTGCAATTATTTAATTTATCCTCTTCCACCCCTCTCTTATATCTTCGTAGCAAACATTGAATATCCTTAATTTTATCTGTCCAAAATGTCTGTTTCTTGGAATCTTCAGGCCGATTCCACCTTGGTTATGGAAACTATGGTTTTGTCAATATATTCAATTAATTCTTTTGGCAGTATTTTGTGCTGGTTCAGAGCAATAACATCATATGGAACACAACCTTGGCTCTCTCAGGTTGTTTGCATGCTTTGGGTCTGAAATGACTTCTATGCCCAAAATGAAGCCATCAGACCCAGGCATGATGGATATGCATAGACTCCATTGATGGAAACTTAATGTATGGAAGTTTGGAACTTTGGTTTGTTAAAGGAAGAGGAAAATTACATTTTGGAAACTGAACACTTGGGGTGTTAATATACTTATGTAGTAGGTGAACTTTCGAAATCAAAGCTATTCAAGACAGGTTCTTGGAATTAGCAAGCACTTGCACCTCGCTTCATTTGTCTTGACCTAAATCTTGTTTCGGATATGGATCGCATCGAAAAAGCGGCCCATCTCGTTGACTTGTTAAAGAATTTGTGCCTTGGTAAGGTGAAATGTTTTGAGAATCTGTGGTGGACGGTGGACCTTAGACAGCTTGGTACGTGGTTAAGTCACCTAATTAGCATGTTATGTTTGGCATTTTCAAAACGATTAGTATAGGGCCAATTCATCCGAGCTTATTAGCGACCAATCCATATCAAGTATCAACTCCAACGGTTGCGGAGTTATGGGCAGTGAGGGACGGTTTATGGGTTGCTCTTTTTTTTTATGGTTTACATTATCTAATTGTAGAAATCGGTTCTCATTTTGTTATTTTAATGCTTCTTGCAGGAAGCAGGTCAAACCGGTTTGTTTGCGCGGGCTTCTCCAAGAGTGTCTTTCTCTAATGTCTAGGTTTGCTGGTTTGATGCTCTCTCTTTAGGCAAAAGATATTTTGACCAAACAGACGAATTATGCAATCTTTGTGTACTACAGTGCTGGTACTAGAGGTTTGTGCTTTCAAGAAGTTAATTCCACCATAGTAGTGCATGCATGTGCGATGGAATTTGGAACTGCGGGATGGTTAGATGGTGGAAACTCAGACTTGGGTTGTTGGAATCTCCATAGTTCTTTATTGAAGCTAAACACACTCCTAACGCCACTCATACATGAAGAGACCTTATCTTTAGTCCCGACATAGGTGCGGTGGCGTTTACTATGGATAGTAGTGTGTCGTGCACTCCATTTCTGTACCAAGAAAAAGACGGAATTCTGGTCCATTCCTGCATTAGTATTATCTACTCCTGCATTAGTATTATCTACTCCTTCATGCAACAGCAGCACAACACTACTAATACTACTAGACAAAGTGGGGTCAGGAACTCCACTCCATGGACACAGAACACAGAATGTCACGTGAAGTGCACGCTTGCACGTGAACTCCCACATCCAAAAAAAAAAAAAACCCAACCTAATAAATACAGTAATAATCACAGTCTTCATCAAGTCAATTCGGATCAGATCTTGAGGCCCAGGAAATTTTTCCAACATCCTGGGCCTGATAGGATAACACACATCAATTACGGGCCCTTTCTCCTCATGATTTGTCATGGAGGCACATGCATGCACCAAAGGTGAAAGAAAGACAGGGACCCACTTGGATAAACACCCTCACCCAAATCCCTTTCTGGGCCAGGGAATGGTCCACGTGGCAAGCACCCATTCCCCTTTGATAGATGATCAGTGGGTGGGGTCCGCTCTAAGTCACGGAATTCGTGTGCATACGTGCAAGTGGGAGGGTGAGAGTGTGTGTGAATCACATTCTCAAGCTACTAAAATCTGCAGGGTAAAGATCGAGAGCATGTTTGCAGCGCGAAAATTGAGAACGAAAACAGTGTGCATTCTGAAGGATATGTTGCCGAGGGTTCACTGTGTGCAATATTCTTTTCTACCTGGGCTCATATATGACAAGAGGCATTTTTATTGCTATTGATTGCAATGCTAAAGAAATGGGATGATGCTATGGTATCTCCGGTCATTTTGGGGACACCGTCATTTTTGGCATAATTTCACCATTATGAGTATAACTAAAACCCCTTACAAGTATAACAAAATCCAAATAAGGTATAACTAAAGATATCCAAAAAACCAATCAAGGCATAACCAAACCCAACCAAAACATAATAAATAAGTTATGCCTTATTATGGTTTTGTTATACTTGTAATGGATTTTGGTTATACTCATAATAGTTTTATTATGCCAAAAGTTACGTGTCCTCAAAATGCCCGAGAACACCAAAGCTATTCCCGAAAGAAATACTCCACTAATCAACGTCACATTGATTTGAATAAAAAAACATCACATTGAGGTGTCCAAATTCTCTGCACTAGAATTGGATGATGCTGTGGAATCTCCGGTCATTTTGGAAACACCGTAATTTTTTACATAACTTTATCATTATGAGTATAACTAAAATCCATTACAAGTATAACAAAATTCAAACAAGGTATAACTAAGAAATATCTAAAAAACCAACTAAGGCATAATCAAACCCAACCAAGGCATAACAAACAAGTTATGCCTTGTTATGGTTTTGTTATGCTTGTAATGAGTTTTGGTTATACTCATAATGGTTTTGTTATGCCAAAAGTTACGGTCTTCCCAAAATGACCGGGGACACCATAGTATCATCCGATAGTTAAGACCCTGTTCCTCTAAGTTATTGTTTTTTAAGAACTTATTAGAGGCGGGGGCACACGCAATACGTATGCAAGTCGGATTTCTTCAAAATATGCACAATAACATGCCGTTTATTGTTTGATTGAATTTTCACAAATTTTGACAAAATTTGACTTGCATGTGCATCGCGTGTACTCCGACCTCTAGTATTAATCTATTGTGATAGATAAACAACAATTATAAGAAATTATTTTTGTTCTCTTACACGTTGTAGCCATTCTGTAGATATTTGCTCTGATCTATCTCGTGTTTCCTCCTCCATTGTCGTGTCCCTTATAAGTAGGGGTGTGCATGGGTCGGTCAAGGCGGGTTCGGCCCTGAACCCGACCCGACATGTCGGGTAACACATTTTTTGGCCCCGAACCCAAACCGAACAAGTGGGAATAACCGTCCGCGAACCAAACTTTTTACGTCGGGTCGGGTTTGACCAAAACCGAATTAATCTATGTGAATTGGTCGGTTTTGGTCGGGTCGGATAAGAAATACAGCACCCCAAACCGAAATCTGATTTTTAACATAAAATGAACCCGTACCCGACCGAACTACATGTTCGAAACCGCCCGAGACCCTTCGGGTCAGGTCGGGTTGGTCGGGTTACGGGTTTTTTGCACACTCCTACTTATAAGTATTAAAAGTGTTACAATAACAAACTGGCTCTAACTTTTCTATGCATTCAAATTTGCACATAAAGCACTATAAGGAATGCACTCCCGGGCAAAGTTCCAAAATCATCACCAAACCACCATTCCAACGGAAGCAACTCGCTCAAAATGTTTTAATGAAACCTATCACCAAACAACCATTCCAATGGCTACTCCGTACCAGTTTAATGGAAGGGAGAAAAAGAAGCATGTGTAAGTCGGATTTTGTCAAAATTTGCAAAACTTCCCGCCTCTAGTTCATGAAAATGATTTTTTTTTTTTGTTAATTGGGAATTCAGCTTCGTAAAAATACAGGTGTTTCAACTTTCAATGCTTTTTTTTTGGTTTGTGAACAAAAATTGCGTTCGGAAATCTGTAATTCTCTGCAACAAAAAAAAAAAAAACAGAAAGTCAATACAAAATTTGACCTGACCTCACCCCCGCTGCCTTTCCCCCGTACCATTTAATGTGTAGCATAATTGTTCAAACAATTAGGTAATGAAAAAGGAAGAAGTGGAAGAAAGTAACAGGTGAGATGAAAGTGACTGGTGGGTTCATTGGTGAGGCAATTGTAAATTGATATAGTGTAAATACGGAAACCAACAAAAATTAAAATAGGAATTGAAAGGCCATTATGGTACCTGGGTAGAAGACAAATTCGCAGACGAATTCACAGAAGTTGCAGGTATGGAAGCCACGTGAGGGGAAATTTTGTGGTAGAAATTGAGGAGAAGAATAGAGAAAGGTGTGGAGTTCGTGGAGCATGAGGACATGTAATGGGGTGGCAATTGTTTTCGGCAGTTATGTTGGTGTTAAAAATGTCAAATATATCCTTACGGTTATAGTACTTTACTATTTTTGTATTGGCTCTTTTTTTTAAGAGGGCATTTATGGAAAAAAAAAAATACATGACACCAAAAGGGGAGACACCAAAAGAGTAATAATATATATATATATATATATATATAGAGAGAGAGAGAGAGAGAGAGAGAGAGAGAGAGAGAGAGAGAGAGAGTCCGGATCCAATGAGGGATCCCGCACGGTCTTATCGTGCGAGACTCCCCTTTCCCGAGCGAATTGCGACGATTCGAGCTGCTCAAAGTGATCAGAACGTGATTTTAAGGGTATTATAAGAAATCAGCAAAAAAAGTTGATCGGGAAGGGCTTGATCCGACCAGCTTTTTACTAACCGGGACTTGATCCGAATAGTTTTTTATTGAACAGTTCAGTAAAAAACTGCTCGAATCAAGCCCCGATCATTTTTTTTGTTGATTTCTCACGGGTACCCTTAAAATCATATTCTGAACATATTGAGTAGCTCGAATCATTGCAATTCGCTCGAGGAGTCCCGCACGATAAGACCTCGCAGGATCCCTCATTGGATCCTAAGTGTGTGTGTGTGTGTGCATATACATATATTAGAATAAATTTTTTACTTTACAAGACAAGTCATTCTCACAATAGATTACATTTAATTTAAAAAATAAACACTTATTTGAGTTAGCGAAATGGGAACTAAATCAGCCAGACTTCAAGTACACAAAAATGTATATACCAAGTGTACATAGGGTTGCATGGGATCAACCACGAGTTTCATATATATGATCTAAGCCGTTCAAAATTTTTTTAAATCGAAATTTTTTTTGTCAATCAATATGAGAAATCATTTACATCGTGTATGAATTATAAAGTACAAATTATGGGACATTACATTAATTATGAGAGTCCATGAGATAACCAAACCCAACATGCACTGGTACATATATGAAACGTATCCTCAAACGGATTTTGAGCATCTAAGATATTCTTTATCTTTTTAATAATGTGTTGCCGTAATCCGTTTGACTCCTCCATTCGATTTTCAACTTCGTAATCAGTGTCATATATGTACAGCTGTAAAAATCGTGGCCTTTGATCTGAATATGGTAGCAAACTTCCAATCCTATGGTATACTGTGCCTTAAGCACGAAAAGTATACACACCCCTTGATCCTCTAGTCAATTGTTCGTCAACATGGACACCCATCAAAGTGGAAGAGAAAACATGATTGTATGCTCGAATGTTTTTTCTAAAATGTCTACCATCTGAGGTTTGCTTCGAAAATAATTCGACAAGCTCAACTGGAGCCATTATGGATGGTAGTTTTATTTTTCCATATTTACAACACAGTTCAGTTGTCTCATGGTAGAATAGGCATGCACCACAATGACGACACATAGAAGGTTGTGGTAGTTATGAACGGGTACACCTTGAGATTCATGAAAATCTCTTGCACAATTATACGTTGTTATTGAGTACTATGACTGTGTAGTCCTTTCCACGTGGGTGATTCCATTGTCATCCTCTAATTGAATATTTTAAAACAGCAGTTAGTATTATGATTGTAGTATAATTATTATTTTTAGAGATGTGAACAATACTATTTCGTGTATCAAAAGAGAAAACATATGGTCAAAGAAATAATGCATCATTTTTTAAAATAACAAAATCTTTAGAAATAATTTATGTGCGCATACCTTGTACAAAATTTGGGAAGCTTTGTTCATCTCTACGATCAGTTGTGCTACCACTTGAACTGCTATGCTCGTACGTTGCATGATTAGATGTGAAATGGGACAAATGTGTCAAATGCGTTCGATGGCGTACTCATGTTGTAATATTGTTATCATGTATGTAAGACAAGAATAAAAGTTAGTTTGGAATTTAATTTAAGAGTATTTGGTTGAGAATATTTTCTTTTTTTGTTAATACCTTCATTTGGTATAGGCGTAGTCTCGATCATGAAATACGTTTGAGGTTCCCTCTACTGGTATTATAGGCAAACGTGTAATTCGAGGATGTTGGGTAGCATGTGTCTGTCTGTAACGACCCTGATTTTTTGTCGTTAAAAATTTCGTTAAATATTTGAATTTTATTTTTTAAATTTCGGTAATTGTTATAATTGCACTTTAGCCCTTTAATTTTCGTTTCTTGCACTTTAGTCCTACTTAGCAAGCCTAGTTAGTTTTTAACCGGCTAGTTGGAGTAACTAAACTAGGAAGCCATCTAGTTATCGTGAATGGACCATTTTGGCCCTCATTGAACCATGTGAACCTTTTTAACCCTAAACTAAGAATTGATTATTCATTTTCTTTTAATTATTTTTATTTTATTCTTTGTCCATTGGACAATATATATTAGGGAAACTATTATCCATTGGATAATAGAAACCCCAATTCTTTATTTTAAAAGTATAATTGGTTAAGTACTTTTTTAATACTTTAAAGTACTTTTGAATATTTTATTATATAATCTCCCTAGCAACTATTATCCATTGGATAATAAATGTTAGGGTGGTTATTACCCAATGGGTAATAGGTTGTTCTTCCACCCAAGTACATGGTTGATTAATTTAGTCTTTTTCCTTTAAACCATGTGACAAAGTACCTAATAGTTTATTAGTAGCCTTTAAACCCTAGGATTCTCTAAGTACCTTTTTATTTATATTCTAATGGGGTTTTGAACTAACTAGATACATTGGTACATATGTGCATATATATACTAGTACTTGGTGGATTATTTAGTTGAGCATTGTACACATGTGCCCAAAAGAAAATCCTAGCCTTTAAGGTCTACTTGGATCCTTGGTACAAAAGTACTTAGTTTTTATTTGTTTGCTTGCATTATATGTACTTGTATATATATATGTACCTTGAAGAAGAGAGAGAGGGAGAGGAGAAAGAGGCCGAAAGAGAGGGAGAGGAGAGGGAGAGAGAGGCCAAAAGAGGGAAGAAAGAAGAAAGAAGAAGGGGATTTGGTTGTACCTTCCATGATCTTCCTACATCTTTCAAATCTATGGGTGAATCTTCCTTCCTAGCTAAGGAATTAACTCTCCATTATCCTCCATGTACTCCCTTGATTTGTTTAACACAATATCTTGTACCAATATTCTCCTTGCCCACAAAGTCTTGCAAGATCAAATCCAAAGGACCAAACTAGCCATGCAAGCCTAGGATTGGCCTTGATCTTTCTAGAATTCTTTGACAAGTGTCAAAGTGAGACTTAGAGAGAGAGAGAGGAGAGGGAGCCAAGCTTTGCCTATAAATAGAAACCATTCCAAGCTTCAAAACTCACACCTCAAGCATTTGCTCTTCCTTCTCTCTAGAAACCATTCCTGGTAGCCTACTGTCCCTTCGGAAATCTCCAGTTTTCTCCTGTTTAGAGTAGTTTTTAGAACTAACTTCCTTCGGGAAAGTTGTAGAGAACTTCGAGACCTTAAAATTAGATGCAAGAACCACCCCAATCGGTGAAGAAATGACCAAGATATTGGCATCCGAAATTCAGTAAAATCTCGGATTCCAAATTCCAGACAGCTTACTGTCTTTTGCTTTACCCCCATTTTTGTCCAATCTAAAGTCGTTTCTAGGATTAACTTCCTTCACGAAAGTTGTAGAGCACTTCAAGAACTTCGATTTCGACCCAAGAACGATCATATTCGGCCAAAGATTGACCGAGTTACTGCCGTCCGAAGTTCGGTCCAGATTTACCACCCGTAGAATTTTTCCAACTAGCTTATTCGGCCCCGACTAGTTTCGGATCAAGGTAGTTCAATCTTACTATTTTCAAGTAATTAAATCCTTACTTTATTCTCCATAAAGTAGTTTAATCTTACTACTTTGAAACTCTACTTTTATGTATAGTATCAATCGTATGTTGTTTGGAAGATATTCTGATCATAGATAAGGTTATCTTTTAAAATTGGAAATGCATATTGTACTTTCAAGATGTTTCAAGCATGCTATGTAGCTTAGAGATGGATGATCTTGTTGTGTTAGTTTCTGTGCTTCGATTGAATGCATGTTGGTATGAAAAGTCTTACACTGCGGAGTCTTGCATGAGATCGAGACACGAAAACCGAGAAAATAGAACATGACACCTAGGGTGTGGTTAATGAAAAGGCGTGTTTGAAAAGAGTGAAATGTTTTGAGAAACCACAATGTGGCCGGACTGGCCCATTGTGTGTGGTGTGTGTGTGTTCCAATGGGAATCCGGAATAACAGAACCATTGTGAGGTTGTGTGCGTTCCCATGGGATCCCGGACGGCGGAACCATGATGAGGTATAGCTTGGTTATCCGTGGAGAGGAGCCAATGCAATTGTGTGCCAATGGGAACCCGGTGCGGCGGAACCATTGTGAGGATACTCGGGAACCCGGAACGACGGAACTGAGATTGGGTGTGTAGCTTGGTTATCCGCGGTTCAGAGCCAATGCAAATGTGTGATTTAGACAAATGATTTTGAAATGATGATTTGTAAATGAAAATGGTGACACGGTCTACGACGAGTCGCGTAGGAGAAACACTGAAATCTTGGACACCAGCGATAGTTATGAAAGGAATGTGGAGATGTTATTGTTATTGACTGTTATTATTGCTTATATACGTATCATGTGGAAATCGATGTTTTATTGGTTCATAAGTCAAGGGTTAAGAGTAGGATTTTACTATTGAGCCTTCGTAGCTCATGGTGTTGCCTTGTGGTGACCCTGGCATATTATATGGGTGGCGACGCCGGTATAATATGTCAGATTTGATAGACGAACAGGGCGAACCATTCACCTTGGAAGCGTTCGGAGCCGAAGAGCTGGCTAGAATGGAGAAGCAAGAAGAACTGTAGTTAGGAACCTTAGATCCCTCTGTTATTTGAATAAAAGTACTTTTGTAATGTTTATGATGTAATAACGAGCTGGACTCACTTCGTTTTTATAATAAAATGTTTTATTTAACGTACCCAAAATTCGGGGCGTTACACTGTCAACGACAACTTGTCATTCCCATTGTATTGAGACCTTTTGATATGTAACACATTTGAGAGTTTTTTTTATGCCAAATATACGATATGGTTAAGACATGGGAACATGACAAATAGGAACATGAAAATACCCTAAGATACCTGATGGAGGGCAATGCCTTGATGATCAAACTCGTCTTGGGATATTATTGAGAAAGTTTAACGTGTATTCTCCTGTTTGAAGTATGCAAGTTATCAGTAAGATTAGAAGTGTATTTGGCATTTAAAATTGAGAAAAGTAATAGTAATATTTTATTTCCGAAACTGGGTGGTGTCATTGGTTGTAGTTTGATCGTAGTCGTGCCAATTATTTTTCATTTAAAATTGAGAAAAGTAATAGTAATATTTTATTTCCGAATCTGGGTGGTGTCATTGGTTGTAGTTTGATCGTAGTCGTGCCAATCGTGGTTGACGTTGCTCATTGCTTAAATCAGCTCATCTTTCTCTAGCTCTGTTACGCCTTCTCAATCCGTGTTGATCATGAGTAGGTGGAGTGGGTTGTTCTGTGCGACTAGTTGACCTTCTCTATGGTACTTGATCAGCAGTAAAATTTTGCGTAGATGCCTGTCTTTCTTGCACAGCTTGTTGAGGATTGAGACGTTGTCGACGGCGACGTTGTTGGCTGTCTCGATTTTGTTCTCTTACACGTTGTATCCATTCCGTAGATATTTGCTCTGATCTATCTCATGTTTCCTTCTCCATTGTGGTGTCCCTTATAAGCGTTGAAAGTATTACAACAACAATCTATTCTAATAAGCACGAAACTACAATTTACCCCAAAAAAAAGCACGAAACTACAAACTGGCTCTAACTTTTCTATGCATTAAAATGCCCATAAAGCACTATAAGCAATGCACTCCCAGACAAAGTTTCAAAATCATCACCAAACTATCATTCCAATGGAACCCAACTCGCTCAAAATGAAACCCATCACAACATTTATTTATTTATTTATTTTTTGTAAAAATGCTTCCCACTTATTTTTTGTTACCCATCACCAAACTACCATTCCAACAGCTACTCCTATCCAGTTTAATGGAAGGGAGAAAAAGAAGCATGTGTAAGAGGTAAAACAAACTTTTTTAATAAAAAAAAAAAAGAAGCATCTATAAGAGACAAAATTTTAAAAAATTGCAGAGAAACTAATTTTTTTAAATACAAAATTGAGAGTCAAACTGAGAGGGCTTCAATCGGTGAATCTAATTTTAGAAAGATGAGCAGAGCATTCCTTCCGCAATCAGTGTAACAAAAGTTTACCCACTTCAGTGTTTTGGAAAAGTAGGAAACTAAAAGAAAGGCAATTTTTTTTTGTTCTGAAAAGAGGAGTTCAATGTAAACAGGAATATTAAAAGGAATCAGATAACAATAGAAATGTATGATTGTAAAGTGCCCATGGTTTGCACAAATCAGACAGAGGTGACTGGAATTCTAAAACTGCACATGGGGTCTTTGAAGTTTTTTTTGATCTTCGTCCAAAGGTTTTTGGAAGGATGAGAAGAAAAAGTGTGGAGGGAAAAAGTAGTAAACAAAGGCGGCACCAAAGCCACAAAGGATTTGAGGAAATGTACCTTCTGAGTTTTCTGTTGGATCAGCCGTCGGCTTTCTTTTGGGAAGTGCAGTTTGCTCAGTTTGCTGCAAACATGGTAAATTTCGGAGGAAAAAGGGAGAAGAAGAGAGAAAGGTATGCAGTTTGTGGGATTGGATGACATGTAGTGGGGGTGGCAACTGCTTTTGGGTGATTTTTTTTTGTCAAAAGTGTAATATATCCCTCCAGCCATAACTGTTTTGCATTGTGCGGTTTTTTTTTAAGGGGCAATATTGAGAAAGGAACTGATTTTCGCGCTCCAAGATTTACTGCAGGCGCTCCACCTTTTTGTTTTTATACAACATTACAGTGTAAAAACAAAAAGGTGGAGCGCCTGTAGTAAATCTTATAGCGCGAATATCAATTCCCTATTGAGAAAGGAAAATACATGACAGGAAAAAAAGGAGACACCAAAAGGTTACTCTCCCTTTTATATTAGAATAGATAATATATATATTAGAATAAAATTTTCACTTTACGAGATAAGTCATTCTCACAATACATTACATTTAATTCAAAAAATAGACACTTATTTGAGTTAGCAAAATGGGGACTAAATCAACCGGACTTCGAGTAAACAAAAATGTATATACCAAGTGTACATAGGGTTGCATGGGATCTACCATGAGTTTCATATATATGATCTAAGCCAATCAATTTTTTTTTAAATCGAATTTTTTTTTTGTCAATCGATATCGTGTATGAATTACAAAGTACAAATCATGGGACACTACATCAATTATGAGTGTCCACGAGAGAATCAAACCCAATAACTCAACAACCGATTATTATTGACAATTTGCATACATCAGCGGAGGTTAGTGGAGTGTTACTAGGTTAATGTGCAAAGGGGTTCAAAGGCTATCCATAATCATGAATTCTAAACACCCACGATGAAGCTCAAACCCTGGTCTTTCCACGAGAAAAACATGAATTACCAACCGAGACAACAGCTAGCCCATTGACAATCGTTTTTTGTTTTTTTGGTACTTCGGAATGACAATCTGCATTTGCCCACCTGAGGTAACATGTTTTAGTCTTCGATGGGTCCTACATAGTACATCCATTCTAGTAGTACTCCTATAAAATACAAGATTAAGATGTTTCTTAAAGTGGTGTCATGCAATTTTTTTGCTGAGTGTAGTTACGACCGTTGATTCATCTCAATCAAGATAAAGGGGAAAAAAAAATGCAATCATTGGAAGCAAAATCCAACATTTTGGTTGAAGTTAATGTGCAATTTGATGTGAATGTGATAGAAAAGGGCATTTCATGTGCCAGATTTATTAGACAATTTTGATAGCCATCTCAAAGGATTTGGCTCCACTAGTAGCAATAGGAAGATGCTTCTTTTTTAGTAATGGGTAAAAATCAGTGGGCGTGTCAAAATGTTGCACGAAATATATATATTTTTAAAATAGAAAACGCATTAAAACAAAGAAATTAAGCGTTTACAAGTTCAGGGTAACTGACCCGTATTAAATCCATAACCAAAAGCAAAAGTAAATACATTCAGGAATAGAAACACAGATATGTACGTAAATCTTCAAAAATCGCCACAGTATCCTTTTCTAGTGCATCGGCCCACTTGTTTGCCTCTCCATAGATATGTCGCATCCTCGTCCTACAATCACGTAGAATAGAGCTCGAATGGTGGATTACGTTTGTATCATCTTGTAAACGTGTAATACCTGCCAATGAGTCCGTTTCAATTTCCAAATTTTGGGATATCAAGTGTGTGTACAGCCAATTGTAAACCACCCCGAATGGCCAAGATTTAAAATCTAAATGGATATAACGTATTTAAACCCCACAAAATGGCGTGTCCATTTCATTCCACTGCATTTTGAAACAAAGACACTGGACCTTTTACCGAAAAAAAAGACACTGGACCTTACCTAACAACTACGAAGAGAAAACTAAACCAATTAGTTGGATTATTTGAAAATGTTTTTCACTCTCCTAGCAGGCACGTGTACTACACACTCCCAATGATCCAAGCTGGAGTACATTTTTGGAAGTCATGCTACATTTTGCCCCGCAAGTGGACGGATGAATTCATCTCAAGATTAATTGAGGTACGTGTAAAACGGTCCAGACGCCTGAATTATCAAAAGTGATGCTACGTTTGAGTCTAACTTTAGACAAAGTTGGATAAAAAAAGTCTAATCTCCTGAAACCCACTCCCATTGGCAGTGTTTGTAATAATAAGCTTTTGGGTCTTCTTTTTCCTCCTTTCCAAAAATTGGGCTGGCTTGTCTGCCCAACTTTCTGATTTTGCTCACTTAAAAGTAAACCACTTAATTTAAGCTTTAAAAATCTTTTAATATCGCAGTTTCACTCTTTTTTTAACAGTAGAATAAACTTTTGCAACAATTTTAGTGAACAAAAAAAAAAAAAAAACCCCGTACTGAAAAGCAAAAAGTTGTATGAAGATAGATCAGTAAACTCTCGTTCAATATTAGGCACAATTCTTCAAAACTTGAAAGGGAACCTTTGGTTCAATAGAAATATCTTTTAGTCAAACCTACTCCCATCCCGCTCTATTGCCAACCCTACTCCTCTAAGCGTTTTTTTTTTCCTTGGACAAAAAACTCTCTCAGCTGAACTAAACAGCCATTTTATGGCCAAATAACCATTAAGAAATATACCCGCAGTTATTGACTCCAAATTGAGTTCAGTGTGGAGTGGTGCAGACTAGAGCATGTAGATACGAATAATCTAAAGGGCGGTCGAGTAGGAGTATATATAACAACAATTACGAGCTTAATTTTTAAGTTCGCAAGTTTAACTCTCATTTATGGCAAAAAAAAATAAAATATCAGAACGTGAAAGTTGATTCAGTTATCATTTTTAGAGCCATGAGAGTAGTTGACAGGTGTGCAAAATGGACTTTGAAACCAATTACTCCATAAAAAAAACCCAGTAAAATATAAATAAATCAAAGATACATGACCACCCAATTATATGCCGGTCCAGCGTTTACACTTGATCAATTTAGGTGAATTTTACATAACTTTTTAAGGAGTTTTTGGCACGGTATATTTGGTTGCTTTCTCTTAATCTGTAGAAGATTCGGGTAAAATTTTTACACATCTTTTGTCTTAAAGAGAGGAAATGAAAAAGTAAACTCTGTTGAAAAAAGCTTATATAATAGAACGAAAATGACCCAAATTTTTCAGGACGAAAAATATGACAGTAAAAATTGGCCCAAACTTTACAAAGATTGGGAGGGGAGAGAAAAAAGGCTGTGAAAAAAAAAACCCTCCAAAATTAGGCCAAACTAACCCCGAGCACACTCAACCTCGTGATAAAGAGCTGTGAGCAAGTCCTACCTTAACCCTTATTTAAAGCAAAAGTGCTATGATTACACCAGTTGTATTTAAAGAGCAAGCCATCTCCTCCAGAGTTTTTTGGTGACGCGTGCCGCTTTGCTTGGTTCACTTCACTTGCAAATCCCAAGCCTTTTGCCTTCTTCTTCTCCGACTCCTTAAAAATCCTCCCTATCTTTCTATTTAAGTATATGATGCATGCCAAGCTGAGAACTTTAATTGGTTCGTGAGGATCATCATAGCCTTGGGAACCCTATTTAATGCATGTGGATTAGCGTATGATGGTGGGTTCGAGGAATTTATCATTACCCAGAAACCAAAAGTCTATGAAGTCTGGGAAATGTCGTTGGAGGGCTAATTTTATCCCCCAAAAAAATTGAATAATTTCCGATGGTTTTGATGGGATTTCAGTGGGTACAAGTAGTGTGAGCTGATCTTGGGGAATTCTTGTTCTGGGACTTGGTTTGATTTACTTTGAAAAGGTATCTCTCTCTCTCTCTCTCTCTCTCTCTCTCTCTCTGTGTGTGTGTGTGTGTGAATTGAATGATTAACAAGATGACAAAGATTAATTAAGAAAAAAAACTTGATTATTCTAGATTATTGGCTGGTTTTGGAAATCTAGTCTGGGTTTAACTTGGTTCTTCCTCTAATGATTGAATTTGCAATTAAAAAATCTCACTTTTCTTTAACTCAAAAGACCTCAGTTTTTTTTTTGATCCGCAAAGACCTCAGTTTTGATATTGTTCTTTAATTCCTTTAGGTGCCATTAAAGAATTGGTTTTGACTTTTACCAGACTACCTGCATTAACTTTATGAGTTGTGCTATTTTTATATTGCTGCCGATATGGGCATGAGTTATAAATGAGACTTTTCTTGGAAAATGTATGCATACACGCGTGAATATGTTATGTAGGCAACTACACATATCCTTTTTCAAAGTCGGTTTGTGTTTTGCTGATGTTACATTGCCTTGGCTGTTTTGGGGTTATTTTTGTTTGCAGTAGGAGGTGGATGATACTAAATATGGCCAAGTGCTCAAAATAGGGGCTCTCTCTGTCCCTATATTAGTTGTTTTCACTTCTTCAAATCATGCCTTTATCAGAGTTTTACAAAATGGCTGGAGGGAGCCTTGAATCTGTCCAGCAGAGAACAACCACAACTTCTTCAGCTGATCTATCTCATCTGTAAGTTTAATTTCATCTTTTATTTCCCCAAAACACATTGTTTTAGTATTTCATTTAGTCAAGTATATTTAGGTTTCTACTTCTACCAGTTTCTCAATCTGGGAGCCAACACTTCTTTTTGTTGTTGGTAGGTTTTGATTTGTCATTATGGTAGTTTTCTTTTGAGCTATTCTCTAGTGGGGTTTTTGCAGAATAATTACTTTGTGCTTGTGCTTGATTTCAGTGAATATAGTATGTTGTACTTTTGCTTGTTCTGTCTTGATTTACCTTATGTTATTGTGTTTTGAGAAATTGCTGGTGGGTTTTTGAATGCAGACCTGGAAATGAACTTGTTGAACTGGTATGGGATAATGGTCAGATTGTGATGCAAGGCCAATCCACTAGAGCTAGAAAAACATCTAGTTCTATTGATTTTCAGTCTCAAACCCCGAAAGTACGAGATAAAGATCGGTTGAATGCTACCCATTCAAAGATTGGAAAATTTGGGGTAATGGATTGTGTTTTGGATGACTTTGCATCGGCAGTGCCTTCAGGGGAAATGGGTTTGGACCAAGATGATGACATGGTGCCTTGGTTGAACTATCCCCTTGATGAGTCCATACCACACGATTACTGCCCCGATATATTGCCTGAATTATCCGGTGTTACAATAAATCAGATCTCTAGCCATAGTAGTTTTGCCACAAACAAGAGAGGTAGTTATAACCGGACAACTAGGGGTTCAAATTATGTGCAGAATGGTTTAGGCTTAGAACACGAAAATGCAGCCAAGGTTTCTTCTTCAGAAGTTGGTGAGGGTTCAGGATCAAAGATTTCCCATTTCTTTCCCTGGTCATTCCAAGAAAATCAAACGTCGCTTCCCTCTCTCAAATCAGGAGTTTCAAGCATTATTAGCAACAATATCACCAATACCAAACATGCTGTTTGTGGGGATCCCAGTACCGGTGTAAAGATTCAGAAGCAAGATTCAGTATTGCCTAACACCAACTCTGGTATTATGAACTTCTCCCACTTCTCAAGACCTGCGGCTCTTGTCCACGCTAACCTTCAAAATGTAAGTGCTATCGCCTCTCCCATTACATTAGGCATAGAAGGAATGGGAGGTAAGAATAAGGGCCCTTCTCTAAGTAGCACCAATTTTGCTGAGTCCACACTTATCAATTTGAGTAGTGGATTGAGCAAGGGAATGGATTCTAATAGCCAACCTAATTCAGTGCCACCCAAAGTGGATTCTGTAGTGGTGGGTAAGCCGATCGAGGAGTTGTGTGCTGCTGAACAATCTGAAGCTGTTTGTCGAGAAGATGTTGTTAAGAATGACAAGTTGCTTAGTCAAGTTGTTGGGGAGAAGACTGTAGAGCCAATAGTGGCTTCATCATCGTTATGTTCTGGAAATAGTGCAGAGAGAGCTTCTAATGATCTGACACATAATTTGAAGAGGAAATGTCCAGAGACTGACGACTCTGAAGGCCGTAGTGAAGTATGTTAAAACTTGGGGTTGTCCTATTCCATTTTCAGATTATCTGATTCGTTGAATTTCATGAGGTTAAAACGAACTTATGTGCAGGATATTGAAGAAGAATCAGTGGGTATAAGAAAGGCGGCTCCTGTTCGACGAGGTACAGGTTCCAAAAGAAGCCGAGCAGCAGAAGTTCACAATTTATCAGAAAGGGTGAGCAAATCCACTCCAAAAGACTGATGATGACACTGATGTTGGAGATTATGGTATTTTCATTGTTGGGGACTGTTTTTGGAGATGTCAATTGGTATTTAATGTTGGTTGTTTTGCAAACAGAGGCGAAGGGATAGGATCAATGAAAAGATGCGTGCATTACAAGAACTCATTCCAAACTGCAACAAGGTATTTTTTTTCCTTGTAAAATTATGATGACCTTTGTTCAGTAATTTATGCTATTTGTATGCTTTATGCAATTAACCAGGTCTCTATTGCATTATCTTAAAGCATAATTTTACTAAATTTTTATTCTCATGGATTGGTAATCAAAGTCAAGGATAGAAGATGTAGTATGCATGAGCTTCTACTTCTACTTTCTTTCTGAACTTCTGTTCCTAAGATATATGCTTAGAATACATATTACATAAGTAGACGTACACGAACCATGAACTGCATGATTTAAAAGGTCATTCCCGGTGCCTTTCCATGTTAATTGGCAGCTTTCCAAGCAGGGATTGGGTTCAGTGACTACAATCTTAAATGCTAGTGCTTTGTGCACAAATTGGCAATCTCAGATTCAAACCTGCATACTTATGCTTGGCAGTTTGATATTGTACCAAAACTCTGTGAAACAATCCCTTACACAGAATAAGCATTTGCAATTTTGATTTCCTTAATGACTGATTTTCACAATTGCAACTGTAAGGTGGACAAAGCTTCAATGCTTGATGAAGCCATTGAATATTTGAAGACACTTCAACTTCAAGTACAGGTGAAGTTTCTCTTGTCCTTTACCTAATGTACTTTTCATTTTACTTATTTTGAAAAAATTTAAATTTATTATCAACTATAGGTACATGGCATAGGGGGTAAGTGTCTAAGCATCGAATTCATCTAATTCATGTTTTCAAAGACACATAGACACTAAAAAATACTTCTTGATGGTTGATATCCTTAGTGTTATTTTCTATGTTAAATGGTGTTCACAATGTGAAGCATTTCAGGCATTATAGGATATTGTAATGCAGAACTTAATTTGTAGTAAACGTCTTATAGGCAACAAGGTTAGGGATATTAGAGCGTGCCTGATTTCCTGGAAGAAGATCCCTGATACTGATGAGAACAAATATTTGAGCTTTGTTTGGAATCTGCCTAGGAGATTCCTATATGGCTAGCTGAGGCATTTTTTTCTTGTGTTTTCCTTTATAAAGGCCGTTAGTGCTTCTGGATTGTTACTGTTTTGACCCTCAAAGATATTCTCTTGGCCTTGTTTTGGTGTGGTTCTTTTGTAAAGAATTATCTTACCCAAAAAAAATAAAAAACTTTGTGGTAGACTTCAATTGCTAGAACTAGTTTGATGTATGAATGTTAATCACATGGGTACTGACACACATATATGTAATGCAGTTACGTACATCCTTATCATATTCCATCCTTTTGCAGATGATGTCTATGGGAGCTGGGATGTATATGCCACCAATGATGTTTCCAGCAGGAATGGCCCAACTGCATGCAGCTCATATGGCCCGTTTCTCGCCCATGGGAATGGGTTTTGGGATGGGAATGATGGACATGAATGGTGGATCACCCGGGTGCCCCATGATTCAGGTTCCCCCCCTTCATGGTGCACATTTCCCTGCGCCATGTCCCGCACCCATTTTTGCGCCCGCTAGTTTCCAAGGGATGGCTGGACCTAATTTTCAGGTTTTCGGGCATCCAGCACCATGGGTGCCTTTTTCAGGGGTGCCTCCAATTAATTCAGCCATTGAACTGAATGCCACTGGAATGGCTACCCCCGTGGAACTTCCAAATTCAGCTCCATCGTCAAACCCAAAGGGTTTGATACAGAATGCTAACTCACAAATGATGCACAATGCCAGTACCTCAATGAACCACACATCTACTCAGGTTTGTGCTTTCTTCGTGTAGTTTCAGTTCCTGAGGTACACGAAAGTGAATTTAGAGATAGGCATATGGCAAGTTATGTGCTCTATGGCCAGCCCCATTACTGATCCAAATGCACATTTAGTACCTCCGAAAATCCTACAAACAGCAATGAATCATGTTTGATGCCTGGATTATAATCCCGTACCCACGGTACAAGTGAACATGTGGGGCCACATGTTCCTCAAGATTAGATAGTCCCATGTTTGTCATGTGGGACTAAGGATAAGACTGGGTTAGAGGGGCGACTATTAGCCCACTTGTAAGCGACAATCCAATACCCTCTTGGTGCGTGTGTGTTGGGGGGGGGGCTAATCCGGACCTTTGGGATTATTATTCTCTTCAGTAACTTGTAACTAAATATTCTACGGGGATAAACTCTAGGAGACAAAAGTTACTCTGCGAAACCTAGGGTGTTCCAGGAATTCCTTCTAGAGCAGTTGTATAGTTTCTGTGGATTCTGGCAGTGCGCTGATCCTTACTGCATATTTAGTTAGTTCATTTACTGATTGACGCTTGGTCTCGCTACTGTTAAGTCTAATCATTCAAAGAAAGGACAGTTACTTCCAACACTTTTGTATTCCCATATAATGCTAACAGTAAACTACGCAGGTTCTATCAACCATGCAAAATTACTAGAATTTTACTACTCTTTATCGTACTATTTCCTGCCATTTTTATGATTTGACTTTTAGTATTTTGGATAACTGTGGTCCGTTAATCTCTCTCTCTCTCTGTAATACCAGTGTCAGGTGTCAAATGCGGGTTTCGGACAGTCTTCTTTGTTGTATAGAAGTGATCAAGCTCCAGATGACGTCTGTCGCGATGACATGAACTTGACTAAGGAAGCTGACGTTCTACTTAGACCAGGTTTCAAGTGTACACAATTTGGCGATTCCGTCTACTTTCATTTTCCATCGATATTATCAAACTGCGACTCTTTCTATAAAACTAAAGCTGGATTTCGGACCGTTTGTGCAGGTTGTGAATGAAATGGATGCGGAACCTAGTCATCAGAGAAGTGGAACCCTTTTGCAGTCTATTGCATTCGAACCAGTTTTTTGCATTCGAACCGGTTTTTTGCTGCGCAGCTATCCGAGTTATGGTCCCGTGTCTGACTGGAGTTTGGTTCGGTTAGAAAGCGTGTAAAAAAAATTTCAGAATGAAGTTTTGGTATATTTGAAGGAGGGACTTGAAATCTTTTTTTCCTGTGTGTGTACATTAACAGCTTGTATGGATAAGCGTTTAACCATTCTTTGAATTAATGAAAGCAATAGCTATCTCCCAATACATCTTTTGGCGAACAGGAAATCTCCTTTTTTTGGTACGGAAAAAAAAAAAGGTTTGCACAACTCCAAATATTCTCAGGCCTCGTTTGATTCGTAGATTAACTGTCTGGGATATGACTAAATATACCTAATCTTGAGTTATCCACTTATCCCACGTTTGGTTCCCGAAATGACTGTCGGGATTATTAATCCCAGGATTAATTTTATCCCTATATGGGGGGTACTAAATAATCCTAGGGGGGGATGTGGGATTACGTAGGATTAACAAATAAGGAATTGTTTTCAAAAATATTTCGATAATATTGAGATTGATTTCAAAAAGTATTTTCAGAATTACTATCTTTAATATTAATTTCAGAAAACGTGTTTTAAAAAAAATTTAAAAACTATTAATTTGAGAAAATATTTTTTAAAAATATTAATTTCAGAAAAATTGTTTTGAAAAAACTTTTTAAAAATAATATATATTTTCAAAACTTTCTTATTTTTTTAAAAAAATTTACAAAAACTTTTAGAAAAACAAAACTATTTTCAAAACTTTCATGTTTTTCAAAAATGTTTTTTAAAACTTTCTTTTCTCAAAAAATGATTTCAAAAACTATATTGTTTGAAAAATGTTTTCAAAAAACCTTTTTCTTCAAAAACTAGTTTTTTTTTTCTTTCAGAAAATTGATTTTCAACTTTTTTTCAGAATTTTTTTTTCAAAAATTAGTTCAAAAAAAAAAAAACTTTTCCCAAATTGTTTTGTAATAAAAATGTTTCACAAAATTATTTGTTTTAAAATGTTTATTTTTCAAAAGTTTTTTTTTTCGAAAACTGTTTTTGAATTTTTTAAAAAAAAAATACTATTACTTATCCCATAATTAATCCCACGCGAATCAAACATGGGATTGGGTGAAATTAGGGATGAAATTAATCTAGGACAAATAATCCAGGGACTATTAATCCCAGGATTGTTAATCCCATCATTTTCAATTCACGAATCAAACGAGGCCTTAGGAATAGGTTTCCAAGGGATTGGACGGTCCTGTTCGCGTCAATTCTGGGCCTTTCTCTGGTCCATTTTGATGTTTGGGACCATTACCTCGTCCAGAATATTAGGCACGTCAAAATTCATAATAATTGGATATCGTCTAATATTCTCGAAACGCATTTATCTCGACGGAAACGGATTTTAATCCAGTGTTGCAATATTTTCTAAACCTATTTTTCTTGAGATAAATGTGTTTTGAAATCATATCAAATGATGTCCGTTTAACATGAATTTTCACGTGCATAATGTTCTCGATCAGGTCTAAAATATATATGGTCCAGATCATCAAAAAGAACCCGAAAAGGCTTGAGACACCCTTTCATTGTTTTAGTTTTTCAAGTTTAGGAATTAATCTGAGATTTGCATAAGCGGGTTTGAGACACCATGCATTCCCTCAAAAAAAAAAACCGATAAAAGGCCTTTATTAGAGGCTATTATTTATTTTAGGAAATAAAGGCTACCGCTTAAATATATGGGTGTGTTACTCTTTTTCCAAGTAAATTCCTCTCACAAATGGTTGCAGCCTTTTTACCAGTTGGAAATTCTGGATTCTTCCTTATTCGGGAAAGTCTACAATACACAACCCTAAAAGGATGTACCATATGCACCTATTTTAAGATTCATTCATAACATTTTAGTATATTTCGCAACTTTTGTTCTAGAATTCATAACCTTTTAGCAGTATGATTCGTAACATTTTCATTATGATTCATAACATTTTGGTGTATCTCCTAACCGTTATACGATTCGTAACTTTTTAACAATACGATTCGTAATATTTTGTCTACAATTCATAACATTTTGGGGGTGCATATGATACACATCCAAATAAAAAGTGTGTATTGTAGTCTTTCCCTTATTCCAAAATCCATACGTGGATGAGCTGTCCACTCCGAGGCGGGGGGGCTGCTGCCCCCTTGCTGCTGCCCGGGGTTTTCGGGCCCACTCCGGTCTCGCTCCGATGATCGGAAACGTTCATTTTGTAGAGCTCGTCGAGTAGAATAACCATGAGAAAAATCAGCTTGATTGGATATCATTAAGTACTTGATCGGAACCTTTTTATCTTAAAAAGAATGAATCCGAAACACTGGATCCATTGTAACCCATGGACCGAGAGTTATATGGCTCCGATCAGGCACTTAATGATATCCAATCAAGATAATTTTTGACATGGTTGTTCTATTCGACGAGCTCTACAAAGTGAACGTTTTCGATTATCGGAGCGAGACCGGAGTGGGCCCGGAAACCCCGGGCAGCAGCAAGGGGAGCAGAAAGGGGGGCAGCAGCCCCCCCGCCTCCGATTTCGTGAATGCATTTAAAGCCATCAAATTTCTTCATTTTCAAACGAATCATGTGATCTGTTGACATTTCACACACACCCTTTGTTTGAGGCATCCTTGAATGAATTTGATACGGATCCTCGACCATCCTGTCGAGTCATTTGTGGGCTCGCCCGCCTGGGACTTACTTCGATCATCGAAATCATTCGTGTTTCGTCCAGAACATCAACCATGTATGTTGATCAGATTCCATTCCTGGTAAATTCGATACGAAGAGGATCCTTGACCATCTTGTCGAGCCATTTGTGGGTCCGCCTGGGACTTACTTCGATCATTGAAATCATTCATGTTTCGTCCAGAATATCAACCATATATGTTGATCGGAGTTTGTCAGACCGCTTTCCACCGTCTCTTCTAAAACCAATTGGTGTTAGAAAGAGTTTCAATTAAGTCTTTCATGGCATTCGCAGTGCTCGCTGCAAAACCTTAGGCGAGAGTCTAGGCGGAGTGGCTGTTGGTGTGGATCTTGGTGGTAATAGCAAATATTCAAATGAGAATTTAACATCGCAACCGCAAATCTATTTTTAGAGTGATCTCAAGGAGTTGCAATGCTTAACCAAATTTATGGGGGCATGCACTCCAGACCCGACAGAGTTCAATAAACATGTTTAATGAACACATTAATCTTCTAAAAAATAAACTCGCACATTGGATTTGAAATCATTAACTCGCGATTACGTGTTTATTGATATCCAATGAACATGATTTTGTTTAACCTTAATGGTCCAATCATTGAAGTGGGTTCGGAAGGAAAATAAAATACTACGACAACAACACGGCCAAGTATTTGAAAGGGACTGTAGAGGTGTTCATTCCAAAAATAAAATGAGAACTACAATAAAAAAAGATGAAATTTTACATAAAGGAATATTGCAAAGAACCCTCGTTTTCTATCTATGCCACAATGACAGCAAAGATTAGCGACACTGCCTCAGTCCAATGATCCTTATGTAATGTGTTAAAACATCATAATCTCATTTTTCTACCTTTGAATTGTTGGCTTTGACTCCAGGTTTAGGTGTCCAAAGCTTTTCCACAAGTATACTCCAACTTATATGTCTGATCTCTAGTCTTGTAGGCATCAATATTTTGTCATATTTAGATGCAAAGGAGATGTAAGACATGAAAAGATTATGGAGAATTTTCTCCATGAGTGCTTACGAACTTATTGCGAAAAATTACCCACTAAAATCAACCACCCGACTTGACATTTTTAATCTTCTAAGAGGACTCTTGTCGGATTCATCAGCACGGATTTATTCCTGTTGTCCATACACCCACGGAGTTAGAACTACGCAACTAAAAAGATGGTTTCAAAAGCGGGAAACAATCCATCGAACACAAAAGCAAGAGAACTCATGGTTCAGAAATCAGCAGATGGAGCACCTAGGTCCAGAACGGAGAGGACGGAGAAAAATATACCACTGCAACAAGGATTACAATCCTCAACCCTCTCTGCACAGCTTGTTACTTGCACTCTCTCTGTTACTAATTCGAAAACACAATATACCACCGCAACAAGGATTACAACCCTCTCTGCACAGCTTGTTACTTGCACTCTCTCTGTTACTTACAACCTAATTCGAAAACACAATAAGTACCTTCAAAATCTATCGGTCTTGACCCTCCTGTAAAAAGTCCCTAAAGTGGTCCGAGAGCAAAGTGAACTACATTACACCCCGCAACAACTAGTTTACCCAAACTGGGACATCAAGATAAATAACACCAAGAACGATAAATAACACCGAAAGATAGAAAGATGGAGGCTTAGGCATGCATGAAATGTTTAAAGAGTAATACCCAAAAAAGAATAAAACTGAAAAATTTAGATGAGCACAAAGTGATTAACGCGCGTAGGCTAATTGCACCAGTATCAATAGTCATAACAACAATCACAAGCTGTAGCAGAATTCTGCATATAATCTCAATTCACAAACATTCAAGAAGTTCTATTTTACAGACCATTATTGGCAGCATCACCACACAGACTACCCAAATAGGCCTTAAAAAATGATAGGTCTGAAGAAAGAAAGGAAAAAAAAAAAAACACCTCTCTAAATAGCACACTATTGAACAAATCACTAAGTATACCGTCTACAATCACACTACACACAAACAATCAAACAGAAAACACTGCTCAAACCAATCGAATTTACTGTACACGAAACAACAATAAAAATACCATGTATTTGAAAGTCCATGCATTGTGTGTCGAATCATTTGTCTTGAACATCCCCCTTTGCTTCAGACGAGACTGTTTTTGGATTGGGTGATTTTCCTAGGATAGCTTTCTTTGCCTTCACAAGTGATTGCTTCACCTTTGACATGATGTTGTGTGATTGTTTGGAACTAGGCTTTGCGGGAACCTCTTCTTTAGGAGGCTCCCCCGACGTTATGGTGTCATCCCCGTCCTTGGCGGGCTTTACAATTGGAACATCGGGTTTTCCTTCTTTTTCCTGCTCCAAGGTAGTTTCACCAGTTTGAATAGCTTCCTCTCCTTTCACTTCTGTCTCAGATTCCTTCAGCTCTTCAACCGGCTCTCCAACAGTTGTAGTTGCGACTTCCTCTACCTTTCCCTCCTCCACTCCATTTTTCTCAGTCTCAACTGGAGTGACAGTCTCATCTTTTACACTTGCTTTCCCATTTTCAGCAGGCAGTTCAATGGATCTGGAAGTATTTACCCATTCCAAAACCGTTTCAGTGACCTCAGTGGCGGAAACCACAGGCTCATCCGATTCCTCAGTTACGGCTTTTCCCACTTCTTTCTCTTCTTCAGTTATTGCACTCTTTCCTTCAGTCTCCAATTCAACTTTTCCTGATTCCACAACTTCCTCTTTTGGTAACACTTCAACTTCCTCTTTTGGTAACACTTCAGTTAATTCTTTCCGTTTGTCAGCAATACTGGAACTTTCTGCCACAACAGTAGGAGATTTTTCCCCTCCATCTTCTGTGTTATCAATTTGAGCTTCCACAATGGTTGGTGTAACTTGATCCGAACTTTCCATTACAACAGGTTCCTCTTTGGCAGTTTCCTCCTCTTTCACCACTGGATCCTCAATCTTATCAGCCAAAACCACTTCTTTCTCGATTTCACCAACCTTTACATTCTCCTTAGGCTCAACTCCTTCACATTCTTTCTCAACTTTTTCAGCAACTTCAGACAGCTCTCGTGGGTTTTCAGTTACCACAGATTCCTCTTTAACTGTTTCCTCCTCTTTCAATGAAGGATCCTCAATCTTCTCAGCTAAAGTCTCTTCATCTTTTGCAATTTCGACTTTCACTCTCTCCTTAGGCCCAACTTCAGCACATTCTTTCTCAATGGTTTCTGCAGTTTCAGGCTTTTCTTGTGGTGTGTCAGTTATAACAGCCTCCTCTTTATTGGTTGGGAGATCCTCAATCTTATCAGCCAAATTCTCTTTGGGTTTTTCTGTCTCAACTTCTGCACATTCTTTCTCAACTTTTTCAGCAACCTCAGATTGTTCCAAGAGTTTATCCTCCACTTCAGAAACTGGTTCTGGAATTTCTTCATTTTTAAGCTCCGGTTCTGAAATTTCAACCTCTTTCACAACCTCAACAGGAAAAACCTCCA
>BPLS01000701.1:100733-129963 GCA_019656275.1 Rhododendron kiyosumense | reverse complement strand
CTGCTTTCTCGGTTTTCTCAACAGCTTCAACTGGTGGTTCAGGGGTATCACTCGTTTTTACCTCCTCCTCCGGCTGCTTCTCAACTGCCTCCAATGGTGATTGCTCTAGTGGCTGCTTTTCAACAGATTCAGCAACTTCTGCAAATTCTTTCTCAACTTTTTCAGCAACCTCAGATTTTTCCAATAGTTTATCCTCCACTTCAGGAACTGGTTCTGGAATTTCTTCCTTTTTAGGCTCCGGTTCTGAAATTTCAACCTCTTTCACAACAACTATTGGTTCTGGTTCCTCAACAGGTAAAACCTCCATTGCTTTCTCGGTTTTCTCAACAGCTTCAAATGGTGGTTCAGGGGTATCACTCGTTTTTACCTCCTCCTCCGGTTGTTTCTCAACCGCCTCCAATGGTGGTTGCTCTACCATCTGCTTTTCAACAGATTCAACTGCTGTTAGCTCTTTTGGCTCTTTTTCAACAGGCTCCGGTTCTGAAATTTCAACCTCTTTCACAACAACTATTGGTTCTGGTTCCTCAACAGGTAAAACCTCCTCTGCTTTCTCGGTTTTCTCAACAGCTTCAACTGGTGGTTCAGGGGTATCACTCGTTTTTACCTCCTCCTCCGGTTGTTTCTCAACCGCCTCCAATGGTGGTTGCTCTACCATCTGCTTTTCAACAGATTCAACTGCCGTTAGCTCTTTTGGCTCTTTTTCAACAGACTCCGCAGTTGGTTGATCCTCTGGTATGCTTTTATATTCAACCGAAGCCTCAGAAACAGGAGTATCGTCTGTTTTCTTTACCTCATCAACTAGAGGAGGCTTAATCGTCTTATCCTCAATCTTTTCTTCCAATATAGATGAAGATGCCGGTTGAGTCGGCAATTCCTCTTCTTTCAGCTTTTCTTCCTCTCCACTGCCCTTTGGTAAATCCACTTGTTCGACTTTTTTTACTTCTTCAATTGCCTTCTCGACTTGCTGCAGCGATTGCAAAATTCATCAGCATCAAACTAAGAGTAACGAAGAAGGCAAGCATCCATATTTTATAAAAGTGACATCTGTGTAAAAGTTAAAGCCTGAAGGAGAGATTCTCATGGAAAAACATAAGGAACCCCATACCAAGAACTAAGATGATATATCCCAATTGAGACATTGTAGAATAGGCTAAAAGTACTAAAAGAAACTAGGCAGGACCACTGATTTACCACACGCCAAGGTGGCTTTCACAAAATTGATGAAAAAGCATTCCAAGAACAATTCCATCTTGTGAGAAGGACTCGAATATATAAATATCCCAGTTTGTAAAGCATCCAACTATATAGATGCTAGTATGTACTCTTGCAACATCATATCCTACTTGCAAGTTGAACTAATCAACTACACCTTTTACCATAACTTGTCGAAAAACAGTAATATCATACTTCAAATTTCAGTAAGAGATTCATACATAAGATCAAAACATACGAGATTCTGTTAGAAACTATGGACAAAAGAATATAGGGGCACCTCTCCTCTTCCATTCAATAAACCATGCCTGATGTTTCCATGAGAGGTAGAAAACTATTTTCCTGAGAATCGCCTCGGAAAGTTCAAAGCTTTCTCAACTTCATACGAGAAGACTCGTCGATTCTTCAAAAAACTAGCTGATTTACAATAGGAAATAACAAGATATCTTCATAGCTAGAGATGTTTAAACTGCTTTGTCATTGATAAGCAAATCAAAATCAGGGGAGGATTTTTCATGTGGGTCTTGCTAAAAAACTCCCATAATCATCACCAAAGTACCCACCATCTACTTGATCAAAAAAAAAGAAGAAGAAGTACCCATCTACTAAAATTGATTGATAGCATATCAAAGTTGGTCTTGCCAATAAGTAGATCTCTAATCATCACCAAAACAAAGAGAGTAAATTCACAAGTGGGTCTTCCTTAACTTGCACTTACAAATTTGACAAGTGAAATTATATGCATGTATAACCATGTGAAACAAGGAGAAAAGAAAACAGAAAAAAGAAGAAGCTTACCTCTGGAATCACGGTACTCTCACTAGCCATGGCTGGATTCAAGAGAGGAGGAAGAAACCCTGGTGATAAGTGGCTTACAGATAAGAAAATTAAATCAGAAAAGAAGAATTTTTTTGGAATAAGGAGTGAATGATGATGATGATATGGTTGGAAAGAAGTACCCAAGAAAAACAAGCTCAAAAGGAAAGTGAGGAAAAGCAGAACCGCACCCACCCACAAGGGGAAAAAGGCAGAAAAACAGAGAGGCGGGTGCTCACTGCTCACATGATCTGTCAACAATGAGTGGGAATGCTTTAACTGAACAAATTAAATAAATAAAAATTTATTCCAAAAAAGGATCAAAAGCGACACACGCCGGCATGGGGCCCATGGTTTTAACGGCCTAATTTTGTTGTACAGCATTGGACAGTCCATTGTGAGAGAGAAAAAAGTCAGTCCATTGTTGGGATGGAGCCATGGAGATGCTCTGTTCAAAATTAAGAATCCAAAATGGTTTTGGCTACGTAATTTTATCATAGTTTCCTTTTTAGAAATGGAAATAAAATTTTTTATTTTGTTACATGAAAAGGAATGGTGTCATTTGATTGTAATTATTTAATTATTTTAGGTAAATTTTATTCGTGTTGATTTACCTATGAATGGATCATATCTACGTTATAGAGCTTGGTACGAGTTCTTATCGTTATTGTCCATTTTTAGGAATGGATCATATTATCAAAATGGCACAAAGTAATCGAGCCCACCAACTCTAACATCTCATTTAATCCCATAAACAACAAATCTAGGACCACACTTAAAAATGCACACGCATACTCACATGAAACATGTGTGGGACCAACCTGTGTATTTGGGCCCTAAGAGCATCCGCATTGTAATAAGCAAATGATTGTAGATAAGCAAATTTAACAACAATGCTCAAAAAATACTTCACATTGTAATAAGCAAAGTTATAAGTTTTTTAGCAAATAACCAAATTTCACTCATTCCATAATCAAACTAAACAACTTTTACCAATAATCAAAACTCAATAACCAAACTCAATAACTAAGCTCAAAACTCAATAATTCAAAAACACCCCACATTAGAATCGTCTAATCGAGACGAATAATTTGGTGTGGTCGGGTGCGTGATTAAAATTCGTTTGCGATTGGACATATGTACATTATATATTATATATTATGGGGGTTTGTTTTGTTCGAGATGCAAAAATAACCAATGTGGAGGTAGAAGTTGTTAAGTTTGATTATGAACTAAATGGATAATCAAATGCTGACGTGGCACATTTTGGTTATTGGTTTTGATTATTCCCATTGCGGATGCTCTAAGAACATCCACAATGTAATAATCAAAATCAAAAAATTGCTAAAGTTAGCAATGTGTACTTAAAAAAGTGCTCATATTGTAATAATTAAAATTAACAACCTCCTAACCAATAATCAAATTTGAGTATTTGAATAATCAAAAGTAACAATGCGGGACTTTACATTGCTAACTTTAGCAACTCTCTAAATGAATAATTAAAAGCTGACGTGGCATGTTTTAATTATTCATTTTTGATTATTACATTGTGGATGCTCTAACATTTTTGGTACGTATAATTCACGTGTGATTTAAGACTTTTTTTTCTCCAAAAATACAACGTTTCTATGTATGTGCTTTTTGAACACAAATTAGGACATTGACCCCTCAAACAATAGGTGGGGTTTTCAGCACGAGAGGATCCTACTACTTATTATTAGAAAGCCGTGTGTATTTAGAAGATGGGCAAATCTCATTTGCAAATAAATATGTCCTCTCTGGTGCTTATTGAGCTTTATTAGTTACATTATGGACCAATCTAATGGGATCCGATCTCCTCTTTGCCGAAAATCTCTGTACCTCTGTGTTGAGGGGTTTTTCGACCGCTGGATAGAAAATCGTGCCTCCGACCTAATAGTCAATAGTGGTTACAATTGAGAATTGGTTAAATTTCTATCATCCTTCTCGAGGTTTTCCAACAATGATAGACATTTTCCATTGTCTCTTCAATATCCGTCCATTCCAATATGAGATTAAATTCTTTTCACTAGTGAAAAATTCTACTTTTTAACCACCGCCTTTTTCGGTCAAATCGTGTGTTTATCGTTGATCTAAACCGTTTATCTTGTAACCCCACATAATAGTATATCCTCGCAAAAAAATAAACTTGATCGGACATCGGTAGGAGAATCAAAAATTGAATTTTGCTTTGTAAACTGGACAGTTTATCTTTATTATTATTGACAAAAATAGATCGTCCATTTTATTTTATAAACCAAAATTCAAATTGTGATATATCTATCGACTTTCAATGAAGATGATTTTTTGTATGGCAATACTATACTGCGGGTCTTATAATATGAACAGTTCAAATTACAATAATAGACGCTTAGTGGGGCCCATAATGGACAGTGGTGGAAAAGTGGAGTTTTACACCGGCGCCTCCAATATTGCAACAAACAGAAGGAGATATCCGATACCGCTAATTGCATTGGGAATTTGACACCGACAAACAAAGCATTACGGATTCATTTTTGAAAACTGAGATCAAGTATTATGGTATTGTTGGATACTTTAGGGAGTTAAAGTGCGAGATGGGTTTTTAAAAATTCATCAAAATACGTGTAAATTGACTCGAGCACCGTGAGTTATCAAAGAACTGCAACTTAGCAGCTTCTCATTTTTTCAGGTCAACATCTAATGTCATTCGTTTTATTTTCTTCCACTCGGCAGTGATACATTAAATGTATTCATTTCCGATGGACCTGGAAAAAGATTGACAAAAATCACAGTGGTCTCACATAAAAAAGAAAAAGAAAAAGACATTTTCCTAGACATTTTTAAATTAGGTCAAAGAGCAGCCAAGTTGAAGTCAATGCAGTCGAAAACCACTTTAATCCATGGGCATTGATAGAAGAACCATAGGAGTTGAGCATAGGAAAGGGAAAGGGAGTTATTACCGGAATGGATGTTCGCTATCAACCCAGTTTCTTTTAAATAGCATCCTTGTACGATTGGTACTTCCACCCGAACAGGTCTTCAAGCTTAACACAGACGGATTAGTAAATCTCGGAACCATGCGGGCCTCAACAGGCGGCTTAATCCGAGATCACAATGGTAATCAGAAAGGCGATTTTCACCGCGATATGATGGCAGATTAGAGTACCATGGCAAAACTTTGGGTCATCCGGGGGGATGGCCTTAATTCGGCTCTTATGGAAAACATTAATCGATTGGAAGTCGAAACAGATGTTCTAGCTGCCTCTCAGCTCCTTTTAGCTAAGAGCATTGATAATCACCCGTCGAGTAATGTGATTTTCGAATGTAGGTTCCTAATGCAACGCTTTGACAGCATCACCATCAACCACATGTTCCGCGAAGAAAACAAATGTGCCGACGCCTTGGCATGCATGTGATACCTTGGTCACAATGGGAGAAATTTTCTACTATCTTTACGTTTTGCATTGTGTTGTTAATTTGCTTTATGTAGACTCTATCGGGGTGGATTACCCAAGAGATGATCTTTAATTTGGTTTTAATGCAAGTTCCCGATAACAAAAAAAAAAAAAAAAGGGGTTATGCCCATTGCCCATTTACTATTCTTCCACTTACGAGCAACAACAAAATAACAAAATAAAGATGCAGCCCCAAGGGCGAAGTCTTTTTTTGAATAACGAATTTTTTTTTTATATTAATTTTTGAAAGTGATTACAAAGCTTAAAAAGAGAAAGATAACAAGTGTTCATCCAAGACCCAAACCCTTTCAAGGGCGAAGTCAAATCCTCCATGACAGTTCAAAGGTAACAATTGATTTTAATTTCAAGTTCGAAATTGGACTATATTTCAAGTTATGACTTGTGGCATCAACTGGCTTGTCAAATTTTCAGCCTTCAACTCTCAAGCCAAATTTCAAAATTCGAATATTTGGGACCAAAGTATGACAGTGTGGTTTTCTTTAAAAGTTTATAGGACCATGGAAGACCTCCATATTTTTTTGTTTTGTCAAAATGATAGGAGCTTCATTATAAGAAACACAAATACACAAGATAATAATCAAGAGGTAGCATCGATCCTTAATTGAAGGACTATAAAGCTACAAAAGGAGGGTAGTCTTTCCAGGTACAGATACCCAGATTGCTACTACCTCTCCTAGCCAAAAAATGAAAAAACCACGTAATGATGTAAAAACCTCACCCGAAGCAACAAGGCTGCCAAGGCAATCTATCTGATTCATCATTGGACGGACCGCTAACACAGTCACCTTCCTTTGTTAGAGAACCATAACCTACATCACAAGCGAAATCTGAACCGACACCTCAATTTATTTGCCTATATTTATGGACTCGAATCATTCCTAATATTCTCAATTTTCTTCTTCTTTCTTTTTTCCCTACAAATCTCAATATCCTAGTGAGGTACCACAGATTCAAATAAGAAACATTTTATCGAGAGGAGGTCTAGGCAGTAGAGGTAATGGAATTGTACATTTCTTTTTGAAACTTTATAAACTGGCTCTGATACTATATAGAAACTTTACATCCATCTCAAAATCAATTGGCAATGAGTGGAGAAGTCTCAAATGTTACGGTATTAAGTGATCATTCATTCCACTCCCAAGTAATGTGAGACTCTATTTCCTTAACAACTCCAGAGTCAATCAATTTTCTAGTGAAGTAGCACAAATATATTCACAATGATGAAATCCAAATGATCATTGGTCAATGTCAAAAGGGGTATAAAAAAAGAGAGTGGATGATGAGGTTTATGAAACTGGGTCATGGGGACTGAACCATGAGAAGGAAAAAGAAGTGTGCCATAGAATATGCCATATAGGAATTAACAGACGATAATGTTAGTCAAAAGGCCTCTTTATTTTCGTGCCAAAGACCCTATTTTTCATTCTTGATTGGGCCAAATCAATAGAATGTGACTGTACTAGACCAATTTCTTCACTAATTCGAATCTTTTAGGTTTATTTCCTCGAAATATTCTATTTAGGATTTGATTCTTAATTGGAAGAACCATTTCTAGGTGAGGGCGTTGCAAGGAGAAGCAACAGAAATCAGCATTGGGCTGTAATCAGAAAGTAATCAGTACTGTCTAATGGCAGAACCAAAAGGCTTTGAGTTTGGGCTTCTTTTCTGAAGGCTACAATCAGTATTGGGCCATGGACAGCGGGGTAATTAAAATTCGGATTATATTAATTGGGGCTTTCATCCCTCTGGGCTGCATGTGCTATTACTTGGGCTTTTATTAGAAAGCCTAGTTTCAAAACATTTTACTTTCATTTTGCATCAACTCTCTTCCCTTCTCTAGGAACATTAGGGAAAAACCATTTTCTCTTTGACATTGATAGGTTTCGTACCTTGACTTCCGCTTAGGGCTGCAAACGAAATGAGCTGCTCGTGAGCAACTCAAGGATTGGTTCGTTTAGTTATCGGACCAAGCTGGTATTGGGATGTAATTAAAAAGTAATCATTAGTGTCTAATGGGGCATTGAGTTTGGGCTTCTTTTCTCAAGGCCACAATTCAGTATTGGGCCATGGAGAGGGTGTTAGGTTCCGTTTGTTTGGACATAAAATATTTTTTCTATTTTCTGGTGTTTGGTTGTGTAAAAAATGAGGAAAATATTTTACATGTAAAACATTTTTCATCAATTAGATGAAAATGATTTACCCTTAAATCTTCTGTAAGTTATTTCTAAAATGAACTCATTGCCTTCTACTGTAATTCTCACTGCTCAATTTTCTCGATCGTCAATCTTGACTCACGTTTAATTCCAATAATGTCATATCTCTCTACCATTTAAGCTCTCCATCTCTCTCTACATTATTTTGTTGATTTCTGAAAATATTTCCAAGTGTCAACTAAACACCTTTAAAGTTTGTTTTTAAAAAAAATATTTTACATTGTAAAACATTTTACATTGAAACAAACGGAGCCTTAATTTAAAATATTAATTCGGGCTTTCATTCCTCTTGGCTGTATGTGCTATTACATGGGACTTTTATTAGAAAAGCTAGTTTAAAAACATTTTGATTTTGCATCAATTCTCTTCCCCTTCTCTCCTGCATTAGGGGAAAACCATTTTCTCTTTGACATAGATAGGTTTCGAACTAGGGCTGCGCAAAAAATCCGACAAACCGTGAAACCGGTCCAGTCAGAACCGATCCGTACCTTTTGGATTTTGCTTGTGGATTAATGGTCCGGACACGTATTCGAAAATTAGAAAACTGTAAGATACGGATTAGGATTGGATTTTTATTTGAAAACTGTGGATTTTTATTTGAGATATTTAAAAAATAAAAATATATAATATATATGTAACATATAGTAAGTAATTACTATAATTTTACACCTATGTTTATAAATTATTTGTAACTATTTGACAATATGGTATATATCAATATCAATATAAACTATTTATCATGTCTGATTTGTAAAGTGGGAAGACAATAACTTATATAGGTTATAATAAGTTAATTATGGATGTATTGTCAAATAGGTTATACATACTGTAAATACAAGTTATTGACAATAACCTATAATCAGTTAAATTATACATACTATCATACAATAAGTTATATATGCATGCGTATATACATTTTACATATTTTTTTTAGCATAGAATTATGTATTTACAAGTGATGAAGTACTTGGTTGATGTATTCCATGGAGAAAATCGGGACCGAACTGTGAGTTGCAGTTTGGATCAGAACCAAAGCATGAGACTTTTGGTCTGGACATGGATTTCATTTTCGAAAAATTAACTGTGACTCACGGATTAGGATTGAATTCTTAGGAATCCGATCCGATCTGGACTGTGCGTAGCCCTATTTCGAAACATGACGTCCACTTAGGGTTGCAAGCGAAACGAGGCTCGGCTCGTTAAGGCAAGGTTCAGTTCGTTTAGTAATCAAATTGAGCTCGAGCTCATGTTTTTGGTTTATTTAGTAAATGAGCCGAGGTTAATACTCTAAAGCTTGAACTGGCTCGAAAAAACTTGGCTCATTGGTGGAGGCTCGGTTGTTTATAGAAGCTCATTTAGCAGATAAATCGGCTTCGGCTCATTAAAGACTCAGCTCTCTTACAAATGAGCCGAGCTCAAACTCAAGTACAAATCTCGACTTGACTTGTTTCCCCACCCCTACGTCCTCTCACATTAACTCCCCAAGTTATCAGTGGGCCCAGTACACCGCTATCATTTTGAAACTGTCAATTGACGAAAACATTTCTCGACAAAAACAATGTAAGATTGGTTATATATGCAAGGGGTGGACGCTTTTCAAACGGGCAACTTCAAGATTTTTATTTATCACAGACAAAAGTACAAAGAAAGTTTTCGTATATAAAAATTTATGCAAAATAAACATATTTATTTTGGTTGAGAATTTTGTAACGATTCTAATTTTAGCTCTAATTTTTATTTTTACAATTGAGTAGTTGTATTCTAAATAAATTTTTTTTACTTATTTTGATTATATGATTTTGTGACTAGATTATATATAACTAGAAACCCTTACTATTAAATTTCTTGCCAACTAGAACCATAACTACACTAGTCTATTTCCTAACCGAACCCAATTCCTATAACCATCATCTCCCACATCACTCCATCGAGTCTGGATCACCTGTTCGACTCCTCCTGTCCGATCTGTCTGTCCCACCTTTCTCGGCCGTTGATCTCGTAAATTAATGGCTGAGATGGGCCGAGTACTTTTTTCTCAAAACAACGTCGTTTTGGAGCAAAACATGCTCAATCCATCTCAACCGTTGATTTACGAGATCAATGGCTGAGAGGGATGGAACAGATGGGTCGGATAGGGGATCTCAAGGCCACTCCATCACCTCCATGTTTCTCCATTTTTGGCCTCCTCTTTTCCTCTAGCCAATAGGAAGCCAACTACCATCCTAAAAGCTTTCCTCTGACCCTTGGACCAACCCCTTAATCCTACATTACATTAATCAAGGGGTTTGGATTAACTAATAAAAACACAATATTACTTCTCCCATTCCCCTAAAAAATTTCGGCAGAGATAGAGAGAGAAGAGTCGTCATCATCATCATCCAGCATCTTCTTCTTTTCTGTTTTTCTTATTTTGCCCAGAGAGAGAGAGAGAGGGGGCCTACTGGAGCCTGGAGGGGAAAAGAAAAGAAGGAGAAAAGAGGAAGGAAAAAGAGGAGAAGAAGGAATAGGCCATACACCATTACCGTGCAGTGCACACCGGAGCTCCGAATCGCCACCGTATCACCACGACCAGGTTCCACCGTTGCCGTCACCGCTCATCTCCATTTTCTTTAAATCCTTGCTAGAACTCCAAGAATTGAGGTAGATATTTCATTACCCCATAACTCTAAGTATATTAAATATGTTTCGTGGTATATTAACGGCTCAAATCGCGCGAACTCATATAAAGACAAAGCGGAACTACTAAAAATTTATCGAACCAAACAACATCTCGTAGTGGTGACCCACCTAGCAGCCTTAAGACTCGATTTCAGGACAAAAATAAATTTTAATCTTAAATTCAATGTTGATTGTAATGTTCCGTGATGGATTTGTGTACTTACCTGTTAATGTCATTGTATCTTTGCTTAAACCAATGCAAGCATGAACAAGTGTACACATTATTTTGCTTCTAATTGAAACGCTACAGAACTTTATAATGGAAACCATAATTTAATAGTTACCAAATGCTACAGGACAACAATGAAAATCATATATATATATATATATATATATATATTTCATAACTGGTGTTAGTAGAAAAGTTAGAAAATTAACTTGAGTTTGCAGCATAAAGAAATTTGAATCATTAATCTATTGTCTAAAATTTAGCACGTAATTAGACATAAAGTATTATATTAATCTCAAGGATTCTTTTAGCAAAATATTTTACACTGGATTCTAGTTTTTAAGCTCCAATTGTGTATAATACTCTATGTGTATTCCTTGTGCCTTTGAACTGTTGATAATATTTTCATTGTCTCGTATGCAATTATTCTGTTGCTGAAAATTATCGAGATTGGCTGAAAAGTTAGTTTAGACTTTAACTCTCATTGGATGTTGGTGTACGGTGGTTTAGTTATCTTGTGTATGTGGTGATATTATGATCTGTTGACTCGTCATTTAAAATGATTGCTTTGTCGAATGAACCTAGAACGTAGAAAGGACATTAGGGACATTGGAAGAGTTGTGGATTGAGAGAGATTATGTAGATGTTGTTATGGATAATGAAAAAAACGGGGGGGGGGAAATAGACGAAAGGTTGTGGGCTTAGCAGACTCTCGGGGGTAGCCTAACAGGACCTTGAGTTATAGGGGGTAGCCTAGTGGGACCTTGAGGGTAGCTTGAAAGACCCAGTGTAACTAGGGTGGCCAAGTAAGACCTCAGGGGTAGCCTGGCATAACCTCAAGTATTGAGGGTAGCCTAGCAGGACTTTAAGGGCAACCTGATAGACTTAGAATTGTAAGAGTAACCTACTAGGACCTCGAGGTGTACGTTGAGGGTAGCCTAGCAGGACTTGTAAAGTATGAGTGAAATTCTGAGTTTGGAACGTGATGAATATTGCCGTGTTGGAATGTTTATCGAAGTTGAGAATCTGATATCTACTTAAGTTGATGGTTAGATAATGAAACAAGATTTGTGCTCTTAAATTTTTATCTCATATACTATCAATGTGTTTACTTGAAGAGTAAGGGTTGACAGGTGGGATTTTATCTACTGGGTGTCAAAACTCATTTTAGTGCCGTTTGGCTTGACATTTCGTGCCAGGTGTTCAGGAGACGAGAGGTGATCATGACCTTCAGGAAGAGAACTCGGTTGTTGAGACTGAACATGAAGAAGCTTGGAACCTATATCAGAATTAGAGTCATGCTCTGTCCATTTGTGAAATAAAGTTGTCAGGCTTCTGTACTTGTACCCTTAGATGCTCTGATTTGTTTTTAAATATCGAATTTCAAGTTCCATGAAATGTAATCTTAAATGATTAACTTTACATCTGTTGTAAGACTAAATTACGTTTATTTTCAATTCGAATGTTTAAGACTTTCATTGCGAAATTCTGCTAAAAGAACTATTTGTCATCTATTTGTTTTGAAAGTTATAAAATTATTTGAAAATGATTTTATTAACGTTTCAAAAAATCGGAGCGTTACAAATATATTTGGCCTAATTTATTTTTTATTTTGTTGAGCTATATATATTATCAACTTACTCATAAATTGATTAAACTTTCATTTATTTTAGTTACATAAGAATAATTTAGTGTCAACAATATAGAATAAAAATCAAATTCCATGTGAGAAAAACACAAACATTAATTAGTTGATCAGGTTTCGAACTCAGGGGGATGGGCTGAACTTCCTGAGAATATGGTGGAGCTGTCCCTGCTAAGAGCATATACAACAATGAGAAGATAAGTAGCTACTCAAACTGAGCTTCTTCTTTTCTACTATTTTCTTTTTTAAATTTTAACTCATTACTTTTTAAAATAACGAGCCAATTATTTTAAATTCTTAGCTTGTCTTTGGCGGGTATTAAATATCAAACCACGTTCTGGGCCGTCATTTTCCCTTCTAAAAGGGAAAATGATGGCTAAGGACGTGTTTTGATAATTAATACTGTATCCGCTAAGGACATTTTCAGTATTAACAAATGTTCTTAAATTGTCCTTGGCAGGTATTAAATATCAAAGCACGTCCTAGGCCCTCATTTTCCCATTCTAAAATGGTGAGATTAGATTCTAACTTAATATGTTGAGTTTCTATATATTCACCTATTGTCCTGCGTTTGACTTTATTTTTCTCATGGTTGAACTAATTTCTAAATTCGACCCTCTGTCTTCTGTAAAATCAAATTCCTGTTCTGCCCCTACCCGCATGAAGCAATGGCTAGACAAAAAGACCATATTTTTATGTACTTTTGATGGTAAACTGCTTTATACTATTGGAGATGCTCATACAATTTGGTTTAATGTTTAATTGCAAATTATTGCTTCACAATCAAGGCAATTTTCCAAGACAAGATCCTTTGTGCCGAAAATTTTTATGTCCCTGTGCCAAGGAGTTTTTCGGCCGATGAATTTAAAACATAGAAAAAAAAACATCACACCATCCAACGGCCGAAAAGCTTCTCGGCACAGAGATACAGAGATTTTCGAAACAGAGGAGATCTGACCTCTTTTCCAACTGGCAAGAATCGTTTCTTCTAAAGTCTTCTAATCTCCGAGGCCCGAGGTATCACAATCAATCCTCTCTATCTTCGTCATCACAACAACGGTTTATTTTTACCACTTCAGTTTCTTCCCCTTGTCTTTTGCTTCTAACTCAACAATCAATACCAGGCATTATTAAGATCTGGGTAACAATGTGAAAACGAAATTAATCAAAAGATCCTCTCACTTTGAGATCCCTCGTGTTATTACTCGCATGACAAAAAAACGGAGCCCATCCCAGTCTCACTCAATGTGTACATCACTAATGCAGAAACCCAGTTAGCTGAATATGGATAAAGGAACCGATTGAATCAGATTTGACAAATTTGTTTAGATGGATACAGATGCCCGGATAGCTTGATTTTTGCGATTATGTTGGCTTTGGAGTGCAAGTATTTTGCTTCAAGAGAAGAACTATTTCACGGAGCTTTCTGTCTGATGTGTATTGGACTGTCCGGATTTTAATAAAACTTTTCCGGAGAGGAGTTAAATTTTTTCCGATAAAGTTTTATTAGAATTCGGACCGTTCAATAGCAAAATAGACAACTGAAATCAAACTGTTGCGTAAATTACCTTCTTAAGCGGCTCCGTGGATACGCCGTACTCTTGCATGATTTGCATCAAACATGCCTTACAAACTAATGGCAAAGAGAAAATCTTGGGAAGGTGAAATTTTACCCTTTCAAAAAAACAGAAGAAAAAATCTATCTAGCCAGGGTGGTTGAGAGATACGTCTAAAAATGAATTATGGAGTAACCTTCTAATCAACTCAAACTCAATTTGAGATGGATTAGATGTTAAAGTGTCTGTACTGGTTTTATATATCGGTATTGTTAACTTCCGCCCACTAGGTAGATGATAATGTGTCAATAATTCCCAAACAAACTTGGATATCAATGCATATTTCACAAATATTAATAGACTTTCACATATACCAATACATCTTTCTCAAATATCAATGTACTTTTTACCTATTATTTTACATCATTTGGACGGATATTAGAATAATCCTTTATCTATTGAACTCAAAGCTCTTTCCTCCACTAGACAGGGAAACTTTTTTTTTAAGTCTTCTACCAATGAGAACTCAACACCCTAGCCTTTAAATTGATTGACATGACTCAAAATTAAAACAAGGAAGTAGCCCCCCAAACAGAGCCTTAACTACTGTTTCATTTAAGGGTCATAACTAGGGCTGCAAATGATCCGAGCCGCTCGCGAGCGGTTCGAGGCTCGGCTCGATAGTGGCTCGACTCGGCTCGGTTCGAGGCATAAACGAACGGGCTCGAGCTAAAATGTTGGGCTCGTTTCATAAACGAGCCGAGCTCGAGCTAGTCAAAACTCAGCTCGACTTGGCTCGCGAGCCCAACTATATTATATATATATATATATATAATTTTATTTACATATTAATATTTATTTATATTTATACACACACATATATATAAATAAATATATATATTTATATTTGTTTCATAAACGAGCCGAGCGAGCCGAGCTCGAGCTCTGTAAATACTTCTCGAGCCGAGCTCGAGCTCGAGTCCTGCAGCTCGTCACGAGCTTGAGCCGAGCTCGAGCCAACTACATTTTTGGCGAGCCGAGCTCGAACACACTAAAACTCGGCTCGGCTCTGCTCGTTTGCAGCCCTAGTCATAACCCCTCTCTTAATTGAAGGATTATCACAATGTAAGTGTGAGAAGAAAACCCTGGCTCCATCATATCACCCCACTACATAGCAAAAAGCACAAAATGTAATTATTCAAAGCTAGGGAGACAAAAGGTAGGATTTCAACCAGACAAAGCTTGTGGTAATTGATGAAGTTAAATGCCTTTTAAGCTTTAAGATAATGGAGATGATTAAAGAGATTTTAATAGACCTTTATTATAATGTTTTCCCTTCTTCTTAAAGTCAATTTCCACTTTGAGTTCACTTTCTTATCAACTTTTACATGAATCAACTAAAGCTAAATCCCACATATTTGATTCTTCGCACAATCGTTATGGTCGTCAAGTACTCTATGGGCAAAAAAAAAATAAAAATGGTACTATTGTATAGACTATATATAAATAGAAATAATATACACGATATGAGAGGTGATTGAACTACTATTTGGCTGTTTACTACATTACATAAGGTCCCTAACCAACTCTTTCTGGCCAAAATTAAGCTCAAAAACTTCGCTAATATGAGAAATTTTATGCCTTATTTTGAAGCTACTACAAAATGATGTGTCTGAGTTTAAGGACCTATCACTACCAAATATAAACAACAGGATTCCGTGTGGATTTTTGTGTGTGGAAATACTAGCATTTTCCAAGTACTATAATTAGTAAAAGAAGATTAATGGGGAATGAGCTGTATTTAGTACTTCTAAAAATAATGATTGCTTTTTGAGATGTCAAGTTTCCATATAGGGAAGCGAGGTCAATAGTATTGATGGGGTCTATGTTGATTCTTTTACCTTTTAATTATGCGACAGCTACACACAAATCCACCAACACTAATACAAACTCAAGAGATTTTGTGTGTTGTGTGTGATTGTAGAGTTGTTACCCCTTTTCAAATTACAAGAGTGTTAGGAAGTTCGCATCAACCTAGATTGAGTTCATCCGTTAGTGTGAAAATTACTTTGCCAAAGTTGGTTTTTGGCTTCCTATAGTATGAATATGGTGAAAAATCGCTATGTTTGATTTGGCATAACTTCAAATCAAGACCGTTGAATTAAACTAATTTCAATGCTATTAAATGGCTTGGATGATGTGAACAAATGGCGGTGGCCATTTTTTGCCGAAGACGACATTGCTAGGTTTTATTGCATCAACAAATTAATGACAATAAATAGACTTGAATTTTTCCAAATTTTTTTAGTCAAATTATGGCTTAAACACCCTAAATGGATATGGATGAACTTGCACACAGTTAAACGTAGCTTCCACACCAGTCCATATCATACCGGTCTCTTATTAAGTTCTGAAGATTATTATTATTGGTTATATAGTAGTTGTTTGGGTACGAATCAAATTAAATCGAATAATCATAAATTTAAAAATTAGTTACGTTGGACAGACCTCAAAACGGCTAGAACTGGGGGATGGTGCTATGCACTAGTCGCACAGCACTATGTTGTGCGGCATCCGAGCCGTCCGTTCGGCAATCCAACGGTCCAAATCTTAACTCCACCATCGATCCGAGCATCCAAGCCGTTGGTTGCCGAGATGAAATCTAGACCGTTGGATTGCCAATTGAATACAACATCATATTTGTAAAGGTAATTAATTAAAACCCTGGTAATTCAGCCTGCCTCAAAGATTTGAACTTGATCAGACCCCTGTGCGGAGGGTAGGGCCATGCTTGTGTCATCATCGCTCGACAAGACAAAAGATAGTAGTAAATGAGAGTTTAATTAGGTATGATTTAACTGATTAAATCTCATTAGATATCCCCATGTGGTTATGTTTCCTGCTCGAGCTAATGATTCCAACCGAATACTCCTCTACTTAAGCTGTATTAGGGGTCATTCAAACGGACCCCATCCCTAATGAACTCTAATTATCAATTCCAGTGTCCCCCACATAATTAATTAAAACGCGGCATGTCTAGTACCACCTCCAGTTTAATTCTTTCTCTGTTCTCTTTCACTTACACTTTTAATTACTACTAGTTTTTAGACTATTATTATGTAAAGAGCTATATAGGAGGCTAGGAGAGTTTAATTAACCTCCAAACAGAACTTAACCACCCTTGTTTTACTTAATTAATTGTGATGTTCAACTGCCATTGTGTTGCCTACCTGAAAACCATAGTCAAGAAAAGAAAGAGGAAATGGCAAAAGTGAAAAATCTCAAAGCCAAAAGTTCAGCAGAAAAAAAGATGGATTTGATCCTTGACTTAAGGCATCGCGATACAAGGATGGATTAATTCTTTCTCCCTTTGCAACCCTTTGGACATTATTTCTTTTTGAGAAATTGGGTACTTGCAGAGAGTCCAATTAAAGATGAAGCGAAACTTCCTTATGAATTGGTCCGGCCCCCAAAAGAGCACCTGGAAAGTTTTGAACTTGTGACTTTGAGATGGAACAAATTTATAAATCTCGAATTTTAACCACTAGGCCAACCCCTTTGGGGTTCACCTTTTGCACCATATGGAAAAACAAGCAGTCTTCTTTGACCTTTCAGGACTCATTAATTCTGTTATCGATCACTATGGCAAATGATAGTGCTTGATGGCTTTTATAGGCCCACCAGTGGAACAAGAACCCAACTCAGGAATATTAGCACTCCAAATTTCAAAAACTAGCCATCCTTCACTGCGCAGCCCTGAAACCCTCGATCATCCTTCTCAATACGGTCACATGGCATGTTGAAAGAACGACCATCGTTCTGGATGTTGATAGAACCGGGAAAAAGAAAACTCATTGGGGTGGTGCGGGTTTTTTTTGCGTGACCAGCCATTTGGATGAACTTATGTCCAAATTCCAGCTCTGTGGAATATGAACTAATGGCTGTTGTATTTGCGTGGTCTAGTGGTCACAAATGCGCAGGCATTCTGTTACTGCAACAGAACTCAAAACTTCATATATGATCCAGTAACAAGATGCCGACGCATTTGGTCACAACACACATCACACACGCATATATGATCTTCTAATGCTAGACTGACATAATTATGTCTTGTATTTTGTACATCTCCCGCGCGTAAACCGATTATTTGTTTATATTGAATTTCTTGCTTTTCGCCAAGAAAAAGAGCAATGAGGAACTACTTTTTGAAGATTAATATTACAAAACTGTGATTAGATGTACTTGGTGGCTGAAACTGTTTCCCTTTGTTACTTTACAGTTAGTTTATTCATAACAGAGCTTTCAAGATTTTTCCTTGAAGAAGATGGTATGGATCTAGTTTCTCATCGACTAGACTGCAGAGAAGCCTCTACAGTTTCATCTAGGTCGTTCATATCGGTAATCGATAGTTCAAATTTTAAAAAAATCTTCTGATCAGAAAGAAACTACTTTCAATGAGTCTAACCATTAAAAACACTATTAAAAACATTTTTAAACGGCTGATATCATCCAGATTGCTCTCGGCAGTCCAACTACAGACAGCGGAGAAGCCCGATTCAAGATGTATATACTAATAATGAGGACTAAGCATAAAGTGTAAATCCCTTTTTATTTGGAGGGATGCTCTTTCTTGTCAATTAGTTGCTGTCTCTTACTTTAACAGTTGAAGAAGGCTTAATTTGGAAAAAGATAATAGGGGCATTACCCACTTGTTCAAGGACAGAGAGATTATGTCTCCCTTGATTTCAAATGACCATTCGATTATAATCTTGTGTTTTTCAAACCTTTTTATCTTCATAATAGATATAAATCTCCCCTTCACTATTAATATCACATCACCATTAGCACATGTAAACAGGCCCATGGTTTTCATTTGCCATAATGTCATCATCAACGCTTTGTTCGATCAAGTGATGGGATTGTGATGAAACGTTTAGTGTTTCAAAAGGAAATTTAGAGCCTTTGGAATTAAGATTAAAACCATGTTAGATGTTTTCCAATTAGCTCTCTCTAGTACAACACCTCTTTATTCTTTTCTTTTTCTTTTGTTTTTTATGACTCAGGGGTCCGGATCAGCTTACGTGCACCTCGATTGATCATGGGGATCAATCCCACCGCTCAAATTGTGTAGATCCCAATTTGTACGTTATGTTACCTCGAAATTATCTCAAAAGTAGAACACTTGGATTTTAGCCGCGTCCGGAGGGTAAAAAAGTCATCAGAATAAAGGGTGTAAGAACAAATCAAGGGTAAAGAAAAATGTGTGGGGTTAATCAATTTTGTTTTTGTATAAATAACCTTAATTAATATGGTCTGTTACTTGTAATGACAAGTTCGGCTTAAAAGGGGCAGGCAACGAGTGAGCCTTGTTCGGCTAAAAAAGTCACTTTGTATAATTTTTTGTTTTCATTCAAAATTTTTTTGCATTTGTTAGATTTTTATCAATTTTTTCAAGGATTGTTTCTTTGTCATGACAAAAGGAATCTAAAAAGCAAAAAATTATGACCGAAACTCAGCTTTTTTAAATAAAAACAAAAATAAGCCAATTTTTCGTCATTATTAAAAAAATTTGGGTTTTGATCGTAATTTTTTACTTTTTAGATTCATTTCGTCATGACAAAACAATAATCTTCAAAAAAATTGATGAAAAACTAACAAATGTAATAAAATTTCAAATAAGAACAAAAAATAATCCACAATGACTTTTTTAGCCGAACATTTAAGGTTACAGAAACGAGTTACTATCTTTCATTTTTTACAGGTGGTTTCTTGGACCTTTTCAACAAGTGAAATAGACATTCATGAATCGACAGAGCGTCATCACATATCCATCTTCATTCTTCAGGAAGCCTCACACCTTTTTTGTTGGTATATATGAAATGAAACCCTTCATTATTTTATAAGCTCATCTGCTATAAGTCACATAATTTGCGTGCCTAAGCAAGAGTGCGAGCACGTTTTCAAAACATATCCCAACCTTCTAAAATTTTGAGAGAGCAAAAATTGAGAGCGCGAATAGGGGAGAAAATTGAAAACGAGAGTGCGTGACATTTTGAAGAATTATGGAACCAATTATGCATAATTCATACCTTTTGGGAGGCCAATCACCAGTTACCCCAAAACCCGGCCTCTCTCAAGCATGCCCACTTTCTCATAATACGAATTTCATTTGAAATTGGTCATTATGAATAAACTAATTTTATCTCAGCTCAATTTGTAATAAACTGCATTTAAACTAGTTTGGCATTAATTTCTTAAAAGCTGAATAGCTGAGCTTGAGTGAAATTTGGGTCCACCGCAGCTAGTATATATATACACACTCTAAAAGAGTTGCGTACATATCGTCTGCCGCCGCCTCTTTTTTTTTTATCGGCCAAAAAAAAAGTTTATTATAATTCGAATAACACTGAGTACAACGAATTAAACGGATTAACGAAAAACAACAACGAACCCAAACCTAGAAACCGTATGCCACCACCTTAATGGGTCATATAAACGTCACAAAGATTGTGACTCAACTCAAAGAAGAGCATGAGAAAATATATATTACCACAAACTTTGTAATTTTTGGTGACCTCAAAATGTCACAAACGAAAATTCCCACGTTGGAGCATAACCCACGAAAGGGTGTAAGTAGAATTTTTTCTTATGGAACACCTCAAAATGTCACACTAATGAGTCATATTTTTTACCGTAACATGTTATAACATTCTGATTTACGGAGTTTATACCGTACACTTCTCCTGAAATTTTTGTTGCGTCTCGTTGAGTTTTAAACCAAGTTGAACAACTTCCCACGGAGCTCGACTTAACTCATTTACATACCGACCCAAACATCGAGTTTTAGGTTTTAATCGGTGTATGTTGTCCTTGGGTTCAACTTTGAATGTCCAAATTACATCCTTTGTCTAGCTGTGTGATGACAACATTAAAAATCATACTAAGGAAAAACATTCAATTCTTTAGGACTATCTCCTGAGCCCAAAACTGCTGAGACGAGGACAGAAAACTAGTATAGAAGCATATCCACACAGTGGTTAGTCTCGCGCGCGACATCTTTAATTGGGCTTTTCTAGAGTTTCGATAAAAGATACGACCTCTTTAGTTGGGTTTTCCAAGAGTTGCGGTCTATCTCGCGCGCGACCTCTTTAATTGGGCTTTTCCTAGAGTTTGTTGTGGTAAAAGATACGACCTCTTTAATTGTTGGGCTTTTCAAGAGTTACGGTTTATCTCGCGCGCAATCTCTTTAGTTGGAAGGAGTGACGCTTTGGTTAATAGCCAAACTCTGATCACTTATGCAAATTTATAGCTCCATCTTATATTTTATAGTACTAATTTGTCTAGTCTTGGGCGAGTTTCGAAATATTAGTGTCGGAATGTTCTCGATTTCGATGAAAATGCGGACATGAAGTTGGTTATTAATTAAGGATGAAAAATGACAGATTAAAACAGCAAAGCAGACAGATAATTAAAGATTTAATTACAAGAAATTATTAATAAACAACAACAGGAATAAACGCACGATGTTTGACTTAAAAAATTAAACAGCTCATAAACCTCCATAAGATAAGCTCACGAGAGCAAATGATGAGCCATTGTATATAATTTGAATTTGTGGGGAAAATATTTACATGAATTTCTCTTGTGGGCCCGTCAATTATTTTCATTTACTATTTTTTATATTCCAAATTCAATGGACTGCTCCAATTAGGGCATTGCTAAGGTCAAAGGAACCTTCATAATGTAAGAAACTAGGGGACAAGTTTAATTAATACGTACACAAATACAATGCAGTATATATATAATGCAGTGTTATTGAGTTTTGGTGATTATTAGCATTGGTGAGGGCAGTTTGGGAAATGACATATACATGAATCTCCCTTGTGGGCCCCTCATTTTGTGTACACATTCCAGAATTTAATGGGATGTTAAGGTCAAGGAACTTTCATAATGCAAATCCATGGGGATGGGCTGGCGATCAAGACATCAGAATTACGAGTTTGTTTCATTCTAAGATTTTATGTTTGGAATCTTTCGGATGCTATCGATTCCATTGAGTTCAGTTTAAACAAAGCTTACTTTAAATGGGTCCCTGCTAGTGGACGGTGGAATTGGCTCCTCAGGATGAACGTTAACTTACTCGGACACCTGAATATTAAAAAAATAACCTTCATAATGTAAACGTAATTAGAACAAGGGGACAAGTTTAATAAGCAAGAGTAAAATACATATGTTATAGTATTATTAGGTTTTGGTGATTATTATCTCATTGATACTATGATTGTCAGATTGTGGGAGGGGCTGTATTTGATGTTTGAAACGTGTATCAGGGAAAATAATTAAATAAAGTAAAAAAATATATATATGAAAAGCCTTACAAACTTTTGATGGAATATTTTGTCACTCAGTGCCAGAAAGAAAAAAGGAATCTCGATTGATAGCTATAATCTCAATTGATATAAAAAAAGAAAAAAAGAAAACAGGATCCTCTCCTATGATTGGAGGGTTCTGTTCAACTATTTGTAATTTTTTTTTGAGTTCATTTCAATCATCGAAATCGTTCGCCTTTTAAAACTCGTTGAGAATATTAACCAAGGCAGAAACGATTGTCATCGGAAATCGATTAATACTATACCGAAACATATCTACTTCGGCAGAGAATGATCCAATTCAGTGTTTCTATCTTGTGTTTTGATAATATATTATTCGATATTCTGTGAACATGATTTTCAGCAGAAATAATATTCTCAATATGTACGAAAAAATAATCAGTTTCGATCATCAAAATAAACCAGAACCTAATAGGATGGTCTGGAGTTGGTTCCAAAACAAAAAAAATTACTAAAACAGTATTTATTCTTTACAGTAATTTGTTTGGACCGACAATTCGTCGGCAGAATGGTCCTATTCCGACGTCAGCAATGCATTAGCTTTTCACTGTGTTGACATTGTTCCCACATCGTTTAGTAAAAGGTCCGGATCCTTTTCGAGACAATTCAGATCGGGATCGTTCATTGGTATAATTAATGGTCCGAATTTTTCCATTAATAGTTTAAAAATATATCCAAACCATTGAGTACAGTAAATGAGCGGTATCGATCAGGACTGTATCCTCTAATTTAGTAAACTTGGGTTAAAATATTTTACAGGATATAAAACTATTGTTTCGTCTTTTTATTCCTCCTAGCTAGTGCCTACGTGAGTTGAAGATAGACTTTCTTTTTTTATCTTTTTTGGGAATCAATTAATTAAGTTGGAGCCTTTATTAGGTCCATTCATCGATCCATACAATATACAACCAACGTGTATAACACTCGACGATTTCCCTCTCCCTTTTTTGTTCCCCGGGAAAACTAGAAAATCACACCAAATCGTGCTTTTCATTATCATGTTCGTATTGGAATTTTCAATTTTGGGTATTAATTAAGTGGATAGAGATAGATAAGATAAATGAGAGTATAATTGAGAAAAAATTTATTAAAAACCTTACGAATAGAGAAAAAGTTAAGATTTGAGTCCCAAAATGAACATAGTCGAAATCATCTCACCTCTCCGTTAGTTTTTCCACTTAATAGGGAAAAAACACTTCCGAACCTTTATTGACGTTCTAAATAAAATTTACGCATTTTAATGTTAAATTGCAAATCGACAAGGGATAAGTATTATAAAATATATAACAAAAAAATATGTTTCGCGCTTAGCATATTATTCTCATTTCGGCATCATTTGGGAGGCAAGCAAGCATAATGGAAGGATCTATATGAAGATTTGTGATTTGAACAGATGGGACTAGGGGTATTGAACACAATCAGACTTGTTGCGAGGGCAGGCTAGCTAGGGTGGACTCTCCCCGTGTTGATTGATACAATTAAAGTTCTTTGTTTTTCTATGTCCGTTGCTTTAATCGTTCGTTGAAAACATCATACTCATCAGATGTTGGTACGTAGTATTTATGTCAGAAAAATCTGAACTATAAATACAATACCAATTACACAACTATCGACGTTCGATTAAGTCTTTTTTTTCTTCCCATGATCAGATAACTTGACAAGATCTGAACAGTTTCAATCCAAAAATCAAATCTAAGTGGATCCCTCATATGAGCATAGTAGGCTTTACAATGACCAAGCCACAGCAGGCATTCCCATTGTTGTCTTTTGGACTTAAAAATGGAATAATTGCTTAGGGTATGTGCAAGAAGCCTAGCCAATCTGTTACTACTATTTAATTATTTTGACTAGTCATAACTCTAAGCATACCCTACAACTGCTCCAATCGACTGCTTCAAAATTTTACGTTAGATTTGGCGAGGCACTGTTCACTCAACATCGGGTATTTTTTATATATATATATTTTTTAAATATTAATGTACCATTCTCCTTCGTTCTTGCTCTCGTCACCCCTGTCTTGCACCAGAGTATGGAAGCTTTAAACAAAATCGAATTGCAGGAACAAATATTCTGATTACGTAGCTAGTCTTTTTCTCCTTCTTGAGCAAAATACTAGCACTTCTTGAGTGCTTCCTCCTCTTTCTGATGTTTAAGTCAGCAAAATTCCTCTTGTTTTTTTTTGTAAAAAAATCATGGAGAATCCACTCTCTCTTCTCTGATGACTCGAGTGATGTAATATATATGTGACGTGTGTGTACAACTATAAATGTCAAAAGTAGAAATAGAGTAAAAAAAAAAATAGCGCAACTTAAGCTTCTGTGTGTCCTGAAGACGAATTTTCTCCAATCTCGTGTACACAACTAGCGAGAATGAACAACGTCGGCGCCGATCTGAGAGGCAAAACAACGGAGTAAAATGCGTGCATCTCGAAACATTTTTACTCTCTCTGATACCAGGCATCAATTCAACCTCCCCAACAGGCTGGACCACGAAGATGTACTTGTGGTAATTTCAGTCAAATATATGACACAACTTTGGTGGGGACTAGACGCCTAAAAGGGTTTCACCGGCAATCCTTTTACTTTCGCAAACGTCCCATGTACTACACCTATTGACAGCAATTAAACTTTGCAGCTACCATAAAGTTAAAATTCTCTGAGAAAATTGCACAAAAAAAAAAAAAATTGAAATTCCTATGAAGTTCTGATCACTCTGATGTGAAGTGTCTGCCTAAGAAAAGTAAATGTATTTTTGTTTTTTTCTTAACGGCAAAAAAAAAAAGAGAGTGTAGATATAAAAAGAAGAGATTAGAAATTCAACTCGGGAGAGGCGAAATGAGAGAGTTAGGGTGTATAGAAATGATCGAGAACAAATTTATGGAGAAGGAGAGATGGTAAATAAAGAGGGATTTTCGACGAATAAGGACTTAAGGGTCCAAAATACAGGAACTTAATTAAGAGAACAAGAGGAAAAGGCCTATAAGACATTAACATATGGCATATTAATTTGGAGGGAGAATTGAAATTTCTTTTGCAATGATTTTGGGAACAAAATTTTCAAAAAACATGAGAGGGGCATTTTGTTCCTTCTCCCGTGAACAATACCAAGTTTTCCTTTGGAATTGACCATCCCATATGACTCATTTACTTGATAAATACCTAAATGACGGCGATGCACACATTATCAAAAGCGTTAACGCACATCTTTGTCATATGTTATTTTCCGTCTTAACTATCGGAGAAAAGTGACAGAGAATTCGTGCTTAATAAACTTCCCATCCATCCGGAACTCAACTCAATGAAACTACACAATCATCAGCAGTCCCGTTCAGTATACACGTGTAACTTCAACTAACATATCCAAACTTCTTCTTGTTGTTTTTAACTACCAATGCATACTCAGCCCAAAAAGAGGACAAGTGCATTACTGATTGCCTTCTGTTTTTATATGCGTGCCCTGGTTTATTTTTGATTTCCCGTTACTGTGGTTATAGGGTAACACTTGAATGCAAACAGCATACAAATTCTAATGAAACCAGAACATGCCAATGACTAATAAAAAAGTATTTGAAATCAATAATTAGGGGAATGTTTCATGCTTAGTGTCTTGTCATCTATAGAACCCGTTCCCAATCCTGAATAAAAAAGAAGAGAGTTGCGTATTAGATAGTTGACAGCCAACACGTAAATGACTTTGTTAGATCCTTATGACATGAACACACGATTATGAGACAGAGCTCTGGGGCGAAAACCGATTCATGTAGCGGACTTCAATTTATTGGGACTTAAAGCTCAGTTCGGTTCGATTAATAATTAGTGGATTGTTTAAGGGTTTTCTTTATCTTATTTGATTCTTGCTTAGAATATGAATGAATGAATGATTAGGAGAGTTGGTAGAATTTGATAGTCCCTTTTTTTCTAAGCCAAATGGAAGATGCCCTCCACTTTCCAAAGATTTCAATATTGCATAGCCTTTCTTCAAATTATATGCATCTCATGGGAATGAAGTTAAAGATTACTCAAACTGCCAGAATAGGAGAGAAATTCTATAGTTAGTTGAAAGTTATCTGGCACAAAAGTCCTCCAAGAAATAGAATGAGAGTCAATGAAGGATTTTTGGAATTTTATATACTGTCATCAAAAGAAACAGCAGAATGTATAACTGTACAAGCCTTTTGTTTTCAATAATTTAATGGGGTTTTACCAATTTTGAGGGCTTTAACTAATCCTGGGTGCTTCTCCTCTGCAGAAACATTTTTACCTTTTCCAAATCTTGTGCCTGATTTTTTGTTATTGGAATCTTTGCATGAACTTGGGCTAAATAGGTATTTTACTTCAAACCCATATAAGAAAAAAACTCCAAAATGATTAAATAAAACTGACTTTTAGGGAGTAGTACAAAAGAATGGAGTTTTCCTCAATTTTCTGTTTCCCCACCAAATAAAAATCTGTCAGCTTGCCCCACCACTGCTGTCATATTCAGTAATTCTCCAAAGCCCTTTGATTGAGACATACAAAGGTTAGATTATTGCATCTCCCATCCTCACACAGAGGAAAAAAAACAGAAAAGAAGGAAACTAATCAAATTTCTTAAGGTCCTTTATCGCTAAGATTTTTATGTTAAGTACTTATTTTTTGTTTTATAAGATAAGTCATTTTCTTACAATTAATCACTTTTAATTCAAAAAATAAATACTTATTATTTTAATTAATGGGGTGGGGTCTAAATTTAAAAATAAATAAAGCGAAAATCTTGAACCACCTTCTTGATTGTGACCTATCCCTTTGAGGTTCCTCCTATTAATTTGATTCCCCACCAGTCTGCCATTTCATTTTCTCTTTCTCACTCTCTCTCTCTAATATCCACTTCATTAAGGCCTCCTCTTCTTTCGCTGACAATCACAGAGTATTCTATACAAAAACTTTGCTATCCTTGTGTACCTTTTGCCAGCATTGCAGTGCAGAAGAATATCTCCAATTCCACATGGGGAGGCACTCTTGTTGTTACAAGCAGAAACTGAGGAAAGGACTTTGGTCTCCAGAGGAAGATGAGAAACTTGTTAAGCACATCACCAAGTACGGGCATGGATGTTGGAGCTCTGTTCCTAAATTAGCAGGTACCCTTTTCTCATTTTTCGGTCTTTTTTTTTTTTCTATTCTTTGGAAATGGTAGAAACTTTTTGGCTACTGGTTGTGGTATTCTTGAATGGAAATTCAAGGGTTTTCAAAACCAAATGACAATTTTGTTCGCTGATTTGGGTATTTTTGACACTCAAGCAAAAGGGTTTTTTCAAAAGTACAATTTTTGGTTATTGTAAAATGCAAGCAACAGGGTATTCAAAATTGAGACTTTTGTTCAGGGGTTTTGGTTCTTGTGAAATGCAAGCAAGAGGGTATTAAAACTAAGATTTTTGTTCTTGGGTTTTGTGAAATGCAAGCGAAAGGGTATTATTCCAAAGGCTAAGGATTTATGTCATAAATTGGCAGGTTTGCAAAGGTGTGGGAAGAGTTGCAGATTGAGGTGGATAAACTACTTGAGGCCTGATTTGAAAAGGGGCACATTCTCAATACAAGAGGAGAATCTGATAGTTGAACTCCATGCAGCTCTTGGCAACAGGTACTTTTTGTTTCCAAAAACTGAATTTTGTGAGACAGTGGTTTTAGTTTTACTGAATTTTGCAAAAAAAAAATAATATTGGTTTTTGCTACACACGCAACTTCAAAACACAACTCTAGACACAGTTGTGTTCGAAACTGTTCGATGCCTAAGGTCTACGTTTATCGAACGATTCTGGAGACATTTGTGTCGGGAGTTGTGTTTTAAAGGCGTGCAAGACTGTAAGTAGACAAACAGGGGTTTTTGTTATATTGATGGGGCTTAATCTTTTGGTTGCTTCACTAGATGGTCTCAGATTGCAGCCCAGCTACCTGGGCGAACCGACAACGAAATAAAGAATCTGTGGAATTCCTCCATCAAGAAGAAGCTGAGGCAAAGAGGCATTGACCCAAACACTCACAAACCACTTTCAGAGACTGGAGATGAAGAGAAAGTACCAGAAGCCAGAAGAAACAATGAGAAAGTCTCTGGAGAATCCAGTGAATTGAAGAAAATCACACAAAGAGAGAATTCAGACAAGGGAATTGTGATTCCCTCCCCACAACCACCAACCCAAGAATTCTTCCTAGACAGATTTGTTCCCTCCCATGAGAGCCCCACCTCAAGTTTCTCTTTCCAGCAGCTGAATTACAGCAGGCCTGATATTGGCCTCTCTGGAAATGGAAACACAAACCTCTTCGTTTCTGATTTCAGTTCCACCCTTTTCCCCCCCATTTCAACCACAATTCTCACCCCCTCGACGCGTATCAAACCCACCGTTAGCGTTCCGTCCAGCAATCCTTTCGATATGAACGGATTCCGATTCAGTAACAATGGCAGCAGCAGCAACGGAAGTAGCAGCAACAGCATGGATTTGCAGAGCAACAATTCCTTCTTCGACAACGGTTTTTCGTGGGGGCAGCCGGATTGTGTCAAGGCAGAGAAAGAAGCTGAGATTCAACAAATGGAAGGCGACCCAGATGAAATCAAGTGGTCTGAGTATCTTCAAGCACCATTTCTTGCCGCAATTCAGAACCAAGATATGTACAGTGAGACCAAACCAGAAGCCCAATTCACGAGTACTAATTGGAACCCGAGCCAGAACCAAACCGGGGATGTTTATACTCCTACTAAGCATTTCCAGAGACTGGCTGCTACCTATGGACAGTATTCTTAACTTCTGGTTTACATTTGGAAGCTCCATTTGAAGGTGAACTTTCTCGTTTTTATTTTGCTGTTTATTTTTTTTCTTTTTCTTTTTTTGTAAATAGGTCCTGATACGAAGTTCCTGGCCTTCTAATACCATCTATTTCGTGATTTGAAACAATGTTCTGCTCGTCCTTTTTTTTGTTTTGTTTTGTTTATGGAGTTACACAATAAAAGTCTTGTTTCTCTGTGTTTTCTCATCTTTTGTGCTTCGTAAATTTCATCGGTAAAGAT
>BPLS01000701.1:59354-95733 GCA_019656275.1 Rhododendron kiyosumense | reverse complement strand
TATATATATATATATATATAAAACGACTATGTATAACGTGGTTTACATCACCAATTTATTGTACCTCTCCGAAACTCAATCCCAATAATTTCGTCCTTCCTTTTGAAGCATCTTTCTCTCTGGTGATGAGAACCCCACAAATAGTCGAACTTTTTGTATTTGACATACTGTTTTGGATAGGCAAATTCTTTTTATAAATCTTTGAGGAAGATTACAAAGATTTAACGGATCATAGGCACACCGGCGAAAACACCACCCAATAGCCAAACTCCAAGGAAGGCAATGAACCAACCAAAAAACTAAAGCGAGAATCTCCTCAGGGTGTTTGGGGTGTTCAGTGGTTGTTTCGTTCTGGATTCTCGCTTTGAACGAAACAACCACTGAACACCTCAGACATCCTAAGGAGATTCTCGCTTTGATTTTTTGGGAGGACCGTACGAGATTCTCTGAGAACTAATCCCCAAAAAATATTGACCAGGTTCTCATCTTTTCTTTTCTTTTTGAACGGCAAACCAGGTTCTCATTCAGTTGCATATCTTCCAGTTTTGTCTAGTTTTAGGCTGTTACAGCCCACTCTGGTCCACTAAGATGATCAATAGTTCCACCATACGTCGGTAGTTGTATAACTTGTATCAACAATTTGCATGTGTAGAAGATACTAAAATATAACTGGACCAAGCTAGAGATCGAATAAACACGTTGTGCCAAGCCTTGCGTAGCCCAGTGACAAATGTGCCGTGTGTTGTCTAGCTAACCCTTTTACATGTACTTTTCGTGTCATGTCTTGTTTAGCCCGGTGACAAACACCTGTTGAGGGCCTGGTTCACCAAAATTGTACCAACATTTATGCATGTGGATATCCACAACCAGCCTTTTTGATGGGGTTGATTCACCTGGAATACCTGACACGATTTGTTTGGCATCAACCTTCCAAGGCCCCATGATTTGATAAGTCAGGAAGGATTTGCTAGCTGATAGAATACCGTATCTAAACAAAGAGAACACCAGTGTATACCTCAATCTGGTGCAGTACCCTCGGTTGAAACTATTTGGTTAAACGTACAGTCCAACGGCCTCCCGTTGTCGACGCACGCTTATGGATCCGATTGTATTTTTGGAACAGGCATCAAGGATTCAAGATCTAGTGTTAAATTCTGATTTAAGCCCATCTATAAGAGCGCCTACAAATCTCTGGTGTACTATGATCATTCTCCTCTCGTTGCTTCCTCTTGCTTTATTTAAAAGATTGAACAGAAAAACATCCCAATCGTGGAATTATTCATTCTTTGGTTGAGGATCTTCTGATTGCACATATATGTTTCTCAGGAAACCCCAAATCAATCAATCTTTTTATCATAATTTTGACCCTTAATTAGTTGAATTGCCTCCCCCCCGTTTCATTCCCCCTTCGCCCTCCTTGCCTCGTAGTCTCCCGCTATTTTGGCTTCCCGTGTTCCTAGTTTAGGTATGTTAGTTGTTTGGTCCGGCATGGTTCCCCCTTGCGGCGGCTTTTGTCCGGCGAGTGGTGGTGTCCCACAGTCCGATGTCCCGCACAGCAGTTCCAGGTTTGTTCTGCTCGGGGCCGACGACGTGATAATAAGATGTGCGGTGGGGATGGGTTTTTTTTTTCCTTCTCCTTTTGGTTTTCTAGTTTACCAGCTATCTCAATTCGAGTGTCTTCTGCCTATGCTGGTCTGGGTTTCCCCTAGGTCCGGTTGTGGGCGGAATAAGTTTGTTAGGGTTTCGGTGGGCGGTACGAATTGAGGGTTGCTATGGTCGGCAACTATACGGTGGTGTACGTTATGGGGGTTTTTCGGCGGCAACAGTAGGTGCCTGTGTTGGGGGACTTTAGTAGCAGCTCCGGTTTGGTTGTTCCGCCCGCGTTTCTCTTCATTCTGGGTCGTCAACGGCAGATCTGGTACGAGGAGGGTCCAGTCTTCGGCCACCATGGTCGCTTGTGCCTATCGGAGTGTTTTCTGGCGTTACCTTAGTCCTCGCACACAGAGTTTGCGTGACAGCGGAGGCTTGCCAGGGAGTCTCTTCGGAGTTTCTCCTTTGCCTGGAATGGGTCTCTGTTCCAGTCCGACCGGCGGCCGTTGTGATCTGTCCATGGGAGCATATTTCTTCCTTTACGCTTGTATTCTGTTTGTTGTTTCGATTACATTTGTACCTTATTGTGTAATATATAGTTTGTGCTGGGATTTCGTTTGAGATCTCTCTGCCTTGTCCTGGACGGGATTCTTATATTTGTACCTAGAGTTGATTTATTTTTGTAGGGTGTCCTAGGGTCCCGAATTAAACAATTTGGTGCACTCCTGAGTTTTGTGATATAATTTTCGCCTTTGGACTTAAATGAATTGACTAGTTTCAAAAAAAAAAGCTAAATTGCCCACGAGGACAAAATCCTTATTTTACCCTATACTTAATTTAATTACACACCAAGCTCCCTTAAGAGCAAAGCCATTACGCTCGACTCCTAAAAGATACTCTCTCCATCCCATTTTCATCGTCTATTATTTTGTTTGCCTCTTTTATCTTTTTAGCCTATATTTTTTAGTGTGAATTTTAAAAAATATGCAACATGGATCTTGTTTGATAAATCTCAATTAATTCTATAATACAAAGTCTTCAAAACTATGAAAAATATTATAGATCAAAAAATATAAGCAATTAAAAAATAACACGCAATTTAAAAATGGACAATAAAAATGAAACGAATGAGTACTAGAAATTACCCTCATCTCCATTAGCTTTAGGGAGCTACATTACAAATTACCCCTCCCTTAGTCAACTTTAGCTGTTAGGTGCCGTTCCGTTTTCTTTTTAAACCTTCTTTTTCCAAAAAGAAGTAATTTCAAGTTTAAACATAATGAAAATGAAAAATAATTTTTTAATTTGTTTTGTACCGTTTAAAGATCTTAATGAGATCTATCAAACAAGATTTATATTGATAAAAAAATTATTTACATAAATACATAATTTTTAAGTTTGAAATTATCTTTTTTTTTTAAAGTTTATTTTTAAAGAAACTGGAACGTAGCCTTAGTCAACTTTTAGTTGATCCAAGGGATGTCGCTTACATCAATGATTAGTTATTTTCGACTGCCGATTTCAACCCCAGATCTAAAGATTTGAACCACTCATTCTCCAACCCAATTTCTACTCGCCACTCTCTAGTCTCTTCCTACAAGCACAAGGAAATCGATAACAGTTCAATTTCAGCATTTTGGGCCTTATCTTGAATTCACTTTGATGATTGGATCTGTTCATTTTTTTTATAACTCGTAAAAAACTTTAAACTTGTAAATAAACAAGTCTTCCACATCCAATCGAAATATTTGTGGAACACATTTATCTTGAAATAAACATACAAACACACTGAATCGGACACATTTGTTTAAGATAATAATTAAGTACCTATTGATCATTAGTTTTTTTTTTTGCTTTTATTCCCGGTCAACATTATTTTTCACAGAATTGAAGTGCTCAACCAATTCGATAAAATGAACGATTCTGATAATCACAATAAACCCGGGATGAGGTCCAAAAAATGCAAAAACTGGACCGGTCAAATTTTCTCCAATACTGGAGAGGGGGTGGTCCCCCATCACATAATTGAAGTCATATTTACCTCATTTTATGATTACACACAGTCACTCTACCCCGCACGTGTGCACACTTGTGCTCATAGACAGAGCTAATCCTGAGCTAAAATTCGAGGTGCGGCTGTCAAAGATTTACAATGTTAGGGGTCCCTCGTACTTTGGTACTCCTTATAATAGTTCAATAAAAAAAGATCTCATCTATAATCTTCGCTTTGGGCCCCAAAAAGTTGCTTACGCATATGGAGAGATATATTAGGACTTAGGAGAGAGGCAAGGGAGGTGTGGAAGAGATGGCAATTGCCGGAGCTCACCCAGCAGAGGACAATTACCAAGATGCACTGCCTTCCTTTTTTGTGTGTTTGGAGAGAAAGACAAGAAATTTATTAGAATAAAAAAAATTATAATAAATAAAACATACTCAACGTGTGAAGTCAATAATAAAACTATTGCATACAAAATAAAAATTGGAAATTTTTATACCAAATCCAAATTGGAAATTTCTGAAGGGCATAGGCCAACTAAGATCTCGCTCGATATAATTGGTTTGAATGATTCAAATGTCAAATACGCAAAAAGCTACAATTAATCTAATCGAGTTCAAGATCACGCTTAATAAAAAATTAGGACAAAAACATAAAAAAAATTCAAGCTTGCATTAGGCAAGTACTATTATTTTGGATATACATGCATCTCCCACCATTATCTCCATTTATCCAGTTTTGCTCAACCCTCAATTATGCAAAATATTGATGACAAAACCAAATAAACAAAAGAATAAAAGATCCCATAATCCTGCCCATTATCACAGTGTTATCCACCAAATCTTGCCTGGATATATTTCTTTCATTTCTTTTTCTCTTTGCAAAAGGGTTGACTGGAGACATCACAATCCCTTCTCAGCCAGACCAATATATCTTTGACAACTGGCATATAAAGGACATGAAAACCAAATATCCAACTCATAAATATATTTTTTTCAATATTAATTGCATATATATCAGCAGGGAGTTAGAGAAAAATTAGTGGGTTAACAATCAAAGGAGATTTGACGTCTCTTGTAGACTCGAACCCTGAACTTCCCATTAGAAAGTCGAGAAATAATTTATCAAGTCGATTGGTACGAAAATAATCAGTTTGTTGTCCAGAATATGCCAAATCAGAGTTAAGAATCAGCTGGACATAAAAGATATTATTATTAGAATTGAAAAATTGTGTGGTTTTCAGAACCTTTGGGGCTCCATCTACAATTATTTTCTGTCTAGTTATGTCGGTGGCCATGAATTTCATGTCAGTAGAAAACCTATGGTACAGTGCACCCGCGTTGATTAGTATTCGGCTCCTCTCCTTACCTTAGCAATAAAATCTAGGACTCACCTGTGCACGTTCTCAATTCTCGCTCTTTTGAATTGTAGTGTACTCCGGGATGTTTAATTTTAAGACACGCTTTAACGCTTGCGTTAGCACTCCCGCAGGCACATTATTGACTATAGCCCACAACTATGTTTGAAACCGTCATCTTGTAGAATCCGGAAAGAAGAAAACTTAAGCAAAAAATTCAATTAGATCGAAGACCGATAAGTACATAAACGAGATGTACTTTATTTTGTTAGTTTTTAAGTTTAAGATATTATTAATTACGGTCTATTTTATGAGAGCAAAATATACTTCGTCAAGTGCCTAGCGATTCTCAATCAAACTGGTTATTTCTAGACATGTTCTTCTTTGCCGAATTTACGAGATAAATGGAACAGGTCATGGCTATGAGCGTGTGAATCAGAATGGGCCCAAAAAATAGGAGTTTGGGTAAACCGGGTCCTGTAGTACTGACCTTGTGGTGAGGCATCCGATTGTCCGTTTCTGTAATTGATCGTTCAGATATGTTTATTAACTCATATCGGTAAGAGTTAATTTTGACCGATAAAAGTGCTTCAACGAATCTAAACCATCGATTGTGAAAACAGACAATCAGAGGCCTCACTATATGGGACCTCACTACAGGACCCCTGGTTCCAAGCTAGTTTGAGGGGTATATGAGGAGACTGGGGGCGGAGAAGAGCTTATCTCCATTGACTTTTGACAGCATTACACCAATCTCTTTTATCTAATTGCAACTTAGTAAAATCTGGAGACGAAGAACAACCGTCATATATATGATCCTGTTTGATATATCATCTAATCTGCAATTCATATCAGCATAAGATTTGATGCGGGTTCGAGTGAGATCAGGTCGATAAAATAATTTTTTTTGCTTTCACCATCGACGCAACAAAAGATCTCAAGGGACTAGCCCTTTGTACAAACCTACACAACAAACTTCAAATAGAAGAAAGAACAATCGCCAAAACAATCAGGGGTCAAAAATCCTCTTGTGAATTCTCCAAGAGGAAGCAATGCCTAAATTCTGACTGGAAAGTTTAACCCTTTTTCCAGGAGCTAATACATCCACGAATGTCATCGATAATAAGCCTTTGTGAAGAAGAAAAATCTCTGCACTGACATAGAAAAATTCTACCGTTCCTCTCCCTCCACAACCAGTAGATGGTAGCTGCCGAAGACAGCTTGAAAACAGAATCTATCATAGAGCTACTATACCAACCCAGAATTGTTTAGTCCAAGCCATTACCCTTGCAAGATCAGCTGGACCATTACGAACCCCATTACATAATAGAACTGAGTTCCAAACTTTGTGTGGAAAAGCACATGTAAATTAAGAAGAGATGGGAATGGAATTCATCTTCTCTAGAAGAGGAGAAATTTTTCTCTGCCAAACTGCCGGATGAGTATCCACCTGCATCCCCCATGAAGCAAATCTGTCTTTAGTAGAGAGCCTCTCCAATACAGCTAATAACCATTGAATAAATGTCCACTGTGGTGTGTGGCGTTTAAACCACATAACTTTGTACCAAGGAAAAGAAGGTTTTGGGTCCCCAATAGCTTGCCAAGCAGACCTTACAAAGTATGCTTTTGTGGCTGTGAGGCTCCAATGCACTTGATCTGGGACATTAGGATCAGTAAAGAAACAGAGACTTGCCCAAACCATGTACCACCTGCTTCCCATACTTGTGGTAGAGAGGCCTAGAAGGGTGCCGATTATCGAGCCATAAAAAAGTATCATGGCGTGAAATAGATGTTTTTCTTTCGGTAGTTAGATTTCTATTCGTAAACAACACCACAACGGTGAGAAATAGATGTCAATCTTGGCCCTGCTAGGATTGACTGCTTTGTTTGGCAAGCCTTACAAGAAATAATTGCAACCAAATCTATCCTACTTAGACGCAACATTATCCCTCCAAGTCAGGACTTGTGTCCTTTCTACTCCTTAGCTATAGAAACTCCGACTCATCTCCTTTTGCATTGCTCTTTTGGTATTCGATTTTTCATTGGGGGCATTTGGATTGCGTATACCCTCCCTCCCTCATTGGTTTGATGCAACTCTCGCTCTTAAACACATATTCTAATTGAGAAAAGATTTGCTGGGAAACTAGTCAAACCACCATCTATGCAATTTTGTGGTCTTTGTGGAAGTGTTTGTACCATATTTCACCGCCTGTCGATCGACCGAAATGTGGCGTGTATGGTAATGCTTTTTATTTTATTATTTCGTATTAATAATATAACTAGTTTTTATTTCTTTTATTTGTTTGTATTTTAATAATATGCAGGACACTTGGCATGCTCCTACATATTTGGAAGTTAAACGGACACTTGTCATCGTCTTACACACTTTGAAGTTAAAGAGAAGTTATTTTGACACTCTACACAATTGTTTTTTTTTTTTTTTTTGAACAGGCAATCAATTCATTTCACAACCTGAAGGTAAAAGCCCGAAGGCTACAACGATTTCATCAAAAAATACAGGAATGGACCAAAACTACTAAAACCTAGACCGGAACACATCCACTAGGAGGCTCCAAAGCACAAACTGCAAAAGCAGACCATACATAAATGCAGGGTATATGGCCCGTCTCCGATTTTAGTAGTAGAGCTCAAAGAGACACCCAGTTCAAACCCTAGCCATAAACACAGATGAAATCAACGCCAAACCAAAACATAAAACAACCTAACCAAACTGAAAACTTATTTGTCCACCTACCACACCCACCGGATCTAGAAAAACTAGACTGGTACAGTGACCGAACTGGGGAGACCAGCCAGGAAAAAACCGAGCCAAAGACAGCCGGTTCAGGAAACTCCAGCCAAGGATCAATCGCTAGCGAAACGCCACCCAGGAAGCTGGCGACTTATTGCCAGAGGGAGCCGATCTACCCTACTTCAACTCTCCGTCAGAGTTATCCTGAGCACCGGACCGGAGGGAGGCAGCAGAGGAGGAGGTGGAGGTAGGTGGTGAGGAGAAGGCGGAGGCGGCGCGGTGGCAGAAAGGAGGTGGTGGCGGTGGAGAGAGGGCGGAGAGGAGCTGGCAATGGAGGAGGCAGCGGTAGAGAATGAGATGGTAGAGGCGAGAAGAGGATTTGGTTAGGGAAAGGACAAGACGGGCGATGAGATGAGGGGGGGTGGCCAGCAAAGGAGGAGGGGAGGAGGTAGAGCAAGGGGCGGCAGCCCCACTCTCCCTAGAGAAACCCTAACAGATGAAGTAGAGAGAGAAAGGGAAGAGAGCTCCTAGAGAGAGAAAGGAGAGAATCCTTTTCCTACACATTTGTTGTTTCCTATACATAGCCTCTTTTGGCTTCATTGTAAACTCTTTCAACAAATCAAAGTCTTAACTTTGTTCTTAGTTTTTGTCTTCCTAGGAGTAGGATTAACTTAATTTTCTTACTTTCAATGAGGACCCGTCCTTTTTTATTGTAATTCTACATTGGAAAAATAACAAAGTCCATTTGTTATTTTTTTTCCGCTCCACCCCACCTCACTAAACCATCAATCCACTCCGCCCAATCGATGGGTTGATTCCGTTCTTGAAGATTGGCGGGCGACGATCTTCTTTTACGAGTCAATTCATCACCACAAAAAAAATAGCATTTGATTCATTCACCATTTTTCTTCCAGTGAAGTCTTGAAATACGGCTAGAAACCTCAAATCCGTTTGTGGAGACAAGTCGCATTCGCCCTTATTTTTGTTGTTGGCATTGTTTCCCGAAATTTCTGTCGATTTCAATTGGAGGGAAAAATTGGTAAACAATTTTGGCCCTAGAAGGAGGGCATTATTACTAAATCGGAAGTAATAGTGAAGATCGATGTGAAAATGAAAGCCTTGCATGTAAGGCTTGAACAATTTGCGTAAATGGAATAACAGCCATTTATTGGCAACTCTTGGATCATTCTTAAAAAGAGAAGAAGAATTTGACGGGAAAAAAAAATTCAGCCTTACATGAAAGGCTTGAACAAATTGGATTAGGTCATTTGTAAAAATACAACTTTAATGGCCAGGAAGTGATCATACGTGAACCAAACTATTTTTGAAAAAACACGGCCATTGTTCAAGGCTGTTTAAAATTCAACACATTTGAAGACTAACGAAAAGTTTTCAAACCCAGAAGGGTTTGTTTCGACATGTGTGTCGATTTGTTGGGTCATTCTCCATCTACATAGTTGAAGGAAAGCCAACATTTGTCGATGTGTACCGCTACACAGACAAAGTGATAGGCTGGCCCTGGTCGATTCTGGGGTTGAAAAACAGAGATCCAATGTGAATTGATTGAATTTTAAGCCTTGCATGGAGGTTTAAATTATTCATCAAAAGTAGGCCATTTGTAATTTGTGGATCTATACACGAAAAGTTTTCATCTAGATTTTATTAAGGATGAAAAGTAAATTATTGGCCAATTATGAATAAGAAATAGCCCTCTTATGATTTCAAGTTTGCATGGGGGCAAACTCATCTTTACAAGAGCCGATATGTGGTTCGAAAGTTTAAAACTCAAAGCGAGTTGAATCATGAAAATAATTTGATAGAAAAGTGAGGCCACTACCATCGATTGTAATTAGGGCCTGTCAACTGTAATCAAGGCCTGTCGGTACCATCTTTGGCCTTCTATTAAGGTTGTGGCCGAAGTATGAAACGATAAATAGCTCTTTTTTGATATCAAATTTGCATGGGGGGCAAATTCATCTTTAGAAAGCCAAATTATGCAAAGAAAGTAACTTTGGCATTGAAAACTCGAATGGAATTGAATCGTGAAATTGATTCGACTAGAGTTTTTATGTTAGACCATGGATGGTCGAAGTGAAAATGATCCTTACACTCATCCATAGTGGTTAAGAAGAATAATGGTGAGAACTTAACCATAGGGTATGTTTTCAGCGAAACATGACTATAAATACTTTGCGTATTGATTTCTGTCGATCAATATACATTTTAGAGGACACGGAAAATTAGTTTTGATGGAGTGGCTAATAAATGTCATGGAGTGGCTAATAAATGTCGGTATTTGGTATTAATGCATATATGTAGTAGCCAACGTGTTAAGCCATGCCTATTAATTGGTTGTTGTTTGTGACTTTGAAGTCCATTATTGCGGGGATTAGACAAGGCTCGAGGCAGCATATGTGTAGTGCTCAGAGCTCTGATCGACAGACCATGTTTTGATGTTTCCGGTTTCCTTTCAATAGGAATCAAGGCTTAAGGGAAACTAATGGACAGAGGCATGCCACCATTCGACGGTTATTTTTTAAGCCTTGAAATCCCATCATGTTATTCTCGACAATGGTTTTTAAGCCTTCGAGGCTTTGTTACATCGGTCGAAAAGTGAAAGGGTTGGTGTAAAATTTATCTAAAACACTTTTAGAGTTGGGGGCATAAATGTTTACACCATAAAAGGTTATCACCCATCGATATCGATAGATGGATGATTTAAAACTAGTTATATTATTCACTTGGATTACGTTAGCACTTCATCCAAATGAATAGGGGGCATTGTTTGTACCATATTTCACCGCCTGTCGTTCGACCGAAAGGTGGTGTTTATGGTAATGTTTCCTATTTTATTATTTCGTATTAATAATATAATTAGTTTTTATTTCTTTTATTTGTTTGTATTTTAATAATATGTAGGACACTTGGCATGCTTCTACATATTTGGAAGTTAAAAGGACACTTGTCATCGTCCTACACACTATGAAGTTAAAGAGAAGTTATTTGGACACTTGGAAGCAAATTAGAATAAAGAAGAGTAGTGAAAAGTTAGGAAGTTATTTCCTACACATTTGTTATTTCCTATAAAGGTAAGGAATGCTATCATTTTCAGGAATTCTACGCCAGATTTGGATGATGTGGTGGATATTATCAAGTTTCATGTGGCTATTTGGTTGAAAGGAGCACGCAACTTACCTATCTACTCTATTAAAGATTTCAAAAGCCACCTCAATTAGATTAGGAAACTTTTTGTGTGTTGTCTTGAGATGTTACGGTTTTAGCTGTTGTTTTTCTTTTTTCTTATAACTTTTGTTTTCGTGTCATTCAACTCTTTGTTGGATGACTTCTTTTGAGAAGTTCTCCCAGCACAGGATTAAATTGGGTTCTCCCTCTCATTGGTGTGCTTGTTCTCTCCTTCACGATGCACGCTATCGAATTTTTCTTAAGTTTTTTCAATCCTTTGTGGGGTGGGGGCTTATGGCCGGGGCCCCTCTCTCTAACTAGAAGACTTTCTTATTCTACGGACCTCTGCCTATAAGTAAGGCACCACCTTTCTTGTAACTAGTATCCAAATCCCAACTTTTCTCTCTTGTTATTGGCTTGTTGCTCCTCTTTTTCCAAGCTCTGATTTGCTTCACCTTTTAGAAACACAACACATTTCTCATACAACTTCCAGCCATGGTTGCTGCTGCTGGAAAACTCTCAGTGGTGATCGTTATGGTGCTAGTAATAGCCACCATTTCCAACTCTGTTTCTGCAGATCCGGATATGCTCCAAGACGTTTGTGTTGCTGATCTCAATAATGGTATTTATTTTGTACAAACACACCTTAATTTAAAACACAACTCCGGACATGACAATGTCCGAAAACGTTAGATGCACATGATTTTAAACATATCAAATAGTTTCGGGCACAATTGTATCCAAAATTATGTTCTAAATGTATATTCCTAGACTTTTTGTTATCAAAAACCCGTTTCCATTTTTTGCTCGTACTAATGGTTCAATAGCATTATTGAATTTGTGTTTGTTTGTGAATTGGGTTTCAAATTTGACCCAAATTTTTGAAATACTGTGCATCCATAATTTTCTTCCCTTAAACTACCCATAATCCAATGTGGCACAAGGCAATAAACTTTGGTTGGAGAGTGTGGGACCCACAATTGATTTGAATATCCACGTAAATCATATTTATGGCACGTTTATGGGTTCCAAATTATGGGATCATAACATTTCTCTTCAGGAAAAAGTACTTATTGTAGTATATGTTTTTGATCTGTAGCATAATACACTTTATGTTGGGATGCTTTTGGTCAAATGGAACAATAAGTTTGATGTTATTTCGTTCTTTCTATGAGTAAAAAATGCTGGTGTACTTATTTCCTATCTATTAAATTGAAAAACATTGGCAATTTAAAATCAGTTGGATTTTGTGTAAATCACACAATGATATTTAAAATTATAACAGACTAACATTCTAATATTTAAAATTACAAGAGACTAACGTACTAATTATATTGAAAATAGTTAAAATTATAACTACGTACTAGTATCGAATAAGTATAAATTATGTGTGTGCTCAAAACCTCTGTTAGCTCCACTATAGTTCCATCAGTTTCCATTAATATTATTGGTTTACGGTGTTCTCTTTGCTCACAAATGTAGGCCTGAGTTGTCCAAACCTCGCAAATATGCTTCATTTTGGTGTAATTATTGTGCTCTCATTTTGACATAACAACAGTACCTAATACTAAACCTTATTGCTGATTCACAGCTGTGAAGATGAATGGTTTTGCATGCAAGCCAAACTTCAGCGCATCAGATTTCTTCTTTGCCGGTCTAGCAAAGCCACAGCCCGCCAACAATACGATGGGTTCACACGTGACTCTAGCCGATGTGATGCTAATTCCTGGGCTCAATACCCTAGGTCTCTCCATAGCCCGCATCGACTATGCCCCCGGTGGCATTAGGACGCCTCATACCCACCCACGCGCCACCGAGATATTTTTTGTTCTCCACGGAAAATTGGATGTGGGGTTCATTACCACAGCTGAAGTGCTTGTTCCCATGACCCTCAAACAGGGTGACGTATTTATTTTCCCTAAGGGTTTGGTTCACTTCCAAATTAATAATGGAAAAGGACCGGCCGCCGCTATTGCTGTGTTCGATAGCCAGAATCCTGGTGTCCAGGACATTCCCCCCACATTGTTTACCGCCATGCCCCCGGTGCCGAATAGTGTGTTGAGTAAGGCTTTCCAAATATCATATCAAGAGGTTGATGCAATCAGGTCAAAGCTTGCTTGAAACCCCTAGAGGGTGCTTTGTGATCTGGGGTGGGTATGTTGTTGGTTTTCTTGTTGTTTGTTGTTATTGTTGTTGTTGTTGTTGATTGAGATAAGAATTCATGATTTCACGAAAATAAATAGTGGGTCGGAAAGTGAATCGATGTTGTATTTTAGTCCATTTACGTATGTATTCAGTTTCATTTCTTTTGTTTACCAATAAATAAGATGAGTGTTTTAAATAACAATAGTATCTAAACACATCAGTGACAGTGGTGTATCACCCAACTTCGGATTATAATGCCTATAATATCGGCACAATACGGCACTTGAATTTTGGCATTAGAATTATCTGTGGATCATTTTTAGTATATTCAATCAGACGCATTAGTAGCCATCTGCATGAACCACGTTTGCAGATAAAAAATATGACCCACGTTCCGATCCGTTCATTTTTTTAATATGAATGTGATCCGATATATAATACTTAATGACATCCACTACAACACGAAGCGTTATAGCGAGGATTTGGTTCCCTTGCCAAAGCATCTGATTTCCTTGCAAACTCGTCAGTTTTTCTCGTCTAAATATTGTCGCAAAAGGTATTATATTTCCTCGTCTATTCTGACCCAATTGCGAGGAATTTTTCCCTCGCTAAATTTTTTCCTCGCAAATACCATTCGTTGTTAATTTTGCCATTTTGTCTCAAAAGGCTACAAATTCACTTTTACCAACAATAATAGGCAAGGAAATTTTTTCCTCACTAAACAAATTGAAATCCAAAAAGAACTTTTCTACTTTTTCTGGTGCTATATGCGTAATTACAGGCTCTCTTTATGCCAATGAATGCAGCCGCAAAGATGAACAAAAAGTTGGAACATTTCCAAAATATTTAATGGATATTAAATGTAAATATTGGCGAACGGTTTTAATCTAAGAGACATAACTATTCAGGTTAAATGAATAGATGTGAACATTGAATTTAAGCACAAAAAGTGCCTATTCAGGTTAAATGAATTTCCAAAATATTTAATGGATATTAAATGTAAATATTGGTGAACGGTTTTAATCTAAGAGACGTGATTATTCAGATTAAATGAATAGACGTGAACATTGAATTTAAGCACAAAAAGTGTCTATTCAGGTTAAATGAATAGACATTACCAGACCAAAAGGTATGACTATTACATTTAATTAAAGAAGCTTATTGGCATTTTTGGTCCCTAAAGTATTCAATCTGTTCCGCTTTGGTCCCCAACGTATCAATTACACAGATTTAGTCCCCAATATTTTCAATTTGACTTTAAAGGGTCCCTAAGGCAAACACCGTTTCAATTTCCCGTCAAACTGAGGGGAAAGATTTAAAAAAAAAAATTAAGTGTTCCAAATTTTAATTCGTTTGAACCGATGGAAAGATTTTAGTTTTCTGATCATTTTATTCTAAATGGTCATAATTAAATTTTGATTCTAGGGCTCTCGTTGATTAGTTCTAAGGAAGTCGTAGAATCAAATATCTCTTAGGGCTAATCAACGAGAACCATAAAGTCAAAATTTAATTATAACCATTTTAGATAAAATGATCAGAAAACTAAAATATTTCCACCCGTTCAAACGGATTGAAATTTGGAATACTTAATTTTTTTTTTAAATATTTCCCCCCAATTTGTTTGACGGGTAAGTGAAACGGCATTAGCCTCAGGGACCATTTAAAGTCAAATTGAAAACGTTGGAGACTAAATATGTGCAATTGATACATTAGGGACCAAAACGGAACAGATTGAATACTTTGGGGACCAAAAATGTCATTAAGCCTAATCATAGAGGTGTAATCTTTGACCAATAGTCACGATCTATGCCTATAAATACGCAAAGGGTTTTACCAATTCTAGGATGAAGAAAATCAGAATTATTCTGATTGTTATTTCTCTCTAGAATTATCTCCTACGATTATACTTAAGGGGCTCGTAAAATCCAAAGGTATTAGGGTCTCTCTTCGTTTGTGCATAACGCAGTAAGATAACAATTGAAGACTGGGTTTCAATTTATCTTGGAGGCGGCCTGTAACCCGGTGCACACCGAATTCTCTTGAATTGGTGGGGGCGAATATCGTCTTAAGGACAGCAACATAGTAACGTGACTTTAAACATCTCTGTTTGTCCACTTTCATCGGCTACGACGACTTTTGCATCAACAATCTTAAGACGATATTTTCCGGAAGATGAAAGTAGATTGATTACATTAGGATCCTTAAGACGAAGATAGATGTGAAGTTGTCTCTCATAATACTATTTATTGTCAAGGAGTAAGGTACGCCATAAACTCATTTATGTCGATACTATTTATTGTCAAGGAGTAAGGTACGCCATAAACTCATTTATGTCTTGGCTACAGAATGTTAGAGATTTTCAAAATAAAGGAGTCGTTTTGGTTTTGTAAAATTTCCTTATTTCCTTAGAATGCTTGTTTTTCCTCTTTGTGAGTTTTGTCCCACATTGGATGGTTGAGAGAAATTGGATTGGTATATATTAGGAAACTATTCTAATATGAATAAATAATGATCTAGTGTGGTGCAGCCCTATGGTGTTTCACATCATACCGGTAGAGCCGGTACACACGCACGCGCACGTGGCGTGGGCTGTGGCGCTTTAGCGGCGCACTTTGCACTAAGTGCTGACGATTGGATGGGGTGCGTACCCATTCTCAATGGGTGCGCAGTAGCCTATAAATAAACCACTACTTGTCAGAATCCAGACACACAAATAATCCGATTTGCTATAACCCGCTGTAAGCGTATTACAGGTGTTAACAGTACAGATTGCAGCGGCCAATTTTTCCAACACATAATATAGTTTTTACATGCAAACTTAAATGCACACCATGTGGGCATGCATGTTGTTATCTTAGTATATGTTTGATTTGCATGCATGTTTGGGAGAATTGTCAAAGAAGATAATGTGGACATTGAGATTCTGGTTCATCTGTAATAATAAGGAGACTTGGCAGTGACGTGACACTGATATGGAAGTCACAGGGCGTACACGTGACGGAGAAGTCACGTAGGCTCTTTTAGATACTCACAATTTTGGTGGGCCTGTTAGGATGATCCAATTGTTGTCGTCAATCATGATCGGACAACCCACGATATTGGTGATGGTCTATGTATCCATTCGGGTGAAATGAATGGGTGTGGACGGTTACGGCGCTGGATTGAATCTGTTGAATGAAATATGCAAATTTATTTGCTTTGTTAATAACAAATTTGGTTTTGTGTTCCGGAAATGGTTTTTAAATCATTTAGAAGCTAGCCTATGGGGTAGTATAGAACATGTTCTCTATTGATTACACCCAGAAATTTTTTTTTTTAAAGTTTGGTTGGTTGCATGTGCACATGGATGGATTAATGTGATATCTAGTTCGATTTAATCTGTTATATTCACTGGTCCACATGTGCACAAAGTGTGTTTCTGTGGCTTTTACATGTTTCTTTGTAGTGCTTAAATCAGTACATGATCAACTGGTTCATGTGAAACGGTGGCTTCGATTCATTTTTCAACTAATTTTTAAATTGTTGCACAGTTTGAGTGGTTTCGGTTTTGGACAATTGCGAAAGAGCTAACTGCCATACATGCATGGTGTCCGTGCATACGCAGCGGTAACATTTATAAAATGTTTTGTTTATATGCATGGGGATAAGGTTTTATTCATGGATAGTTTTGGATAGGTTTTTTATGGCCAAGGTTTTTGTGGCTTGCTAAATCAGAATCATTCTGATTATTGTTTCTCTCTTAAAGGGCTCGCAAAATTCAAAGGTATTCGGGTCTCTCTTCGTTTGTGCATAACGCAGTTAGACAACAGTTGAAAACTGGGTTTCAATTTATCTTGGAAGCGGTTTTGCTGTAACCCAGTGCACACCGGCGAATATCGTCTTACAAAGGACAGCGACATAGTAACGTGACTTGAAGCATCTCTATTTATCTACTTTCATCGGCTACGACGACATTTCAACCAACACAAAACTACCACCAAAAGCAACATCGAACTGACATTCTCTGCACTGAGTTCTCTCAGGTTCCAACTCTTGCTTTACCGCAAGGCATCGAGCTTTTATGGATGGAGTGAACCTCCACAACCCACCTTTCTTGTAACCAGTATCCAAATCCTAACTTTTCTCTCTTGTTATTGCTCCTCTAGCTTTTTCCAAGCTCTGATTTGCTTCACCTTTTAGAAACACAACACATTTCTCATACACCTTCCAGCCATGGTTCATGGTTGCTGCTGCTGGAAAACTCTCCGTGGTGGTCGTCACGTTGCTTATAGTCACCATTTCGAAATCTGTTTTTAAGTTAGTGGGTCGGGAAGCGACTCGATCGATGTTGTATTTGAGTCCATTTAATTATGTATTCAGTTTCGTTTCTTTTGTTTACCGATGAAAAAGATGAGTGTAGTTTTAAGTAACATTAATTATTAGTATCTAAACACGTATCAATGACAGTGGTGTATCACCCAACTTTGGATTATAATTAATGCCTATATTATCGGGCACAATAAGCCACTTGAATTTTGACAGTAGAAGGTTTTTCTTTTGTCCCACTTGTAAATAAATTTGTTTGTTCATAGTTGCATAGCAGTAGTAATAAATTAGGAAGCAAGCGACGGGTTTAATCCCATCAGTGGATCATTTTTAAACACTATAGTAGCTATCTGCATGAACCACGTTTCAATCCGTTCAATTTTCTTTTACAATGAATGTGATCCGATATAGAATGGAGACAATTTTTTAATAAGAATTAGGAGGTTGGTCTGTCGCTTTCATACCAAAAATAAATTTATACAATAGGAAATTAACTAATATTATGAAGGGTCAAAGTACGAGATATTCCACAGGGAGTAAAAAGCTAAGTTACGATTGGACTTCTTTCAAGCCAGCTCTGTTTTGTCACTACTTACCTATCCAAGCTCACCCATGTTAAACCCTGCCCACATAAGCCCATTTTAGAAGTACCAAAGATGCCCCATCTTTAATACATGCCAGAATCTTTCGTTTTTTTCCCTCTCTCCTCTCCACCTCCGAATTGGCCATGGGCATACCGTCCAGAAGATTGACAATGAAACCTCCTCCTCCTCGTCTCTACATGAGCCCCATTTTCATCTCGAAATTTGTCTCACATTTCCATATATAAAAAAAGACCGAGAAGGGATTGATATGAGCAGTTTTTAGTTTAGATTTGATGAACGGTTCAATTAAAAACTGCTCAAAACAAGCACTTCCCAGTCATATTTTTGTTAATTTCTCGCGGACACCTTTAAAATCACATTCTGCACGCATTGAACGGTTCGGATCATAAAATTTGATCGAAAACTATGAGATCGAGATTTGGGGTGTTTTTTTAGGTCTTTAATTAGTTGTCCGCGGAACCGCCCTATATATACACACACACACATAAAATTTTAAGTAAGGGCACCCTTATCGTATTAAGTTAAGGACGTCCCTTTTCCGACCAATTTGCGATGATCCGAGCCGCTCTATGTTCAGAACGTGATTTTAAAGATATCCAAGAGAAGCCGAAGAAAAGAGTAAAGAAGCAACCTGAATATCTAACTTGGTCAGAACTAGCAAGACCCCCTCCTCACCCGGAACAAAAGCATAGTTGCCAGACACTTCAGTTGTTCGCCCTGCGGTCAGAGTAGCGAAGCCAATAGCCAATAGGTATTCCCTACCCACACTAGGTCTCGAGGTCGGCCCACAGGAAAGGGTCCCCGTGGCCCCATGACCAAGAGCATCAGATACTCGGCAAGAAGACATGGTGCTCGGCTGATACACTTCGTTCGTTCCGTTTGGGCATTACCAAAGTTGAGATCTGGATGATTATCGTTCGGCTACAGCAATAATCAACCTCACCTATACTCAGTCATATCAGAAGTTGAGAGACTATTGTAGTGAGCTGAATATGACGATTTGGTCACAGTCACCACGGTTGGCAGAAGGTCGGGTTGAGCCCCTCGATTCTGTATGATCCGATCAAAGCATTGACCAGGCTGCTAGGCTTGATCCAGATCCGTACGGCATCTTGATTCTCAACAACAGGGGGCTCAATCGGCTCACACTCGAACGAATCGTATGACTGGGCAACACCAAGGATTGGAGCTTCATGGATCTTGGCTCGAGGCTTCGGTGTTCTCACTTGGGCACGACCATTGATATTCAGCCAAACTCATGATCAACATCTCATGTATCTTATTAATGTACCAGAAGAAGTTGAGAGGCTGTTGTACCAAAATAAGTTGAAGAAGCATATACCACACTTCCAAATTTATTAGTTGAGTAGATGGCTAAAATGATGAATTTTCAGAAAAAAAATATCACTGCTAGATACTAACTAATGCATTTAACACTTGAAAATCCAATCACAAGAGAATGGCACTTGTGAAAATACACCAAATCAAATATGTAGCCGTGATCGCAAAATAACTTCATTAATAATACAACAAAGCTGAATTATCATGTAGCTCTAAACAAAAAGAAAGAGATAATATGGAGTAGCAGAAATTACAACAAGAGGTTGCATAAATAAGCAAACAACACCGATGGGCAAGAAGGCTGATTGCCAGAATTAACACTTCTCTAGCCCAAAAAGGTGTGACAAAGAAAATAATGAGAAATGGGTATACATGTACCATTTACACTTGCTCATCAAATCGCTATTTGATTTTCTTATTGGTGATTTTAAATTATGAGGATTCTATAGATGGGAAACGGAGATTACTCATTAAAAGGACAGCATGAATGAGTGAATCGGGGAATGAGATGAAAAAGGCCGGTTTACTTGAAAACCAGATTGTGGCAAGTTTTGTCACAGGGGTACGGGCAGTCGATGGCTTTAATTCCGGCTCGATTGAAGTACCAATCTCCAACAGCTAATGCAATCCCCTGCCATTGTGAAAAAATGTCATCTTAGTTCGCAAATCTTTTGCTAATGGTAAATGGGTATGTAAAAAGGAAGTTTATTAGCATATTAATGGCAAGTTTTTTATATCTAAGTAGCCAGGAGTACTGCATTTCAGTTTGGTTCATCATATCAGCACATTTATACAACTGTTTCACATCTATTAGCATATTAATGACTTCAACATATTGCCAAATACTTCATGTCATGCATGCTTCTGAGATACATACAAGTGGGCAATGGTACCTTCCGGGCCATAAGCTTAATTTCATATTTTGTTTTCTAGAGCTGTCATTGGATGACTACTCAGTCAACTGAGGTATGAGACTTGAGGTTAAAACTTTAAATCTTTTGAAGCTAAACCAAAGGGACATAAACGTCAAACACATATCGCATGGAGAGATTTGACAATGTGTACAGAAAATTCGAAATAAGTGAAAGTCCGTTGAATATGTATTGAAGTTTCTACCTTAGTTGTCAGGAGTCTCGTCAGGATAAAAGACATTAGGCAAATCTAGCATGGTCGACATTTGGAAGCGTCACTACAAGTTTCCATCAAGCTTGGGTGTCTTGGCAAAATGCCGTCAGATCCAGTCAGCAAAACATCTTGAGGTCATATGTATTCTGTGATGTTCATGCAACTTCTACAGATATTGACCTGAATGGTCCCATAGGCTTAGTTGGGGCACGATGTGGGAGTACAAGATTTTTTATATTTTGGAGACCTATGCGTATCTGTGTGTACAAGGAAATACATTTTAAGTTCCCTTTGTTCCATAAGGTGTATACGTTTCAATTGAGAAAACTTGGTTACGGGAAATATGCTAGCAAACATTTAGGACAGGATCGGAAGACAATTGGCCGGGCAAGTAAGATGACTGGTAGTTGACTTGAAATGAAAACTCAACAGCAATCAACACACAAACAAATTTGAGAAAGAAGCAAAGGCACAATGGACTGAAAGATCACGTCCATAACCGTAACCAATTAGTGAAATCAAATTCACCAAGTAAAAGGTACCTTATTTCCAATAAGAGGAGAATTATCCGAAAACCATGTATCCTGCCTCTCTGTCTGGCAATGAGCAAAACAGGAATTTATGAATAAACCATTTTGTCTGGACATAGAGAATCCTTTTATCGCATTCAGCATATGATTCCTGAATCCTGCTCCAAAGAAGAGAGCAAAAAAATCCTTGTAATTATTTTAGAACTCTTCTACTGCATTTTGAAAACCGATATGAACCATTAAGTTGCCAGAAATTCTGTTATGAAAAACCACCTTGCAAAAACTGGATCTGTGATGATGAACATCGTGCATGGTTCATTTTGCAATCACGCCAATAGCCTCGAGGATCAGCTGACGAGGGAGCTAAACTGGCCTGAACCTGTATTTCAAATGGAAAACAATGAGATCTAATTTAACCAAGCTTTGGATAAAATAATGGAACGAAACAAAATATTACCTGCCATGAATCATAGGCAGCATTGAGTATGAATAGAGGGGTTTTAACGTTGGCAATTAAGTTCTCAGGAAAGAAGCACTGTTGAAAAAGAAGAATAGTTCATAAGGTCAATGTGAGCTAGAGAATATGGGATGAATCAGAATGTGCTATTCTTTTATTAGATTAGAAGTTGAACATTTTCCATGAAAAAGTTTAGGGACTCACTGAAGTCGGGTCAAGATGGTTGGTACAAGTGTTGGGCAGGTTCTTTTGCACCCCCTGTTGTAGGTAAGACATAATTTCCATGAGCAACAATGCAAAGAATGTAACATGACCATGCTTAGAGAGAATTATTTAACGAATGTGGAACTAATAAGATAGTTACTTTGCATTTGGCAAGCACGTGTAAGACTCTTAAATTGCTAGTTGATTCTCTTAGTTTGAAGAATGTTACAAAGTAATCCAAAATGCCATTATGACTGTCTTTTTATTCTTTGTCCTTTGTTTTGCCGCCTTCATAAATTCGGTTATCATGTTGGCTTCAAGCCCCTAACTACATCATGTTCATGATCTGCAAAACCTGAACCCCAAAGTGGATGTTGATAGTCTATAAGTACGAGGCATATCGCTCCTAATAAGAAATAGCTTTCTCCAAACTCCACTGCATTTGCTCTACCCAACCTATCACATTATATTGAAGCGTACAACAGATGGTAGCGATGAGCAGGATCGATATTATAATAGCTAACGTTGCCACAGAAACCAAAAAATTCATACTATTACTTCCAGTTGACAAAACTAAATACGTTATTACATACCTGCAGGCTAACCACACCACCAAAAAAGTTTCTGAGGGTGTGCCCACCAGATACATCGACCCTGCAAATTGCAATACGAGAAAGGTTACACTAAAACAACACTACTTCTGACGACTAATGTTATGAGGATATAGAAGTTCAAATTTTACTGAATACAATCTAGAGTACTTAGTACTTACGCATCCAGGAATAATCCAGCATCACTCAGGCACTTCACTTTAGTAGTTCTGGGAAATAAATACCGGAATTCGTCGCAGTGCAATATAGAGGCAAGACCCCCAGCAGAGCATCCTGACAGAAGAGCCTGAAACAGAATGGCTCGTGTTATCACGAGAAGAAAAAATTGGAAAATGAATAAAACTGGTAAATGTCAAAACCTGGTTTGCATTGTGCATCCCCTTTGACATCAAATCGTCGATAGCAGCTGACCATATGCGTTGTCCTCTAAATTCCAGTTGTGCAGCCTATGAACAAAATTCCAGAAAGCATTGGTTAAAACCTAAGGCCAGATTCAAACCAACCGGCAACCAGATGCCTGAACAGCTATCAACTGCATGGGCTTGAAGTTTTGAACAGAGTAGTGGGTAGCTCAAGCACTTGACACAGAAAATAGGTAACCACAATATCAATCTTGGCTTAACTCATTTCTCGAATGAGCAATCTCAACTATGGTTCTATATTGTCAAAATCTCTCTCTCAGCTTGAATAGCTTGGTTTGTTTAACATAGTTTACATTACCACTAGCTCACCAAACTGAGTTCAAGTCAGGCTCAATGCAAGAAGCTTGGCTCCTTTTTTTAAGTTCATCTTGAGCAAGCTTCTAAACAAGCCAAACTCAAGTTTCCTGGTTCCTTCTACAAGCACGGTGCATGACCAAAGCTATAAACAAATTTGCGTACTAGAGGTTGAGAGTTAACATTGTGAAGTTGACATTAAAGTAGAACAGTTTCATGTTTTCTCCATCTCTGATCTATTATGAATTTTTTACCATTGCCATAGCAATTATAAGATATCAACCTTATGACATGAGCATACATCATGAAAATCAAGGAGACAATAAGGCTGCAAGTGGATCAAAGATCTAGATCCTTCAAATTTTCTCTCTCCCGTTCTCTTCCTTTACACAAGTCCTAAATCCAAATACAGCCTAAAGTCTCTTGGGTTAATACCGACAGATAGGCCTTTTGTTAATTACAGAGGCACATGTTGATTGGGATATGCAAGCTTCCTAATTATGATGCAACGCAGAAGTTAGAGTTTACAAATGAAGTTGGAGACACCACACTAATTAGTGCCATTTGGAGCAACACAACAAAGTGCATACATTTAAGGCAACTTGTCAGGGACACCGACAAAATTTTGGCTTGAAAAAGGCCATGCAACTTCAGGGGGAAGAAAAGCCGCTTTTTCCCAAGAATCAAGATAAGTGAGAAGGAAAATTTCCCCAAGTTATGTGGTCCAAAATATTGAATGTGAAGCATTTTGTGCAAGTGCCTTAGGCTTCAAGTAATTCACTGCACATTTCAACTTGGCCCACAGCACATGGACTGTCTTTTATATTATAGGGCTAGATGGAGCTACCCTACAATGTTCATCTTCTAGACTCAGAAATGCTAGTTTCCCCACCACCCACTTTCCCAATCACCTCAATCGCAATATCCAAGAAACTGGCAAACCAACAAGTGATTTTGGCAGAGGAATATTTACTAAAACCCCTATTCCTTTATGAAAGAAATGGCAACTAAAAGAGACAAGAGGAAATGAAGTCCCCGTAAACAGCTAAAATGTACAGTTATTTTGGTCAGGCCTTGAGACGTAAGGTAACAATTTTCAATTCTTATTTTCTCAAAAAATAGAGCGTTGACATTGGTCATAAATGGAAAACAGAAAATCCCAAAGTCCTACCAACCTTATCTTCGCTATCCCCTGCAAACGAGGCACCATCACAATAGCGTATCTTTACTCTATTCCAGTTGAAAAAATCTGCAGATTTAACAACTACCTTGGTTAAGCAACATTCTGTCTGCACAGTAGTAAACACACCAGAGAGAGACAGAGAGAGCAGCAAGCTGCGTTGGCAATATGTCAGTTGGGGTTTGAGAACAAACCTGGATTCTCCTCGGCCTTATTGCTTAGTATTCCAGTAAATGGTAACGCTTTTTCCATGAAATTTGAAGATCCACGCCGAGTAGTTTTGCGGTAAATACAATTTCTTCTGGTATTACACCATCCTCCACCCTGTAACAAGATATCTCACACAATAAAACCAAGAAGAATAGCGAGAAAAGGTGGAGAAGGAAGGCATGACATTGTCATACGATCAATCCTGTAATACTTGGATTACAGTAGGACGGCCTTTTTTACCGGATAATTAATCGTATAAATAATACTCAACACAGTATTAAACTTCTTGTATCGTAAACACAATATTGTAACCACTATCTAGAACCACTTCTTAGATATACAGAAACCAGACACCAGTCAGTGCAGTCACCAAACAAACAAAACAATAATTTACTAGGTCCTACAAGTCAAGCTATTTTGATAGGAAAGTCCAATTCTTTGTTTCAAAATAATAGAAAGGTCCAATTAATTCACATAAAAGACTGCTCAAACAATGTATTGCATCATTTTTCTTTTGACTCGAAACGGTAAACAAATTTTCCTCGTTTTGTCTTCAATCGCGTAGATTATCTTTTACAAGGTCAGGACAGATTTCAATAGATTTTCTCAGCAATTTTGCATGTGGTGTGTGTGTTCTTCAGGATACAGAAAACATAGGCAGTGTTACCTCCAGTTGAATGAGCCAACTGTTCCCTCCTGACCCATATCCACGATGCAAATGATAGCCAGGCAGTGTTCCATCCAAACATACTGTACAAGTCAAACGAAATTTAGATAAATGTGGGATCTAAGTATTAGGCAGATTCATAACAAAAAAGTATTTATGGTCAGTCACACACACACACACACACACAAAAGGCAAGTTAGCCTAGTGTAAACTCGAGTAGGTCACGAGTTCAAATTCATGAAGCACTTGACCCTCGGGGCCACACCTAAGCCCGATGCCCGGCTAGGTAGCAGCCAGCTGGGACACTTCGTCGGATGTCACATACTCGTCGGACACCGTCGGGCCTCCAGACACATGCTCATCACTTAAATCCAAAGCGTCATGTTTTTTCTCAAACGTTTTATTTAGGGCACTTTGAAAACACTAAAAAAATGCTCCCGACACTCTCGAGACACACACAAAACAAGTCGGGGGATTTAACCAAACTATAAACTCTAATCAAAACTTAGGGAACACTTGTTCTTCAATTCTTTGTGATGGGTGAAGACACACACAAATGATGAAACGCTTTTTGTTCGAATGCTTTTTCTCTTTTATTTTTTTATTCATCTTATAGCATAAATATATTTTCTAACACGTGTCCCTAACGTGTAATGCCCTTTAATTTCTTCAGATTTACGTGTTTGAAAGTGTTGTGTCGCATGCCCGTGATGGTGCTACATAGAGGCCCAGTAATTACCCATGTGCCTGTATTAGTTGGGGTGAAACCTTGAGTAACCTCATTAAAAAAACCAAAACACTTCATAAAAGTTACACCCAGCTAGGATCTTGAAGCGAAAATACAGAAGAAATGGGCATTCACAAGTAATGACAATTTAAGGCTACCTTGGGGAGCCAATCACTGAAAGCTACTTAATTAACTGGACCAAAATGGAAAACTGATTGATAGCACCGTGTTAGCTAACTGATAAATACAGCTAAACAGCATGCCACAAAACAAAAGCCCCCATGAGTCCACTGGCGACGCTATGCATGAGAGCGTGGGGTCAGCTAACCCATGTGGGAAAAAGTTGCTATCACTAGACAATAAATTCCAATTATACATAATTTGATCTCACTATTAGAAAATAGCATTGGCCCCTCTGCCTCACCACTATTGGTTGTTGTATACTTTCCTGGATAGAAAGAGAATCCAGTCTCTCTTGGGCTAGTAACCATACAGTTGCTATTCTTTTAGTAAAGGGTTAGATACTCACTGGTCCAAGTTTTGGACTCGACAGAACCATCCAAATCTGGATCATGCATTGGTATAATAAATGGTTTGGATTCGCATAGAAACTCTTACCGGTAAAGTAAGTGAATCTCATTAATTGCAGTAATGGACGATCCAAATTTGAACTGTCCCGTCCCGTTCAAATTAAGGACCGGAGAGGATGTAATTTCTTTAGGGGATTGAAGTACTTTGCACAAGAGTAGGATTCATGTCATTCCAACTTTGAATTTGTGAGCTTTGAGTTTGTTGGAGATGATGCATGTGGGATAAATTAACTTTTCTAAGTATTCGTGGTAAAAAGAAAAAACTTCAAGCAGGAGAATTCTTTTGGGTTCATATAGAATCACCCAATCAAGACAAAATCAAAAAAAATTTATTTAGAACATGTGGAACAAATTTCGATCCCTTAAAAATTAAGAAATGTTAAATGTAAAATTCAACTATGTGGGAGAAAGTTTTGACCCCATGAGACAAATTAAATTCCCGCCACCACCATGACAGTGCGAAAGAATGAAAAATTAAAAAGTAATTAGCTTTACGACAGAAGGTAATCATTGAGAAGTGGGATTAGGATATACAGGTAAATTATTACTACAAAATTAGTCAAATGCAAAATTCAGAAGCAGATCCCATGAGCGGGTATCAACGGTACAATCACCAAAGATTAAGTAACCAAATACTGTAAAATATTTACCCACCCCCATTTCAAGCAAAAGCATGGAGAATGTGAAAGAGAATAAGACAGAAAGAGCAGTGCTAGAAACACAATCTTATACTAACACAACTGCATCGAGAGCTGGAAGTTGTACATCCGACGGCTCTAAATACAGTTGTGTCTGAAAGTTGTGTTAGAGAAACAAACCATAACAATGCCCATATATATCAATAGATATATGCATATACACCTGTTTATACTTTATCTACATACAGCTACGGAGAGAGAGAGAGAGTACCGGCGCCTCTGGAAGCAGCTCCTTGAACAAGGGTGAGACCCACCAAGAGAGGATTGGGAGCGGCGGCGGCAGCAGAGACTCCATAAAAAGACTCAAACTGGAGGTCTGTTAGATTGAAATACTCAAACCCATTTGCACATTTGCTGACAAACCCAACAACAAATAACAGAAACACCATGATTAAACCCATCACCTTCCTCATGGCTTATCTCAATCCCACCACCAAAATCTTATGAAAGAAGCCAATTTATTAACAACAATGGGGTATAATTAGCCAAATGCGGAAACAATGTGGCGTAATTAAACTAATGGGTTGCTATAATTAGCAACAAATTAATGGGCTTGCCACTCACGATTTGATGAGTGTCATTTTAAAGGGGATGCAGAGAATGAGGGTTTAGTGAGAGAAGGGGGAGTGGGGATCTGTGAGAAGCTTGCCAAAAACAAAAACAGTGGCTTTTAGAGCTGAGCAAAGCATAGTGGTTTTTGGGGGGGCTGTCTAAAGAGATTTTAGAGTAGGCTGTGCGAGAGTGATTTTAGCGGGTATATCTTACGTGATATTCGCTCGGCGCATCTAATTTATCCGATACATTTTTTAACGACTCGGATTAAAACCCTCTTTCTTCTCTTATCCAACACTTTTTCTCTTTCTTTTTTTCTCTTCAAATTTGAGCCGTTTAAACACATAATGGACAGCTTGGATTCACGTGGTGCTCGCTCAACACTGAAAAATTTTCCGCCTGTGGGAGGTCTAAAATAAAACTAGCAGTGTTATCAACACACATTTCAGGCACGTGGCTGTCTAAAGAGATTTATAATATAGGCTGTGTTTGGGGGTCTAAAATAAATGAGCAGTGTTACTAACACAGATTTCAAAAACAGATTTTTAGACACGTGTGCTTGAAGTCGACTTTCGAATACATATGGAACTCACACAATGCACCTGGGACCTACGAGCATCAAATGTGTTCTAACACAATCGTGTCAGACATATGTGTCCATAGCATTTTAAAAAACAACAATAAAAAAATAAATATCTTTAGGAGTAGTTATTTTTTGAAATATTTAAATATACATCGTTTTTATTCATATCATGTAAGAATTCATCCCGCCTTTTTTCATACTTATGAATTCATTCTTTTAATATGTGAATTACCTTTTTTACTCTTTTCACTATAATATACATATATTATGTTATATTGTTTTCCCAATTTAGTTGGATTGAATTGGATTATTTTCCCAATTTAGTGGGATTGGATTGGATTATTTTCCTAATTCAATGGGATTTGGTAAATTTCAATATGATTGATTACTTCTTCTTTTTTATCATAGAATGTATTTGAAGAATCGATATTTTTAGGAATATAACATGATAAGTTAACCACATATTTGCATGTTTTCTTCATTCTTCGAGTTGGCCAACAAAACATGGCTAAATTACCATAAAAATATATATAACATGACACCCTCAAACCGTTATATGGTTAAATTACCATGACATTACATTGTTAATTACTTATGATTTCATCCTAAAATTCTTGGCCTATTTAGACAAAAAATTTGGGATTTAAATTACTTATGATTTCATCCTAAAATTCTTGGCCTATATAGACAAAAATTTTGGGATGTAAATTACGTATGATTACATCCTTAAATTCTTGGCCTATATAAACAAAAATTTTGGGATGTAAAATACTTATGACCTCATCCTAAATATCTCGGCCTATATACAAGAATTTTGGAATGTAAATTACTTATGATTTCATTCTAAAATATACTTATGATTTCATCCTAAAATTCTTAGCCTATATAGACAAGAATATTGGGATGTAAATTACTTATGATTACATCCTAAAATTCTTGTCTTGGCCTATATAGACAAGAATTTTGGGATGTAAAATACTTATAATTTCATCCTAAATATCTCAGCCTATAGAGACAAGAATTTTGGAATGTAAATTACTTATGATTTCATCCTAAAATATACTTATGATTTCATTCTAAAATTCTCGGCCTATATAGACAAGAATTTTAGGATGTAAATTACTTATGATTACATCCTAAAATTATCGGCCTATATAGACAAGAATTTTGGGATGAAAATTACTTATGATTTCATCCTAATTAAAATTCTCGGCCTATATAAACAAGAATTTTGGGATGTCAATTACTTATGATTTCATCCTAAAAATTTTAGCCTATATAGACAAGAATTTTGGGATGTAAACATAATTATTTGTACATCTCAAACTATCTTTATATGAATTGGTCCGCGCAGCAGCCTAACAGATTTCACCGGACTAGTTTCATGGTAAATGGTCCAAATAATTAACTATGAAATGATAGAAACATACAGATATATTTCATGGTAAATGTTACAAATAATTTACCATGAAATCGAAAAACTTGTATTACATATATGATTTAAAATATATAAATATATACAATTAACAATACTCAATGGGCAATATCGGTATTAAAAGTATGAGAATGATGAAATAATAAGTTGCTGAAAAGAACAGGACGAATTCATAAGTGAAGAGGACAATAAGGACGAATTTTTAAGTCTCCCTATCTTTTTTCCCATTTGACTCAAACAAATAAAACTAGATAAGATTCTGATTTACCCCCAAAAAAAATAAGAACGATTAGCTTTTGAAACCCTTTTTTCCTATCAAAACAAGAAATCCTTTTTTTTTTTTTGTTTGGATTAGGATTTGAAAATTTTTTTGAAAAATTGTAGGGATAATAAGTAGAGAGAGATAGAGAGAAAAATATTGAAAATAGGAAGAATCTAAGAGAAATCTACGGGGTTTTTTTTGAAAAATGCTTTTTGAAAAGCAAAAGGAACAAGGCATAAATGTCTTACTACTTTTGGTTTGGATTCCAAATACAAACAAAAAAAGATAAGTGAATTGATTTCCCGACTTCCTAAATTACTAACCGCAGTGCGGTTATATGAGATTGATTTTCACACTTTGCTTTTAAAGTGCGGTTAATAATTTAAAGAATGTGAAAATTATCAATTAAAAGGAATAGTAAAATCTATAGATTCCAAACCTAACCACCTTAATGCTGGTAATGTACTAGTAGGAATAGAACCACTGGTTAGGTAGAATCCATTAGAGGGAAGGAGGGTTTTAGGAAAAATTATTCAATGCTTCTAAGGCAACGTCATATGGTGCCTTAAACTCTTTTTTCACCACACATGTGTGTGAAACCACCACAAAGTGTGTGATGGAGTAGTGTTTGGGGTGGTGGCCCAGGGGCATGGAATAATTACTCGGGTTTCAGATTTACGGAGTAAGTGACAGACTATTTAATGGCCGTCCGATGAATATAGACCCCGTAGGTGGAGTGGGACCCACTAGTTTGCTTTTTCCCCATTTTTAACCTTTTTCATTAATTGTCTGTGGTCCGCTTTACGGTGGTATCGGTGGAACAGCTGTCCATGGTCGACTCGTCATTTATGGCGACCTTTTGATAGTGCTACATCAGCTTTATCACGTGACACGCGGCGGGGAACCCGTTGGGATTGATTTGAAATGCACTGCTGCTGGTGTGGTATGGACCGCACGGTGGTCGTGAACGTACTTGATTATTTTGAGCCCGAGAGTATCACAGGATTCCCAACGAGTCCGTTTTGTAATTTTATTTGTTGCGGTCCACGCGATTATGCGAGCAAGAGGTCGTTTATGCAAACAACGACCATTCGATATCAATTATCTCGGCAAACCGAGCATGTTTGATTGTTGAATTATTTCGGGATTGATTAGAGAAGATGGAATTAAGAACGAGGGTAGATTGGATAAGTGAGGTTCACGGGATAACAAAGGAATAAAATTTACATGAATGCTAAGATTAGTACGTGGTAGTGTTTTGGTTAGAAATAGACAAATATAATATTACAGATTTATTTTATAATATTACATACTCCCTCTATCCCTTATTTAGAGTCCAGTATTCTATTTTGAACTGTCCCTTAATAAGTGTCAATTTTATAGTGAATAAAAGTTGGTGTATTGACTATTTGTCCCTAAAAGTATATTCCATTTTGAAAAGTTAATGAGTAAAAGTGTAATGATGATTGGTAAATAGGGAAAGTGGAGAAAAAAGTTGATATGAAAGATATAATAATGATATTTTTTTAATAAGTTGGAGTTACGAAAAAAGACACTTAAAAAGGGACAAAGAAAGTACTTATTTTTGATCGTTGGAGATAATTCAGAGAAGGGGAACTATCTAATACCACTTATTCTCTGAATCCCAGGTACCAGCTAGTTAATACCCCACGTCGAGTCCAAATTTGAGAAATAGTCCACCCTTGTTCAATCCAGACTTAGCTGTGTGCTATCAAACACCAGACTACGGCAACATGTGGCTCAACCCTAGTCTCCCCTCTCTTATCCTACAACTAAACATGCATGCCTCCGGTTCTTATGTTCAACCAAATTAATAATAAATAAATCTATATTTAATTATCCAAAATATGTTTTTCTATTTATCAAATCATGAGTCTTCATTAACGAGGCGAACTTTTATAAATGAGCTGAGTTACAATTGACTCGAGCTCAGCTCGTTTAATAAACGAGTTTAAAATTCAAGTTTGAGTTCGACTTGTATACTGACAAGCCTAGCAGTATACACATATATATAATTATATAAATATATATGTATGTATGTATCCGTTGCACTATGAAATACAGCTGTGGAAGGAACCTGCATGGACCCTAGCTAGATTATCATGGGGAGCGTGGTGAGTTGATTCTTACTAGTGCGATTTGCATTATACTATTCTTTTTAACTCATGATGCTACTTTTTTCTGCAATCCGAAAGAAATGCCATAATTAAAGATTTTTTTTCGATCTCTTAAATTTTTTTTTTCTCAACAAAAGTCAACTTTGTTAGTTATAGTTAGTAAAATTTGAAACTATGTCTAATGCATGCATCAGATCGAGAACATGATTTCTACCACTTAACTAATAACTACTAGCTACTCCGCTTCTCGATCTGTGCATTCTTAAGCTCAATGAAATCGGAAAGTTGGACTTAATCCCAATTTGCTAAATAATTGATCTGTTTATTGGAATTCAAAAGTGTGTCGGTGGCACTATGGATCCTAAGTTTTTCTTTTCTCTAATTTTTGTGCAGTGTGTTGATGTATATTAACCTCAATGGTAGCTCAAGTGGCATCATGGATCCACGAGGCTGTAAACTCAAATATTTATGAGTTCAAAAGTACTTGACGCGCAAGAGAAAAATCTCTTGTGAATCTCCTAACTAGTCTCCATTTGGATGACATACATTTGATTGGACCGGGGAGACGAATAGTGGAGGTGTGCGCATGTTGTTCCAAACACCACTGACTATCAAAAAAAAAGAAAGAATGAAACATACATATATTATCCTTCAAATTAACAAGAATATTCATACATACATTTGATTGGACCGGACAGAGAAATAATCAACGAGGTTTTGTTAAAAGGTTTTTGGAAAACCTGCCGACAAAACGTGAGGGGAGGAGGGGGCCATGCATGCATGAAAGGAACGAATGACTTTTTTTTGGTTTCCTTTTGTTTTCTCTGACTAGCTAGGATTTGTGAAACAAGGATCTGTGAAACAAGAAGTAATTGGACTGATCGAAGCAAATAGAGTTGGACTAATCGAAGTGAACAAAAAAGTTTTCTTCAGTGCTTCCATCTTTTGAGCTGTATACCTTTAACCCACTGATATTTCTAGTCCACCGACTGAAACCAGATGAAAAGTGACTTGTTAAATTTGGATTGATCAACCCCGGCCCGGTGGAGACAAACGAATCACCACCCCAACAAAGACCAATTTATGTCAACAGATGCCACGGTTTTGGTTTCGGATTTGGTCCGGATATCGTATAAAACCGAACCCCAGTCAGTATCACGCAAAATTCGAGTCTACGGAAAAGACAGAAAAATACTGATCAAAGTCAATTTTATTAATTTGTGAAATTTAGGGTTACAATCTCTGATGCAATTTTTAAAGAAAATTAATCCTCTGATTCTTTTCTTCGGTTGTTGAGATGAGGGCTTGATAGCTGGATCTCGATTTGAACAGCGATATCTTCTATGGTCTTTGTGGAGATGACGGCGAATTTGATGGGTTTTGACTCCAGGGCTTTGAAGCTTCTTCTCAGGTTGAATTAGCCGACATTTTTCAATTTGGTTGAAAAAGATGATAGATTTGTGAATATTGACTTGAGAGCTTTCGAGCTTCTTCTCAAATTGGTATTTGAAATCTTCTTCAATTTGATTGAAGAAGATTGATGATTCGTGGACTTGGCTTAAACGTTCTTCAAGGCTTGGATGCTTTGAATTGAAGAGCGTCTGGCTTGATGTGGACTCGAAAGATTCTGAAGGACCTTTGTAGCTTTGATTTTCAAAACTCTCGGAAGCTTGGGTGTGATGGATGGATACGAATTCTGAACCGCCTGATTTGATGTGGACTTGACTTGAATGTTCTTCGGAATTTTGAAGCTTTGATTTGAAGAATCTTCTCGTTGGATGCAGACTTCTGAAGACTTCTAAAGGGCTTAAGGGCTTTGATCTTCAGAGCTCTGGAGCTTATGTGCTTTAATATTGTGCCGATGGGAAAAATATAAGAGGGAGCACCTCTATTTACAAGGATGTGGGATGGAGACTCCAATATTGCTAACCTTCCATATTAATGTCTTTAATTTAATTATTTACTTTATTGAATTTAAAAGGAATAATAATTATTTGATAATTACATTTCCTTTTTAGAAAAAGGTAATTATATATAAAGAGATACTACTATTCACCAATTAGCCTAATTTGATTGGCTGGACTTGATAAAATAATAACTGTGTCATTTTGACATGTGGCACCATTTGATTGATCCATTTACATGTCTCTGACTTTTGACCACGGATACTTGGCATCACTTGATTGGCCCGTACATGAAACTTTGACTTTGACTTTGACTTATACGCACTTGGCGACATTTGATTGGCCAATTTGTATGCCCTAGCAACACATGGTGATTTGTGATAGGTTGAAATTTTACATGCCTACACAGTCAAAATCTATCTGTTTTTTTAATTCGAATTAAAATCAATTCGTTTTGCAACTAAGAAATTCAAAAAATAAAAAATAAAAAAGCCTCAATCTGTGTGAATCAATTCAGATATCCCTATGATCAGTTCAAAGGAGATTATATATTATTGTCATTCCTACCTGAAATGGTATCTTTAAGAGTTTCCCGACCAACCCAAAAGAAATGCCATCACCAAAACAAAAATAGGGGTTTGTGGTCACGTGGTAGCAGAGACAAGAAGTAATGGTGCACCTAAGGTGTAATCCCTCATCACGTAGAGAGAGAGAGAGATGTGCGCACTTGATCCCATGCCGTGTCGGCGTGTCCTATGCAATATTGCGACATCGATCCAGCTTGTTAGCACAAACTACCATGTTTAATATGACTCTTGTTCTTGCAAACAAATTTTTTTTTTAATTTTAAAATGGGACTTTTTTTCATGCATTAATTTGGTCTCTAATCTATCTATTTCTGAAATCCCTCTCTCTCTCAAAAAAAAAAAAACCAACCTCTTGATTCAAATCGGAAGTAGTTTGTCAGAAAAGATAGTTCTGGATTTCAATAACAAATGCAAATGTTAAAATGATTTTTCCTACCCATTGGTGAATTTTACATGTAGTTATATATCAATGTCACCTTGACTATCCTATATCTTTAAGAGAGAAAAATGAAGTGAAAGATGCACATTTTTTTCAATAAAGTAGTTATCTTTTTTTATTAGATCGAAAAAAGACGCCAATCGATGTAAGTAATACTTTTGGTATTAAGCAACGGCAGCAGCACATGAATGCCCACTGCATGTCTAAACACATCCAGTATAGAGAAAGCAAACAAGATTAGAGAGGATACGAAGCATGCATAGAGAAGCAAAAAAACAAAAACATAAAAAACAAATTCCAAACTCCGCAACGCGGTTTAGATCCAAAGCCAATTTATAGGCACTGTCTCCTACCCCCTTTCAGATTTGGAATTCTGATGCACCCACTCCAATGTGAGAAAACGCGGTTTGTTACTTGTTAGGAAAGGTTGAAAAATTATTTGATGTCGTTAGAGCATGGTCACATGTACTCCAAACTCTTCCTCGACTATATATTTCTGTTGTCTCCACCACAAAGTATGTGAAGCCGAAACAAATAGGTGATAGAAAAGAATTTGGGACACGAGATCACTTGACGCCTAGTGAGGCAGCGACATAGAATAATTACTCGGAAAGCTTACACAGGTTTATAAATACAACGTGTGAGGTAGTTGTTTTTATTGATTATTGCAAAAACAAAAAAATTGGAGGATCTCGGTAGTACTCGTTCGGTAAGACGCTGCTGCAGCAGCTTACACTACTAGAAAATTTCTGATAGGTGACGAAACAATAAAATTTTCGTCACCAAAAGTAACTATAGGTGACGAAAAATTTATTTTTTGTCACCAAAAGTGACTTTCAGAGACAAACTATAGGTGACAAAATTTACTATTTCAATCGTCGCCTAAAGGTTGTCTCCGAAAGTCACTTTTGGTGACGAAAAACAAAATTTTTCGTCACCTATAGTTACTTTTGGTGACAAAAATTTTATTGTTTCGTCACCTATAGCCAAACAGTGAATTTCGTCACCACTTGTTTTGTCACCTATCGAAAATTTTCTAGTAGTGTTAATCAGATCGCTGCAGCCTCCGCACTTGGACAGGCTCACTGAAGAACTAGTCATTGAAGTTCTGCAATGGCGATTTGTGATAGCCTAAAAATTTTACATGTCTACACAGTCAAAATCTATATGTTTTTTTTAATTCAAATTCAAATCAATTCGTTTTGCAACTAAGAAATTCAAAAAAAATAAATAAATAAGCCTCAATCTGTATGAATCAATTCAGATATCCCTATGATCAGTTCAAAGGAGATTTATTGTCATTCCTACCTGAAATGGTATCTTTAAGAGTTTCCCGACCAACCCAAAAGAAATGCCATCATCAAAACAAAAATAAGGGTTTGTGGTCACGTGATAGCAGAGACAAGAAGTAATGGTGCACCTAAGGTGTAATCCCTCATCACATATTGAGAGAGAGAGAGAGAGAGAGAGAGAGAGAGAGAGAGAGAGAG